>CAUYUJ010003206.1:45000-50000 GCA_963575745.1 Prorocentrum cordatum
CTCCTCCTCGCTCCTCCTCCTCCTCGCTCCTCCGCATCCTCGCTCCTCCTTCGCCTCACTCCTCGCTCCTCCTCGCTCCTCCCCGCTCCTCCTCCTCGCTCCTCGCTCCTTGCTCCTCGCTCCTCGCTCCTCCTCCTCCTCGCTCCTCCTCCTCCATCCTCCTCGCGCCTGCGCGGCTCGAGGCGGTGACGATGAGCCCTCTGTCAATCCGTCCCTCTCGGTGGTGCGCGCCGGCGGTCGGCCGAGGCCGGCTTACGGCGGCTCGCTCGCCCAGGCGTGCGCGCATTTTCTTTTTTCTGGGCCGTCCCCATTTTCCTTTTTCTGGGCAGGCGTTGGCGTTTTCCCGTTTTGTTTGTTTGTTTGCTTGTTTGTTTTAATTGCTTTTTCTTTCTCTGTCCGTTTTGTTGTTGTTGTTGTTGTTTGTTTGTTTGTTTGTTTGTTTGCTTGCTTGCTTGCTTGCTTGCTTGTTTGTTTGTTTGTTTGTTTGTTTGTTTGTTTGTTTGTTTGTTTGTTTGTTTGTTGTTGTTGTTGTTGAACATTATTAATTCTAAAGAATAATTATTGTTGGGACCCCTGGTGCACGGCCCCCCTGCGCCGCCTAGGCCGCAGCTACATTTTCATCATTTTCGTGAGGAAGCCTCAGGTAATTCGATGTGATCAAGATCCGGTTGTTTTGTTCCCCCCCGCTTTCCCTTGCAAAAAACACTATAAAATGACATTTCTTGTTCTAATATAATCAAATTTCAAGAATCCCTTGCAAAAAATAAGGTAAAGTGGACATTCGCGCGCGCAAGACGAAATCCTTCCAAAAGCTTAGTGTTCGCAGCGATTTTAACATAAAAACATCAAAAAACCAATGGTTTTTCAACAAAAAAATGTCAAAATCTCATCCCGCGCGCTCTTGCGGATTCGTAGGAAACCCAACACTTTTTAAACATTTCTGTCAAACGGGCTTTTGCGAGCAACTTTTTCGAACTTCTGCGACAACGGTTGCGCACCTGCCAGGGCCATCATCCCTGTCAAATAATACCATGCGGGACACATTCGTTTTTTCTTCGCGCGCGCACGCCGTCGTCGTCGGCCGCGGGGCCCTGAATAGTAGCCACGGTCGTCCGCATGCCACGAAGTGAAGTGTCCGAACGTCATAGGGCGGGAAGCTGGGTGTGGGTGGTGGCGAAGAGTCGTTTGGAAATTTGGTAGAGCTTGAACCGGCCCCCCCACAAAGTGGGGGTATTGCCCGCCTCCTATGAAAACCCTGGCACTGGTGAGAACGGAGTGTCCCCACGTGCTAGTAATTGTTGTTGTTGTTGTTGTTGTTGTTGTTGTTGTTGTTGTTGTTGTTGTTGTTGTTGTTTGTTGTTTGTTTTTCTTTGATTATTTTTGTTATTGTTTATGATTGTTTTTACTATTATTTCTTATTTTTATTCTTCCCTCTTTCAGAGGAGGAAAATGAACCATACCTCTACCCTTTCTGGTTTTCCCCTTTTGGGGGCCTCCTGGGCGGCCCTCGTCACAACCGCTGGATTCGCCTCGAAATCCTGGTCAGAACATACCCCAGGAGAGGTCTGGGGAGTAGCAGTATGGGTACCTTTTGGTTTCCCAATTTTTTCCAGCAGCCAGGGCATATCCCAGAACAAGAAACGGCATACACACAAACTTTTGGCGCTCCGCGCGGATCTTTTGGATCCGCGCTGGGCACCCCCTGGCGGCGCCTCCGGCGCCGCCCCTGGCGCGCTCTGCGCGCCAGGGCTGGGGGGCACAGCGCGGATCCAAGAATTCCGCGCGGACCGTCGAGGGTTTATGTTTATGCCGTTTGTTCTTCTAACGTAGGCGTCCTGCTGCTGCGCATCTGGTGTGAACCATTTTCGGCCATCTGGAGCCATCTTGGAGGCCATCTTGGAGCATCGGACGTCCACTGGGAGCCATCGTGTGCTTTTTTTGGACGCTCTAACCCCTCTCGACCCCCCCCAGAAAGACCTCAGGGAGGGGAGGGAGAGGGTACCCCTGCCCGAAGGGAAGAGGGTTTTTGGAAACAGAGAGCTTGTTTGGCCACCTACGCCCAGAGGGATGGTGGGATTCATTCAAGTCGGTGAAGGCCCAGCTGCGACGACAACGACTCCCGCTTGGTATTTCCTCACACTTTACTCCTAACGGCGTTCTCTTCTGAGATCTTCTCGCGATCTACTCGAGTTGACGAATTGCCCGCGGGCGCGGTAGCTCGCATGATGGCCATGGCCACGCGCTGCACACGCAGAAGGCGCCGCTGATTTGTCAGGAGCTGGTACGAAAAACAAACACCCCAAGAAGATTGCTGGCACGTAGATTCAGCGGGCTGCTACAAGGGAGGGGAAGCAACTGAAGGTCAAATTAGCTTCTCAGATCACATGTTCACAAGATGGTGGTCGTCGTTGTTGTTGCTATCGTCGTCGCAGTCGCTGTCACTGTCACCGTTGTCGCCGCCTCTGCCATTGTCGCCGCGCAGGTTTTTTAGCCGTGGCTGCTGTTGGTGGTTGTCGTCTATTCGCCGTCGATGCCGCCGCCGTCGTTGGCACGCGCGCCGCCTCTGCCGGCGCTGCGGCTGCCGCCGCCGTCGCTGGCAGCGTCGCCGCAGCCGCTGCTGCTGCCAGCGCCGCTGCTGCTGTTGTCGTCGACGTCGGTCGTTGTGATCGTCCTCATTTTTTGGGTAAAAGAGTATCTCTTCTCCCAGGCCGCACTGGTGCCTTCTCCTTGGCGCCGCCCGCCGATCGTTCTGCCACGTGCCCTTCTTCGTTCCCCTTCCTTGCCCCGATCGTCATCCTCGTCGTCTCTTCGATCTCTTCCACCTGCGTCCTCTCACGTCCTCCATCTCCCCGCCCTCGTCGTCTTCGTCATCGCTGTCGCCCCCCTTGCGCTTCGTCTTCTTCCTCCTGCTGCTGGGGCTGGCAGGTGCTTTGGGGCCTGCCTCTTCCGCTGCTGCTCGCCCAGGGGCGGTGGGGACGGGGCTGCGCAGTTTTCTCTGTGGCCTCCACGTTTGTGCCCAGTCCCCGCTTCACAGGGCGTGTTCTACCTCGTGCCCCTGCCCCCCCTTGCCCTGGGCCCTCGTCCTCGTCGCCAGCGTCTTCGTCCTCGCAGTCGTCCCCCCTCCCTTCCCTCCTGGCCTCCTGCTTCGGGACCTGCCTCTTCCGCTGCTCTCCAGGACGGCGGCGTAGCTCCTTCTGGCGGCCAAGTGTGGGCTCAGTCCCCGCTTCAATGCTTCGATGAACGTGCTTTCCTCTCCCCCTCCTCCCCTCCTCCCCTCCTCCTCCTCCTCCTCCTCCTCCTCCTCCTCCTCCTCGCTCCTCCTCGCTTCTCCTCCTCGCTTCTCCTCCTCGCTCGTCCTCCTCCTCCTCCTCCTCCTCCTCCCTGTCATCCGCCCCATTCCTTCGGCGTCACCCCAACATACTAATACCGTGTGTGCGTCGCCCCCCTTCCCAGGGGCGACACGCGCGCCGAGAAATCTTCTAGTATGGGCTCCACGGCGGGCGCTTTTTTGGCCACCTCGCTCGGGAACCGATCTAGTACAAGATGCTCGTATCACCTGTTCGGGTCGGGCGCACGCCTCCGAGGAGGACGCCAGGTCCTTGTGCTTCCCATTCCCTGTCCTCCGAGGAGGAGACATGGTCCTACACGCCGCCTGGCATGTCCTCGTGCGTTCCCTTCCTCTCGTGCTCCGCTCATCCTTCTTCGTCTTCGGCACCGCCTGGTCCCGGGGCTTTGCCCCCTCCTGGCCTTGACGTGAGGCGCCTCCTTCTGCCCCCTCCTCTTTGTTAATTCAAGCTGTGCGCGGCCCGCTTAGCTTCGACCGGAAGAGGTGCGCTCTCGACCCACGAATCAAAAAGTTCCGCTCATCCTTCTCCTTGTCCTTGCCCTCGTTTGCGTGATCGGCCTCCCCCTTCTCTTCCCGGTCTCGTCCCCCCCGTCTCCCCTCCAGGTCTGGAGCACTCCATGAGCAAGGGCATCATCGCCGGCATCGCGCGGACCCTGGACATCGGCGAGCGCCCGATACGAGGCTGTTCTGGGAGCTGCTAGTGCCCGCGGGGGAGACGGCTCGTCGTCGTCGTCGTCGTCGTCGTTTTCGTGGTCGTTTTCGTCGTTTTCGTCGTTTTCGTCGTCGTCGTCGTCGTCGTCGCCGTCGTCGTCGTCGTCGTCGTCGTCGTCGTCGTCGTCGTCGTCGTCGTCGTCGTCTTCGTCGTCTTCGTCGAAGCGGTTGCCGTTGGTGCTGGCTGCTGGGATCCCACACTGGGTTCGGGCCTGGCTTCGGGCCGAGCTGCGCCTCTGCCTCCTGCTCGTGCTGCGGCGGCTGCAGCCGTCGACGGGCGCGGCGGCGGCGCGCCTAGCAGCGGCCACGGCGGCGGCCGCAGCCGACGCCGTATGAGTCGCCGTCGGCGCCGGCTGGCCCTCCGCCCCTCCCTTCCCCTGACGACCCTCCGCCCCTCCCCCCGGCGACCCTCCGCCCCAGCCCCACGACGGCCCTCCGCCCCTGCCCCCGACGACCCCCCGCCCCGGCCCCACGAACCCCGCCCCAGCCCCACGGCGACCCTCCCTTCCCCTGGCGGTCCTCCGCCCCAGCCCCACGTCGACCCTCCGCCCCTCCCCCGACGACCCGCGACGACCCCCAGTGGCACGGCGACCCACGACGACCACCCGTACGCCGCCGACGACCCTCGCCCCCCCCGACCCCCGCCCGCCCCCGTCGTGCGTGCTTGCCTGCTGCTCCTTTGCCGTCTCCTTTCCCCCCTCTCCTCCTGCTTGGGTGCCGCGTTTTTCCTCCGCCTCCTCCTCGCCCGCCTCCTCCTCGCCGGTCAGCACAGCCTGCCCAGATGCAGCGTGGCGGCGCGCAGGTCTGCAAAGCAGGCAAGCTGCGGTTTACCCGCCCATTTCGGAAATCGGCCACCTTCCATCCGTGTAGGGGCCGATGGCTCTTCCCACAGAGATCCGCTTCCTGCTCGTGCTGCTGTCGCGGCTGGTCCGCCAGCTGCTGC
>CAUYUJ010003206.1:55000-81273 GCA_963575745.1 Prorocentrum cordatum
TTCGCGAAAACCGCTAACGTGGCCCTCCAAGGCCCCATGCATCCTTACCGCGCATGCTTCTTATACGTGTTGACTGTGTTTCTTTTTGTTGGTCATCTTCTCCATCCCGTCGCCGAACGGGCTCTGGTATGCCGCGTGGCTGATCGATGCCCATCACCACTGCCAGCAAATCGGTGACGATGGCCGCTGTCTCTCTGGACGTTTGCTCCCCCTCCGCAGCACGAGGCCAGAGATAGCCAGAGCACCCTGCCCAGAAGGAGCCCAGGACGGCCCGACGACGGCCAAAAAGGCATGAACAAGAGCCGAAGGAGACCCCGAAAAACACGGGCGCACCTGCGAAGTCGTTCGCGCTTCGCGCTTCGCGGTTCGGCTCCGATCCCTCCTCGCTCTCTTCTTATCGCCGTGGGGGCGGCGTGAGAGCGCGAAGTTCTCCGCGCTCCGCGCTTCGCGCAGCGCGGGAGCGCGAAGTTGGGCCCCTTGATCAGTATCTTTTAACCGATCCCCATCCCCATCCCCATCCCAAACCCCCAGCGTCTCATCCCCCCAGTTGGGGACATGCCCTTCGAAATCAGACTGCCTGTCTCCCCATCTAATTAGGGGGGTAAGCCGGCCAGTGGGGCCCGGGCCACGCGAGTGGGGATAGGGACCGGCGGTTGAGCGGTGCTCACCTGAGAAGCAGCCAGGGCACCCTGCCCAGGAGGAGCCCAGGCCGTCCCGCAGGCGGCCCCAAAGACGTCCGCAGGAGCCGGCGGGAGGCCCCGACAGAGAGCACCCGCAGGAGGGCCGAGAGGGCCCCAGGGCAGCCCCCAGCTGCGAGCTCCTGGACGGCCCGGGCGCAGGCATCCCCGCGCGGGGCCCCCTCCTCCTCCTCCTCCTCCTCCTCCTCCTCCTCCTCCTCCTCCTCCTCCTCCTCCTCCTCCTCCTCCTCCTCCTCCTCCCTCCCTCCTCCTCCTCTCTCCTCCTCCTCCTCCTCCTCCCTCCTCCTCCTCCTCCTCCTCCTCCTCCCTTCTCCCCCTTCTCCCCCTCCTTCCCCTCCTCTCCTCCTCCTCCCTCCTCCTCCTCCTCCTCCTCCTCCTCCTTCTCCCCATCCGAACGGTATTGCAACAGGGCCGACGCCGGAGCCAGTTTGGGCGTGTTTTCGCCCCTTGTCGAGCCCCGGGGCCCTCGCGGATCGATCCGGCTCGACAGACGACGCAGAAAGATGGGGTCCAGGGCACCGGGCGTGATTCTCCCCAGAGATCCAAAGTATTGAAAAAATGAAGACGTAGGTTTTTCTAAATTTTCGGCCTCTAGCGGCCCTCGCCGGGCCCTGGGACTGTCAAAAAACGAGTCAGGATGAAAAATCGGTCCTGGGGAATGGGTCGAGACTTCCGGGGACCCCGTCCTGAAAAAATCACGACATCGGATCTTTGGGTCTGCGATGGTGCAATGTTTCCGCCACTCGGAAGCTGGGCGAGGGCTGCTGAAAGCGTGGCTGCTAAAGCGGCCCTCCCGAAAGGAAAAAGCAACTTCCCGGAATGAGGCGCGGCACGCGAAACAGTCAAGGGGCTTCTTCCCGGAAGGACGAAGACAGCTTCCCGGAGGTCGATTTTAGCAGCCACGGATTTAGCAGCCCTTGCTTGGCTTCCGAGCCACGTCGGATCTCAGGGGAAACCCAGACATCCGGCGTCTCGATTTTTTCGAGACATGGGCCCCCGACCTCTCGACCACTTTCCCGGGACCAGTTTCTCATCCCGAGGCGTTTTCTGACGCTCCAGGGGCCCGGCAAGGGCCCCAAGAGGTCGAAAGCGATGAAAACCCTCCGTCTCGATTTTTTCGAGACGCCAGACCCTGAGATCCGACGTCGCAATAAAATTGCACCATCGTGAAAAATCGCGCCTGGAGCCCCGGACTTCATCTCTCTGCGTCATTTTTCGAGCCCGATCGTCCTGCGAGGGTCCCAGGGCCCGACATCGAGCGAAAACGCCCGGTGCAAAAAAATTGCAACGCCAGGATCGCAGGGGATCTCCGGGAGTGGATCTCGACCGCTTCCCCGGGGCCCGTGCATCCCGGGCTGTTTTTTGACGACCCCGGGGCCAGGCGGCGGCCCCTCCTGGGAGGCCGAAAGCGAGGCCCGCCCGTCAAGATTCTTTAGCTGCAGCGCCTGGGTCTGCACAACAAGGGGCAGCCAAAGTGTAAGGCGCTGAAATGAGGAACAGTTAGGGGTTTCGGAAGGGGCTCGATGCTCCTTAGGTTCCTCCAGTGCTGTTCCTCTTGTCCTCCTGGGGCACGGAGGCGCTTACGGGGCTAAGAAGGGGCTTCGTTCCTTATTTAATCGCTTCGCTCATGCCGCCGGCCCTGGAGCCCTCTTTAGGGCCTCTTGGGGGCCTCTTGGGAACCTCTTGGGAGTCTCTTGGGGCTCCTTGGCGGCGTTTTGGAGGCCCCCAGGGCCTCTTGGGGGGCTCTTGGGGGTAGTCGATTGCGGCTCCCCCCTCGGAGGCCACGATCCTCGTGAGGGGTGTCGAAAAATACCCTCCCCTGGAGTGGTCTGGTGGCTTCTCCCGGGCTTCTCTCGGGACCTTGCCGGGGTACTTTTCGTCCGGGGGCCCCCAGGGGCCGCTCCGCGCGCGCGAACTAGAAATATTGTTAACAAGTTACCGGAGATCTTAGCACGCCTCTGGCCCGTTGGGCCGGCGAATTTAGCGTTCCTTCTTTCAGCGGCCCGACTGTATGAGCTTCCACACCCGGACATCTGGCGTCTCGAAGAAATCGAGGCGGAGGCTTCTGACAGTTGTCGGCCTCTCGGTTCCCTCACCGGGCCTCGGGGCCGTCAGAGAACGACTCGGGACGAAAAGCCGGCCCCGGGGATGGGGCCGAGAGGCCAGGGGCCCATGCCTCGCAAACATTGGAGACGCTGGATGTCTGGGCAACATGCGCAGTGCCGGCTCCACTGTCTGCTTGCCCTCCTTCTCCCCCCCCTTCCTTTCCCCCTGCCTGCCCTTCGGCTAAACGTAAGAGTGACCTTTCGCCGGAGTAACCTTTGGTGCGGGCTCAACTGGGGTCCCCAGATGGCTGAGCGAGATGCGATAGCAGCGGCTTGCGCGATACAGTTCGGTCTCCCCCCCGCGGCCCCCGAAAGTCGCTCACCAAAGGTCACTCTTGCCTGGGGTCACTCTTACGTGTAGCCGAGCCCTCCCCCTCCCCCCCCAACTCCCTGGCCAGGGCAAGCACGCGCGTCGGCAACTTGTCTCTTCCGCTCCCCCCGCGAGCGTGCCAACGGGCACGCCTCGCTCTGCCTACTCCAGATTTCGTAATAAAAGGGAGGGGGTCTGGACCCTCCAAGACAAGCCATTTCAGACCTCCCCCGTGGGAGAACCCTCCAAAACATCGTCCCCAGACCCCCCAGGCCCTCCAAGATAGCCTGGAAGAGACCCCCCCCGAAATGAGACCCCCCTCCCTTTATTACGAAATCTGGAGTACCCAGACATCGATGTCCCGATTCTTTTCGAGACACGGGGCCCCCGACCTCTCGTCCGCTTCCCCGGTTTCGCTCGTTCTCCCTCGCGGGTCGTTTTCTGCCGGCCCCGAGGCCCGGCAAGGCCCCCGAGAGGCCGAAAGCGGTCAAACAGATCCGTCACGATTTTTTGGTCGAGACGCTAGATTCAGGTCGGGCATGTCCCTCTGCAGGGGGACGATTCGTTTCGACGATGTTGGACCGTTTGTGAATATTGTTTGACCATGTTTTTTATTTTTCTTCCGAACTCCGCCTGTAGGAAGACATGCCCGACCTAACGCTAGGTGTCTGGGTACTCCGAGTTTTTTCATAAGCGTCGGGGGGGCGTCACCCCCGCCGACAGCCCGAGATCGACCCCCGTCGCGGACAGCCACCGCGCGCCGAAGGCGCTCCGACCCCCGTCGCGGCGCGACGACGAGGCGAGGTTGATCCCCGCCGGGGGGGAGACCCCCCCACGCTTGTCAAGAAACCTTGAGTTAAGTCGGGCCTGTCCCCCTACAGGGGGATTTTCGACGAAAAATACAAGATACCCCACAAATAGTCCAAACATAATCCAAAAATAGCCTGGGGACTATTTTTCGGGCATTTTTTGATTTTTTTTTTTTTTTTTTTTTTTGTTTTGTTATGTTATTTTTTATTTTTCATTTTCATAAAAAAAACAAATGTTCGTCGAGAATCCCCCTGTAGGGGGACACGCCCGACTTAAACCTGGAGTGTGCCTCTCCGTCCTCTCGAGTGCACGGCCCTGTCTCTGCCTGCTGCCCGGATCCAAGGGGCCCCCTCCGCGGAGGACTCCGCGGGCCGCGTCATCGGCGTCAACACCGCCATCCTGACCAACACGGGCCTCTCTGCCGGGGTCGGCCTGGCGATCCCGATAGATCTGGCGAGCTCTGGGGGTGGGTGCCTTGAGATCCTGGCGTCGCAGTTCTTCCACAACGGGCGCTGTCGCTCCATTTCCCCACTCAGGGCTTATGTAGGGGTCCTAGCGGATACATATGGTTAGGTGAGGTATGGCGCCGATTTCGGCGGCACGCCCGGGTGCCCGGGTGCCCAGGTGCCCGTGTGCCCGGGTGCGCGGTAGCCCTATAGCCCTGCAGCTTTATAGCCTTATAGCCTTATAGCCTTATAGCCCTGTAGCCCCACAGCCCGATACACCTATAGCCTTATTGCCCTATAACCCTATAACCCTAATAGCCCGACAGCCCTGTAACCCAATAGCCCTATAGCCCTATAGCCCTATAGCCCTATAGCCCTATAGCCCTATAGCCCTATAACCTCATAGCCTTATAGCCTTATAGCCTTATATAACCCTGTAGCCCTATAGACTTATAGCCTTATAGCCCTATAGCCCTATAGCCCTATAGTCCTACAGTCCTATAGCCTTCTAGTGCTATAGCCCTATAGCCCTAGAACCCTATTAGCTGTACAACCGTACAGCCCTATAGCCCCATAGCCTTGTAGACTTATAGCCCTATAGCCCTATAGCCCTATAGCCCTATAGCCCTATAGCTTTATAGCCCTACACATATCCTCATTCGTTGTTTTCTCCGGTTTCACTCGGGCTCTGGGACCCTCACAGCTCCGGCTCGGAAGATGACGCAGAAAGGTAGGGTCCAGGACTCCGGTCGTGATGTCGGAGGAGGAGGAGGGGGAGGAGGAGGGGGAGGAGGTGGAGGAGGAGGAGGAGGAGGAGGAGGGGGAGGAGGAGGGGGAGGAGGAGGAGGAGGAGGAGGAGGAGGAGGAGATGGTACACTCTTTTTGCAACATCGTATCTCAGGGTTCGTAAAGCTTACTGGTGACGCAGTTGCACGAGTCAGGACAAAAATCACGACGGGAGGTTTTTGACACGTTGCAGGCCTCCGGGGGCCCTTGCAGGGCCCCGGCACCGTCAAGGAACGATTCAGGATGAGAAGCCGGTCCCAGTAAAGGGGTCCAGACCTCTTGGGGCCGATGTTCCGAAACAGATGACGACGTCGGGGGTCTGGGCACTGCGCTGCCCGTATCCCGCGGGTGAGGTGGCTCTTAGGCTCTGGTGAAAGCGCCTCGGCGTGTGAGCTCACAAGTGAGCGACGGGAGAGAACGGGGTCGATTGTGCCGACACTTGTCGCAGGTGAGCGCCCTCTTGCCATCGCGGTGTGCCACGCTGGCGGCCCGCGTATGCCGCAGCGTCCGTCTGCGACCTCGTGCGAACCCTGCCTCTGCGGGTCCACTCGACGCTGGGGTATCGGCCACCCCAGCCTGGTGAGTTCACTTGGCTGCAGACATCCTTCAAATTCCGAATCCCAGCCGGTTTCTCCGAAATCTGACCTGCAGGCGTAGGGCCGCTTCTGGTCGTCGCTCAAGCGGTGTCTCCTCTGCGCCCAGGATGCACCGTGTGGTCATGCTCGCTGGGCGCTGCTCTCTGGCCTCGGCCTCTTCCCTTCTGGGACTTGGTGCCCTCGTTTGGGTACCTTCCGCGTCGGTCGAGTCCGAGTTCGCGTGCTGAGTTCGACGAATTAGCAATGACATAACCTACATTTTCGGAGGTCCGCGCGGATTTCTTGGGTCGGCATTGGGCACCCCCTTCCGGCGCGCTGGGCGCGCCAGGGGCGGCGCCGGAGGCGCCGCCAGGGGGCTCCAGCGCTGATCCAAGAAGTCCGCGCGGACCTTCGAAAGTCTATGTTTCAGGTAATGGCTTGTTCCTCGATGAATCAAGCTTCCTCGCCCAGCGCACAGCTGTTTCAGAGCCTGCGCAGTCAGCCAAGAACGGCTAGAAGCAAGAAAGTATCCATCCTGCAAGGCTCAACCCGAAGGCCCCAATTTGCCCTCCATTCCCAGCGGTGGGGGTGTCGGGGAGCACTGGAAATAAACGCGTGAGGAACCCGTCCCCCCCTCCCGCCCGACCCGAAATTCGGGGAGCAGATCCACTGTGCCAGGCTGGGGGTCTGTCAGAAAGATTGTTCGGGCCTTCGGGTTAGGTCGGGGTGGCCTGGTGTCAGGAGGGAGGAAAACACAGACACAATTCATCGTCGATCCCCCAGAAAAGATGGGAAAACATGGGAAGTGGGGGGGAAGACACACAATTCCAGAAAACATGGGAAGATGTGGGGAGTCCTCCTATCTGTCAGCGAGCGAAGAACGGTATAAAATAAACTTTTTCGCCGTCGGGGACACCTGCCCCTGGGCGGCTGGAAAGTTTATACCCCTACGGTGCCACCGTAGGGGTATAAACTTTCCAGCCGCCCTGGGGCGGGTGTCCCCGACGGCGAACAAGTTTATCTTATACCGTTCTCCGCCCGTTAAATCTGTGTGCATCTATTTGCGTGTCCCAGGGCCCCTTCGTGGTGGGCAGCCCGGGGCTCGAGCAGGCCCGCCGTGCACGACCTGCCGGGGAAGGGCGGCCCCGGCAGGGCCGGCCCCCCCCCCCCCCGGGTGGGAGCGCCCCGCGGCCCGGGCCGCAGAGAGAGGCGCCCGCTGTCACGGGGGGGCCGCGCGGCGCGCGCGGGGGGCAGAACGTGCGCTTCGCCTGCCGCGGCCAGAGCGAGCCCCCCCCCCCCCCCAAAAAAATAAATACAGGGCCCCCCCCAAAAGTGCAGGAGCCCCTCCAAAAAGTACAGGAGCCCCCCAAAAAGCACAGGAACCCCCCAAAAAGTACAGAGAGGAGGCCCCCCCCCAAAAAAAATACAGGAGCCCCCCCCGCAAAGTCGGGGGCGGAAAGGAGGGGGGTGATGGCCAGGGGGGGGGGATAAGCCATACGGCCGAGGAGGGGCCGGGACCGTCGCGGCTTCGCTCGTCGTCGGTCGCCCCTTCGGTCGTGGCTCGCGCGCCGCGGAGCCATCAAAGAGAAGATAAAGAGGCGCCGCAGCCGCGGCGGTCACCCCGACCGCCACGCCCAGGACTAAGGAAGAAGCCTGGCACCGCCGCGCCAGGACCCAAAGAGGACAGGATAGGCTGCTGATCAGACTGGCGGCTGCTGCCAGCAGGCTGGAGCAGCACCACAGCGCGCAGCAGCCCCAGCGCCACCAGCAGCACGCCATGGCGCAGAACTGGAAGCAGCAGCGCGGCTCCTCGAGGGAAAGGTGGTCAGGAGCAGGGGCCACACACCTCGAGGCGTCGCAGCGCGGCCCTGGGAAAAGGTGGACAGGAGCAGGGTCCACAGCCCAGGCGCAGCACCAGCGCAGGCGCAGCAGCAGTGCCAGTGACTGGACTGGTGACTACGGAGCCATCGGAGGGCGACCCTGGGAGTGGGCCCTTGGGGATGGCCAGCAGCACAACGCGCAGAGGCGGCAGCACAGCCAGCAGCAGCAGCAGCAGCAGCCTCAGACCCACAAGCACCACCACCAGCCAGCCCACCACCAACACCAGCAAAAGCACCCACAGCACCAGCAGCGAAGCGACAGCGCCCAGCACTGGAAGCACAGTGCGCCATGGAGGAGCGCCTCTGCCAGAAGGAGGAGCAGCAGGCGCAGAAGGAGGGACCAGCACGACGCTCCAGCCTCAGCCTACATCGGCAGCTTCCAGTGCAGCCCGCAGCAGAAGGCAGTCCTGGACAGCATCACGCCAGTCTCCTTCGCCGTTGCGATGGAGCATGAGAGCTGGTCCGCACCACCAGACGACGAGGAAATGCGGTTCGTGTGGTGCAAGACGAAGTGCCACAGGCTGGGACGCCTCTCCGAGAACATTGCTGGCGCTAGGCTGGCGGGTTTGTGCACATCAAGCCTCGAGCAGGAAGCGGCGATCACCGCCACGAGCATCTCCTTCGTCTTGCCCCGCGGAGAGCGCGTGAAGCAGCTCAGGGCTACGCTGGAAAAGCTGGAGGAGGAGCGCACCGAGATGGAGAAGCGGCTCGGCAAGATGCTCGACCAGGAGGCGGCGGCCGCCAGAACCATCAGGGTCTACAAGACCCTGCTGAGGGAAACTAGAGATCAGATGGCAAAGACAGCGGGTGTGAAGGAGGAATCGTCAGAGGAGGAGGGGGGCCAGGACCCCACCAGAGGACGCACGCCACACCCGGCTGCGAGGAGGAGGCGCGACCCAGCTGCAGCACTAGCGGCACCAGCCACAGCTCAGCCAGGCATAGCAGCGAGCGCCTCCTCGGGACCAGCAACAACTGCACGATCAGCCCCAGCAGCACCAGACGGGATCAAAGACGCCATCAGGAAATTGACCGATAGGCTCGACTCGCAGCAGAAAGAGGAACAGCAACAAAGTGACCTGCTGGCACAGGCAGAGCTTAAGCACAAAAGCGAGCTGAAGGCCTACGAGCAGACCATGGCGCAAAGTATGATCCACACGACCGAAGCGCAGCTGGCCAAGCAGGAGGAGTGGCGCACATGGGAGGTCAACGCGCTCAAGCGACACCACAACGCCAAGCTGGAGGAGGAGGAAGCGAAATCATACGAGGCGCAGAGAGGCAGCCAGAGGACACAGGAGGAAAGGGCCAAAGGGATGCTCGTGGACTTACAAATGCACCTCGAGTTGGAAAAGAAGACACTACGCGAGGAGATGCGCAAGGAAGACCAGAGAAGAGCAGCCATCTACACGCAGCAGGTCCAGAAGGCCAGGCAGGAGGAGCAGGCTGTGAGACAGATGGCGGCTCAGGAGGCCCAGTGGTGCAAGATGGCGCAGGAGCACAATGAAAAGGCGACGCAGGAGATGGCGGAGGCGGAATACCAGGAGCGATGCGCCCGGCGCAGCGCTTACAAGGAGGAGGAGCTGCAGATCGCAGTGAACTACCAGCAGATGGCCTACGAGCACCAGGAAGAGGCCAACAGGCGCGAAGCGATGCGGGTCGTCCTGGACCTGGAGCACGCAGCCATCCAGGCGAAGGCATGCGAGATGCAGCACGAGCAGGAAAAGTACTTGGAGCGCGTCGGGGAGCACCAGGAGGCGGTGGGCAAAGCTCAAAGGATGGAGGAGGTGGCACTGCAGCGCCAAGCAGTAGCCACGAGCGAGCTCCAGGCATTACAGCACCAGCAGGAGTTGGAGAACCACGTGTCTCAGCAGTACCACAGCACTCTGCAGCACGAGCACCAGCAGGAGATGCAGGCCGCGGTGCAGCACTGCGCCCACATCCAGTACATGAGCGACGCACAGAGGCAGCAGCGACTACAAGACCTCCAACGCGCACATGATATGCAAACGGCAGGACTCCAGAACGCCCTACGGGACGCCTGGGGAGCAGGAGGACAAGTGGACGAGGACCTGCTACTCGACATGACGGACGACCTCATGGAAAACCCAGTCACGATTGAGCGTGACCAAGGCATGGCGGAGCAGGAGGGCACGTACCAGAGGGAGCAACTGGAGGCAGACCTACTCCGCCTTCTACCTAGCCAGTACGAGCTCCCACATCCCGAACTACCGCCGTACCTCGAGGAGCTGGCCGAGGTGGGATTTGGAGAGAGGTCTCATACATCGTCGATGCCAACGCCAGAGGAGCCTACCCTCTCGCCGTTCGGCGACCTCAGTTTTCAGGACCTGAGCTTCGTGCCGAGGCCACCCGCTGAAGAGCGTCCGCTACCGCCACCACCACCTCAGCAGCGCCCGCCCATCGAGGAGCACGCCAGCATCGGCCCATTCCTGCATGCGGGGCTGCTCGACGTACGGGCGAACAGTGACTGCGTCCCAATTGGCGAATCCGACGACGCTGACTTGCAGGGCGAAGAGCCGAAGATCTGCCAAGGCCTGCGCGAGGAGAAGGAGGACGAAGCCCCGACAGACCTCGCCTCACTCTCACCAACGCTACCAGCCGATTCACCCATCCCGACAGAACAGCCCACGCCAAGACACATACTTTTCCCACCCGTCACGCCTCTCACGCCAAACAAGAGCCCACAACAACGACCACAGCCAGCCACAACCCCCATGACGACCTTGTTCATCGACCTCAGCCGCGACGAGGAGGCCTGCCCTAGCACACCTCCACGGATGCCGATCGAGGACATCACGCCCACCGTGCCACACGAGCCACGGCTGCCACCTCCGCGATTCCACATGGGCACACCAGAGAGGCCGAGCGCAGCACCACCTTGCAGAGGCAACCTGAAGCAGCCAAGAGACCCCAGGAGGGCGAGGAGCCAGCCGAAAAAGGTCAGGATCTGCGACGCGGACGATGGCTTCGCGGACCCAGGCGACAGGGTGGCATCCTTCATCGAGAGCGGCGAGAGCGACCTCGACGGGGGTCGATTGTCAAAAAACTGGAAGGGAGTACGCAGGCTGGGGGGCAACTGGCCCAGACCTGCGTCCAGCCAGCCACGCCAGAAGACATCGGGGATATTGGGCCCAGACTCAGAGACCCGTGCGGTGACGAGCCTGCGCCCAGCGACCCCCGCCCACGGCCCCTGGCCGCCCGCGCACGATCGCACCTAGCTTCCATCACACTACATAGTTACGCCCAAGCCGATGCGAGCCTTGGGGATGCCGCATCCGCTTCAGACCACCAGCGCTCTACTAGGGAGCCCCGACTCAAAAGACGCAGCAGACGAACCACCTGCACTACCAGCTCCCTAGACGCCGCAACTGTGGGCAAGGGTGGGGACCACCCACAGGACGGCGACTTCAAGCTTGAGCGCTCCAAGCGCGGACCTGAGGGACCCCCTCAGGCCGCGACCCCCTTTGCCACCAGGGTTCAGGCAGGCAACCAGCACCGCGACTGGGCGAGGCTGCAGCAAGAGTGGGGGAGCTACTCGGGCGGCCAGCCGCAGTGCCAGCAGCGTGGACCAAGGCGACACCCCTTGGCCACGCCAGGATCGACACCCCACTTCGCGGGAGCTGCGGCGGCCCATGCGGCGTCGTAACCCTGGCAGCACAGCCACGCGAAGGCGGGCCCAGGCAGCAGGTCGAGACTACCAGAGCCATCTCATCTGGAGGTCTCCCAGCGCCGGGCACCCTGGGGGTATCCCACACTTGCAGTCGACGGAGCCTGGCCCACGCGCCAACCTCCCGCCACCAGCCGTTTTGGCTCGCAAGAAGACCGCAAGACAAGCAGAAAGACCCCAAGGGGGCTGGGTAGTCCACCAGTGACAGCCAAATTAAATGCACACACCACGGCACAACTAAGCACTGATCACACCCGACAGATACAGCATGGACCAATACAAGCCGACGAGCTAGAGCAAATCCAAGATACATACCTCGACAGCATCGACAGCAGCCCAGCACCAGCAGAATCGCACCTCAACGACGTCACAGCGGTTGCAACAGCAAGAAGAGTGGCGAAGCGCAAAAGATTACTCAGACAGGCGCTTAAGGTGGAGATGCTCCCAGGCCGTGGAGCGATACCGACCAAGAACTCCTTCGGGGCGCTCGCAGACAACAGCAGTAGCGAGGACGACGCACGGCCAGATAGTACTCAGCCCCTTGGAACTGAACAACCTGAGGAGCAGGACTTGGAAGCCGCCATCGGGTGCCCGAATCGAGAGCGCCGCAGCGGCCGCTCGAGTATGCGTACTACTTGGAGGCCAACGCCTCGGTCCACAGCAGCAGAGCATACTCAATGCTCAGACGAGTCCAAACAACACAATGCACCGATCAGGACCTGTCTGCGTTGGCGTGTCAGCGCGGGGCCGCCTCACTCTGCAAGGCCGTCGACGGGCGGACCTGCTCTCCCCGAGCAGCTGCGGGTTGACTCCCCCTTGCAGGTGCGAAGACGCGAGGGCATGCCTCCGACGGGAGGGTGGTCGAAGCCTTGCCCTCGCGTCAGCGATGTCGTGCTGGGGCGCGCAACCAGGTCCAACGAGCACCAACCAACTACAGCTCCACCGCCGACTCCAGCCATAGCAAGCGGAGACCCCAATTGAGCACCGGGCAGAGCCAACTCCACTCACTCTTCCACCACCGACTCCAAGGGACCCCCCTGGCGGCATAACTCATCGTCTACGTGACAGCATGCTCCATGCCCATTCACACGAGCCCCTGTTCAGTCAGGCCGTGCGGGCTGGATCGGACAACTTGAACGCCGATGAGGTGTGCTGCCAATCACCACCGATCCCGCGGGAGAGGAGCACGACGCGGGCGGGGCCCACGCCCTATAAGCCAGCCGACCATGTGGAGCCCGAGCAGTCACTTCCAGCCAGCACGACTAATACCAGACAACACCTTCAACCCCAGAGGGACGTACAATCCCGACGAGCAATGCTGCCATTCAGGTGCTACCACGGCGCTATCGGACACCCGACTGGACAGCGCCAATCCATCCCCGCACCACGCCGCCGCACAACCACAGCCATGCACCCCTTCCGTATTCCAACTAGGCGCAGCATAACTGCAGACGACGCTCGAGACAATCAACGCACTAGCACTGAGTGCGAGCACAGCGACGACTACCTGCGATGCGAGCGCAGGAGGCGACGCCGACAAAGAACCAGACCAGCAACGCACGGACAAGTGCACAAAACCGACCTGCGCAGCGGCAGCAGCAGCATGCAGCGACGCTTTGCCAATATTGGATCACCACAGTTCCTACCGACGCAGTTCCAACAACACGTCCAGAAGCTGACATGGCACTACGACCTCGAGGAACACGGCTTGCATCAGCACGCCAGGCTGGCGGTGAGGCACCTCGCCCCCCCGAGACCCTCGGCGTCTGTGAAGCGGCACTACTACTTCACCGACGCGTCCTACCACGCCAAGGCGCCGGGCACATCGGCATGGGCAGTGGTACACCTGAGGGAAGACGACCAGGGCATCGCCTACTACAGACACATGTACTCCAACCATGCCCTGTCTGTCAGCGAGGAAATGGCCAACAACATCACCTCCAGTACCAGCCCCGAATTGGGAGCGTTGCTCTGGGCAGGTATCGCATGTATCCAAGAGGACGATGAGCAGGAGATCGTCATCATCGGCGACAACACCGCGGCCCTGGGAGCGGCAGCTGGAACATCGAGGATCAGATCGTGTAGGAACCGCCCACTCGCGAGGTTCTCGCGTATATTATCCCAGCAACTCCAGCTCACCAAGGCCATCAGCTTCGAACATACACATGCTCATCGAGATGCCCCCTGGAATGAAGCAGCTTGTATAGTCTGTTTGGTTGTAGACTGCAGGTTAAGTGGGAGGGGGTGTGGGCTCGGGTAGCCATTTTGGGTCCGTAGCGTTCGGCTCTGGCCGACGCGCGGGTGTTCCAGGGGGCCGCGGGGCGGCCATAACCACAGCCGTGCTAGTCCGCGGACTAGGTAGCGCGCCTGTGGTGCCATGGCTGTGGGCTTCCTGGGGGCGCACCTGATGATCTTGGTTACGGGCGGCGCTCTTACGGTCCAAGGGGCACTTGGCTGGCTGCCATTCGGGCGCGGGGGACATGAGGTCCCAGCGCCGACGCCGCCAGCCCTGCCCGGGCCGACAGCGCCGCCGGCAGGCGGTGGGGGGCGAGGCAAGGGGCGAGGACCGCCCGCCAAGCCCGCGCCTGCAGGGGGAAAGGGGCGAGGGCCGCAGGCCAAGCCCCCGGGGACGCCGGGCGTCCCACCGCCGCCGCGGTCAGGGTCGACTACAACGACCACGACCGCGGGCATCGGGCGCGTAGGCGAGGGCGAGCCCACAGGCAGCCCAGCTACGCCGGCATACGGAGGTAACAACGAGCCCACGGGCGCGCCTGGGCAGCCGTCCGCCCCGGGAAACCGGACGGGCGATGGTGAGCCTGACCTGCCGCGTGGGCCGGACGGGTATTGGGGGTGGAGTGGTTGGGTCCCGCACCTGCCCCATTGGTGGGCTGGCCGGAGCGAACCCCCACCGCCGCCGCCGCCACCTACACCGCCCCCGGAGGCAGGGCCGGGTCCCGGTTGGGGCTTCGCAGCCTGGGTCTTCGAGGTCGTGGGCTATGGAGCGTGGGTAAGCTCCCCCGACCACCCGGGCACGATCCGCACGAGTGGCGGATGGTTTGGATCCGCCGTCGACCGCCTGGGCGTCAAGATGCTTGGGTATTGGTGGGAGACCGCGGTCTTATGCTTTGCCCTAGGCATCTTCACGTTCGTGTTGGGTGCCCTGGCCTTCATCGTCAACACCGCAGCCCAGCCTATGCTGTGGGCTGCCGGGGGACTCCGCTGGGCGTGGTACCAGATTACCCGGTGCTGCCAGCGACGCGGAGGGGATGGGCCTGGCGCCCATCTTCCCCCACCCCCTCCGACCCCCTTGCTGGTGCGCTGGCGCGGGCCGGGCTTGGGCGGCGTGGTGGAGACAGAGTTCTACACAAAGGGGGTCCGCGGCCGAGGGACCAATCGGGCGTACAACCACGTGCTGCTGCGTAAGCACGGGCAGGTGGCCCGCATCAGCTGCAACTTCGCGGACCGGTACCGATTGGACCGCCACGGGCTCAACATCAAGATCGGGCAGGTCCTGGGGTGCACCAGTCGCAAGTGGCGGCTGAACCTCGAGGAGACAGGGAATGTGCATCTATGTCGTGCTGTCGAGTGCGCCTCCTGTCCAGTGGCGCATCCCATGCACGTCGACCAGTACGCGGCCATTGACCACACACAGATCGTGGACTTGGCTGAGCACGGAAGGGCCACGGCCTGCCGAGCAGTCGGCGTGGGACTCCGGAAGGTATTCGGGGTCGTCAAGTGGCTGCTTTGCTCACCCTGGTCGGTACTCGGATGGCTGTGCCGGGGCCGGCCGGAGCCCCGCTACATCACCGACGCCACGGGCTATCGCCGCCTGGACATCGACTCGGAGAGCGAGGTGGAGGCGGAGGAGCGCCCCTGCCAAGCCGCACAAGTTGGGGTGCAGCTCGCGGGTGGCGCACGCCCCCTCCAGCCGGAGGGGTGCGGCGACCGAGGGATGCAGGAGGCCACTGTCCTGCTACAGGAGGACGCGGAGGTGTCGGACGTTCCTCGGCCTGGGCATTGTCTCAATGCACAGGTGCACCTCTGCGCCCACCATGCGCAGAAGTATCGGTCTACCCTGATCGGCCGCAAGTGCAGCCTCCCCACTTGTCTCCGCATGGCGAAGGGTAGCTGCGGGGGGGCCCCGATGTGCGGGGAACATCTCCGACGGGACGAGGGTCGCACCGTGCGCGTCGAGGCGACGGTCCAACCTGGGATCCTCGGGGGCCTGCGCCGCCGCATGCGGGCGCGGGCTCCAAGCCCCGCCAGGGTGCGCGATTGGACCGCGCACGCTGCCGATGGGGTTGGCATTGCGGCCGAGCCGGTCTACCCCCCGCCTCTACCCCCCCCCGCTGCACCGCCACCGCCCGCCGTGGCCCCATCTGTCGATGTGGAGCCCACGGGGGCGCAGGCCCTAACCTCGGGGCCGCAGCCGCGTCGCACACGCTCCGCGGAAGCTAGGGCCAGCGGACGCTCACGGTCTGCCGACCGCGGGGCCCCGGGCGATCGGATCGCCCACCACGGGTGGCTTCAGGAGCCCCTACTCGTGAAGGTCTGCCCGATACTCCCGGGCGACCCTCGGGGAGCCGAGGAGGCGTACGGCGCGCCCCCGGCGAGTCCTTGGTTTATTGGGGGAATGCGAGGGGCTCGACGTACGGGGCACTGGCGGGGACGCCAGACTTATCATCGGGACTAGCCTCGAGGGCGTCAGGGTGGAGGTCCCAGCCAGCGAGGTCGTACGGCACCCCCCCCCGCTGGAGGACGGGCGCTACCCGATAGATTGGATCAATCGGCTGCTGTACGAGGTCCCCCAAGGGGCTCGGGAAGTGGGGTTGCGTGTCATCGCCCACCACATCCCGCAGGATCTGCTGGCGATGTTACGCCAGGAGCAGTGGGACGGTGTGGACGTGGAAAGCGCGAGCGGCTGGAGGCGGCGCTACCTGACGAACACGGAGCGCCAGCAGCTGCAGCACGACCCTGTACGCACACTCGGCCACCATCGGCGGGGTGGCGCGCAGGGGGCGCCGCCTGCGCCCGGGATGGAGGGCTTGCCCCGTCCCGCCCCCGTGGCGGCACTGTCGCGCTTAGCGGCGGCCGCCGCCGGCGTGAGCGAGGACGCCGAGGAGCCCGACCCGCTCGAAATGTTCATGGACTCCTTGCGAGCCGAGGATCTCAAAGGACGGGGGGGCCAAGCGGCGGCTCTCAGTGCATTAGGTATGGCCGCGGACCTGCTCGGGGTTCCGCTTGATCAGGCGGAGCGGCAGCTGCGGCGGAGGGTCGCACAGGTGGCAGCGGCGGGCCCACTGGGGTCCGACCTAGAGCGCGCCCTCGCGGATCTGGAGGATGCGCAGCTGGAAGCGCGCGCGCGGGAGCGTGCTGCGGCCGCCGACAAGGTTCCCCTGCAGGGGAGCCTCTCACGTGAGGGTTCGCGGAGTCGCTCGGCGCGGGGACGGGATCCCAGCCCGAAGCAGGGACCCCGACGCGAGCTCTTCGGTGCCATGCCCCCCATCCAACCCACGGGCCCACGACGGGGCTTGCTGGGTGATCGGGACCTGCTGGCACGCGATGGACGCGGGGGGGCCGCCCGTGGGGCCAATCCGCTCCTCGACGGGGCCTCGGTCCTTGGCCACCTCACTGGCCAGACGCCCCACGGGGGCGGCCTGGGTGGGGAGCGAGCTGGGGGTCCAGACGACGCCGGGGCGGCGGGCGCCCTGGGCGGGCTTACAGTCGAGGCCGAAGCCCAGATCATCGAGCGCCTGGATCGCCAGAACCGCCTCACTGAACGCCACGTCCTCGCCGCCGAGCGGCAGGCGCGGGCCACCGAGGGCGACAAGAAGGCCCGGGGCTCCAGGGCAGGGATCGGTCGGGACGAGGAACTCGATCTTTACATAGCCCGGGGATGCAACACCTTCGTGGTTGAGGCCTGCGAGGGTATCACGGGGAAGGACTTGTTCGACTCACTCAAGCGCATGTGTGCGCGCTCCAAGAGCACGCTCAAGACGATCGGGTTTCCCTGCCTGGTTACCAACCGTGTGGCACACGGCTACGCGGCTCTCGCCTTCGGGACGGGCCCTCGCGACCTGGCGGTGGACGACTGCGTCCCCGCGCGTGACGAGGACTTCGATGGCTATCGGCTTCCTGTGGACGACAAGCTGGAGCCTCGCCAACGGCCCGCCACCCACATGGCGACCTGGTTCAAGAGGGCCCGGTGCGAGATCCAGATGTTCGAGTCCATCATAGGGGTCGCACACGGGGCGGAGCGTCGGCGGTCGTTGGGGTTCTTGGAGGCGGCCTTCGAGAGGGACCCATCGGAGTTCCCAGACCATTGGGTCAAGGATCTGTGGGAAGAGCTCCGAAGCACCTGGGTCGAGGAATTGCGGGAGCTGAGGCGCCGACTCTGTCGAGAGCTCGACACCGAGAACCCGAGGAGGGAGGACATCAAGTATATCCTACTCATGCCGGAGAACGGCTACGATTTGCCCCGAACGTTCGACCTCGGGGACCCGAACGCCTACTACCAGCAGGTGGTCGTGCCCCGGCGCAAGGCCGCACTCACGCGCCTTCTCAATGGGCAGCTGAACGCCCACCTCACGAAGCGACCGCCCAAAGCGGGAGGGAGCGAGGAAATGGGCGATCCCCGGCCCACGGCGCAGGGGGATGACAGGCCCAAGGCGGGGGCTGGGCCCCAGCCGAAGGCGGGGCCCAAGGCGGGCACCGGGGCCCCAGCGGGGACAGCCCCCAAGAGGGCGTACCCAGCGGGCAAGGAACTAACACGCCCGGAGCGGACGCGATCCGTGGCGCATGCGCCCCGCAATAAAGACAACGTCCCTATCTGCTGGGGGGCCACCACGCACATGGGCTGCTCGCGGAAGGCTTGCGATTGCCCTAACTCCCATGACCCCATCAAGTCAACGCGCGGATTGGACTACTCGGTAGTCATGCAGCTCACGAGGCGCGGGGGGCTCCTTGGGACGCCCCGGATCGATCCCAAGCAGGTGGATGGGATGATTGCGCAGCTGCGCTCGCAAGCCAAGGCAGCCGAGGCCGAGAAGGTTGGCGAGGACACTTCCCCACCTGCTCCCCCTGACTCCCAGAAGGAAAAGGGCCGGGGCCGTGGCGGCGGCTCGCGAGCAGCGGGCGACCCGGGCCCGGGGCAGGCCCCGGACGACTACACCGCGCTCCAGCTTACCGCGATGGAATCCGACCTCCGGGAAGCGGTTAAGGGCCCCGACTTCGGATGGCTCGAAGACCACGACCACCCGCGCGCGGCGGCCACTTGGGACGCCCAGCCCGCGGGTGATGGGCCGGAGCTTCGCCTCAAACTCATGCAGGAGCTCGAAGCCGAGGGCATCTTCGCACCTCTGAAGGGAGCCAGCGAGTACTTGCAGAGCCACGTGCGCGGGCGCGTCTTGGGGGCGCGCCTGCGCGGGGAGCGGCTTACTCTGGAGCGAGCCCTCGAGGAAGCCGTGGACCGAGGCCATCGGGGTCTCAGCAGCGAGGCAGCCGACCTGCATGAGGCGCTTAGCTGCGCCGCAGGATACGTCACCGAGGGCGGGGCCGAGGTTGGCCCGGTTGCGTGGGACCCCGGCGGGCTGATAGGCCGCGGGTCCTATACCTTCTGGGACGGGGACACCCGCATCCAGTGGGACTTCATCGACTATCGGGACCGCCTCGGCCCTACAGAGGAGATGGGCCAGGCGATGGGCCTGGAGGTGGGCGACACCGAGGAGCGGCAGTGCCTGCTACTGCACGTAGCTGCGGGGGTGCTCCTGCTACGCGCGGGCGGGGCACAGGTGAGCCCAGCCCGGACGCGGTGCAGCAGTTGGCCGCGACGTATCGCCATGCACTATGGGAGGAGGCCCACGAGGCCCTGCGTGCCCTGGGCGACTCCCCGCCGTGGATCACGGCCCTGGAGGCCGATGTCCGCTCCTACATCCACGATGCGGTGCACCCGCACCACGACAAGGACTATCGCTGCCTGGCAGCATGCCCTGTCGCCGACCTCGACGCCGTCACGCTCCAGGTG
Organism: Prorocentrum cordatum; assembly: GCA_963575745.1. Classification (NCBI taxonomy): domain Eukaryota; class Dinophyceae; order Prorocentrales; family Prorocentraceae; genus Prorocentrum; species Prorocentrum cordatum. Next base: position 74,316 of record CAUYUJ010003206.1, read on the forward strand.
CACCGTGTCAACGGCAGTGGGCGCCTATGCGTGGACCACCTAATGGGAACGGGCGTCGGCGCGGAGGATCACGTAATTCCGCTCCTGATCTGGCGCGGCCATATGCGCGCCTTGCGCCCACGCTCCCACGCGGAGGCGGCGGCCCTAGGCCAGCGCTGGGGGCACGCAGGACGCCTGTCCCGCGAGATCGTAAGTGTCGGCTGGCGCGAGATGCTCGATGAAGGCCCGGACGTTGAACCCACCGTCCCGGGCAAGAGCGCGCCCTGCACCCACTGCAAGGCAGCGGAAGGTCGGGCGGGCCGCGCAGTGGGACGCGCGCCGGCCTCGTTCGGGGAACATCCAGCCGACGTCCAGGCACGCCTCCTGGAGGCGAACGCGATGCCACTTCGACACGACCCCGCGTTCGCGTACGGTTTGATCGCCCAGGAGGTGTACGCCGGTTCGGGAAATTGGTCGGCCGCGCTTCGCGCCGAGGGCATCCGGGTGCTGGAACCGATCGAATATTACGACGACCCCCTCCGAGAATCCGGCCCACGGCCGGATCATGATACCCTCGACCCAGCGGTCCGCGCGCGCCTACAGGAGGCCGCACGGACCCCCATGGGCCCCGACGTGGCCAACGTTTGGTGCTGGGGTACCCCGTGTGGCTCGTACACCGACCTCGGGCTCATGACCCAGCCGGGCGGGACCCCGCAGGGCACCCGCACGTGGGAGCACCCCGAGGGGGATGGCTCCAAAGAGTTCGAGCGCGTGGGTAACAGCCACACACAGTTCACGTGCGACACCTGCCGCATCCTACACGACGCTGGCAAGGAGTTTCTCATCGAGTCCTCCTGCCCCTCGGGCCGCTACCCCAAGATTTGGGACCAGGCCCCGATGCACGAGCTGCGTCGAGCGACGGGGGCCATGATCGTCCCGATCCACATGTGCGCCTGGGGTAAGGCCCCGTCCGACGCGCCAGAGAGCCGCTATCGCAAGGGCAGCTGGTGGCTCGTCAGCCCCCGGCTGTATCTGCACGCTCTGTTGTTGGCGCGACGTTGCCCCCGTGACCACCACCACGTCGAGCTGAAGGATCACGTGCCGGGCTCGGGCATTAAGCGCACCAAGGAGGCGCAGGTTTGGGCCCCCCGCCTTTGCGCCGCGTGGGCAAAGGTGTTGAAAGGGGCCTATCACCGCTGGTCGGTGAGCCAACTGCGTCGGCAGTTGGCGCCTATATGGGAGGATGGCCCGGGGGCGTCCCCCAAAATCGCCCGGGCGGAGGCGCCCGGGCGCCTGCAGGGCGTCGACTTCACTGGAATCGAGCGCCTGCAGGCCTCAGGGGACGGCTCAAAATGCGGTAGGCTTAGCCCAGCCATGCACCGAGCATTGGCGGGGCTTCCTAAGCCCCCATTGGGCAAGGCACAGGGGGAGGTGAGTGCGGGCAAGACTCGACCCCCTTGCGAGGATCCGGCCAGAGATATCGCGGAGGACCTCGACGGGTGCAGCCCGGCGGAGCTGGCCACGGTCTACCTGACCTTCTGCACGGAGCACCCTGAGTATGACCCCGAAGCCATGCGGACCCTGGTAGGGCTGGGGGATCAGCTCCTCCAGCGGACGGGGTCCCTGAAGGAAGCGGCCGCGCTGCTTAGGCGCGCGCGCCACGAGCGCCTAGGCAACCCCCTTCGGGGCGTCCTGGGGGACAAGGTGCGACGGTGTTTAAGCCAAGAGCACTTCGAGTACGTCCGGGAGCTAGCGGAAGGGGGAGCCTCCGCGCGGCGGGGCGCGCCGCGGAGGCGCGAGCGAGCCCAACCGTACCCCAGCGTGCGAGCCCACATCGACGAGGCCTACCAGAAGGTATGGGCGGATGTGACCTGGGGGATCGTCCTGGTGGCGTCCCAGGCGGCAGAGGGTTTTCTGACGGAGCTGGTGGAAGCCCCGCTGGGGAGGGTACCGAAGCAGCTACCGGACCGAACCTTATCGTCCGAAGGGCGTATGATCCATGCGATGCTCTCGGCCAACGCCGCCACACACAAGCGCGACCACCCGCCTGCCGTCCAGCCACGCCATCGGCAAGTGGCGAGGACGGCGGTATGGCATCGCGCGCGCCACCCCGGAGCGCGCCTCCTCTGCGCCAAGCGGGACCTCTCGCGGGCCTTCAAGTGGTTGGACATCGCCCCGGCGGACGTCGGGGACTTTGGCACCTCGTTACCGGGGGCCCACGCTGGCATCGAGGGGGACGTCAGGGTCGTTTACCTAGCCATGGTGTTTGGGTGGACGGGAGCCCCAGGCAATTACATGATGCTCGCCCTGGCGGCGAGGGAGCTCCATGAGAGCTATCGGCCTGGGGAGCCGCACTGGCACGACACCACCCACTTCCACTCGGAGTGGCTCATGGATGACCCTGTGGTGGTGGAGCCCGACATTGGGGTCCGACCGTGGATGGCCTGCGACGCGTTGGATGCCTCCATACGTGAGGTGTTTGGGTCCGAAGCAGTGAACGTCAGCAAGAGGGACGCCGAGGGGGAGCCTTCCACCTCGCAGATTATCTGGGGGCTCAGTATGGACTTCGAGCGCGAGCGAGTTGGACTCCCGGAGCCCAAGGCCATGAAGATGCGCTTCCTACTGGCGGAGCCGGAGCTGAGCTTCGGCTGCCGCATGGTACGGCTGCGAACCGCGAGGGAGCTAAGTGGGCTCGGCCAGTTCTGCGCCTGCGCAGCTCCAGCCTTGAGCCTGGAGCTCCCAGCGGTCCACCGGATGCTGTCGGGTGACCCAGGTCAGGCCTACGTCCATCCGCCGGGCGACCCCGAGATGGTAGAGGCTGCGTGGGACGATTGGCACCAGACCTTGGATTGGCTGCGCGTCTGCTTTGAGATGCCGGTCGAGGGTAACTTCGAGACCTCTTTCGAGGGCCTGCTAGGCCTTCGCGAGGCCCTCGCACTCCCGGGGGCGCTCGGCAAGCTGCGCTGGCTGGGAGGCGATGCCACCCTGGATCGGATCGGTGCGCTGGACTGGTCCTCGCGCGAGTACATCGTGGCGGAGGCGGCTCCCTATCAGGAGACGCTCCGCTCCGCCCCTGGGGTCACTTGGCAGGGGGAGGGGGAGATCATCGCGGTGGTCGAACTCCTCTGTCTGATAGCCTTGGCGGCCGAGAAGGGCCCGGACTGGTTCCAGCTGCTATTGCCGTACGTCACTGACAACAGCAATGTCAGCCGCTGGCTGCGACGCCGCCGGGCGCGGAACGCGGTGGCGCGCCACCTGCTTCGAGTTCTGGCCATGCTGGAGCTACGGTACAAGTTCCGGGTCCTGGACGGGCTTTACTTACGGACTTACCACAACGAGCTGGCCGACTTCATTACTCGTGCCACGGTGGAGGAGGTACGCCAGCGGATGGCGGAGGCCGGATGGACCGAGCTGTCGCCGGCAGCTCCGTGGGGCGAACGGGTGGAGGAGGCCGCCCAGCGCGAGCTGCGGATGCCAGGAGACGACGGGCCCTGGCGCGCGGCTGCACTCCAAGTCAAAGGAGCCCGGGAGGCCCTACCACGCTACGCCCCTCTGCAGGTCGAGGGGGCGCGGCTGCTGGAGGTGGGAACCGCGTGGCCCCCCTTTGGGGGGGCATGGGAGAGCCTCGGTGGGTCGGCGCTGCTAGCGCCGTGGGATGTCGGTGACCGATGGGACCCGGACGACGGGGACCACCCCGAGGACCCCACTGGGGCCCCGCGGACCCGCTGGCTGTGCGCGTCACTATCGGAGGACCCCGGTGGACGTGAAGCGACGGGCCTGGAGCGGCTACTGATCACCACTCGGCCATTGGCCGTGCTGCTCGACGCCCCCGTCAACTACGCTGCAGTGCGACTAGGGGCGCGCTTACGGCGCCTTGGCTATGTGGCACTCTCCCCAGAGACGCGCCTACTGTGCACGCACTTCGGCGACGTCACGGCACGCGCGCGGGCGGTCCAGGTTTGGGGTTGCGGGGAACGGGTTCGGGCATCGGGCCCCTACCCCCCCTGGGACAGCCCTGCGTGGAGCCACGCGGCCTCTGCCAGCTCTGGAAGGAGGCAGGGCGGCCACCGCTGGATGAGCTCCGCCTGGACCTCGACGACGGCGCCTTGCTCGTGGACCCTCGGATCTCGACGACGGGGGATCGCATGATGCCTTGGCCGCGGGGCACATGGCAGCCCGCGGGAGGCGGGCGGGCCCAGCGCGCGGTGATTCATGATCCGCGCGGGCCCTGCCATACAGCACGGGCGAAGCCCGACCCGTTGAAGGGCTATGCGAACACCCTGATCCTGGAAGGGTCCGAGGGCGGCTGGACCGTGCGAGCCCTGCACCCGAAAGAAATCTGGTGCGCCCAGGGGGGCACGGCGGAGCTGTGGGTTGCCTTGGGCCTTGGAGGTATGCCGATCGCCGAGCGCATGCGGCAGGCCGCTCGTGCACTCCCGCGTCGCACGGCCCGCTGGGTGCTCCAGTGGGCGGAGCGCCTGCTGAGGCAGGCCGTAGAGGCAGCGAGCGCAGGCGAGGCACCCGGGGCGCGCGCTGGCGTCGGACCCGATCACGACCGACTCGCTAACGACGAGATGGTTAGGCTGTGGCTAAAGGCCTGGCTTCAGGCCCCCGATCGCCCAAGCGGGCCATTCGAGGCTGCGCTGGAGGCGGGGAAGACGACGGACGACGCCGCTCGGTTGGCGGACCAGCTCGACCCCCCTGCTACCGCGCGGTCCACCGCAGCAGGGGAGGTCGGGGCAGGCGGGGAGCGGGTCGGGGCGGTGACCTTCGCTGTTCCGGAAGGCGCGGGCATGCCCAGGCCAAGCGCCGTGGACGGCGCGGGCGGCGCGGCCCCACCCCCGCGCAAGGCCCGTCGGCGTACCCGCAGCGCCCCTGCTCCCGCGCTGGTGAAGCCCGCCGCCTGGCGGTACGCCGGCGGGGGCGCCCCGAAAGGGATTCAAGGTGAACTCACCGACTCCCGCGAGCTGGATGCGACCGCCACCGAGGCGATGTTGGCCAAGCTTGCCGAAGGGACGCGGGCCAATTACAGCGCCGGGTGGCGTACTGGGTACTCTGGCGGAGGCTCCGAGGCCGGAGCCCATACCTGCAGGGGGAGACTCGGGACGCCCGCCTTACGGATGAGGATGACCTCATCCGGTATGTCGTGTACCTGTACAAGGTGATGAAGAGGCGAGCCACGACCATCCGCCAGCGCCTGTTCGCCATTCGATATGCCCACACCCTGGCCGGGTTTGGGGATGTGACCTCCGATCGGCGCCGGCTCTGGACCACGATCGAGGGACTCCGCCGCTGGGACGGAAAGGCGAAACGGTAGCTGCCGGCCACGCCCCGGATGTTGCGCTGGCTCCGAGAGTACTTGTTCGCCCACGGGACGGCCACGCGCCGGGAGGCGACCATCCTATGGGCGGCGCTTATGACGGGGTACTTTTTCATGCTCCGCGCGTCGGAGTATTTGGTCCAAGAGGACCGCTCCTGGAGTATGGGACGGGTGGTGCGTGGGCAGGACGTACAGGGGACGCGCGGAGGTACACCCAGCGCAAGGCTCAGCGACTGCGATGAGGTAGCACTGACGATCACGTCGTCCAAGACGGACCAGTTTAACGCAGGTTGCGTACGCAACCATTACCGTTCGGGGGTGGAGTTGTGTGTCGTGGACGCACTCGCCGACCTCCAGAGGGAGCTGCCGGACCGGTTTGGACGAGGAACCGAGGCGGGGCTCCCCCTGTTCCGCCGGCCCGATGGCACCCGATTATGCGGGAGGAGGTGCAGGGGCTCCTCCAACTCGCGGCTGCCGCCTGCGGCGTGGACGAAGGCCAGATGGGATCCCACTCCCTGCGCATCGGGGGCGCGACGGCGTTGTACCACGCCTGTCGCGACCTGGAAGCGGTCAAGAGGTTCGGGAGGTGGTCCACGGACGCCTTCCACGGATACCTCTGGGAGGACCATCGGCGTCAGGCTCCGTTCGCCCGAGGCATGGCGGAGGGCCGCGCCTTATTGGCCCCGGACGCCCGCGGTGACGACGGCGCCGTGACCGGCGCCCGCCCCGACCAGTTGGCCGGGAGCGATCCGCCCCAGTTTGGGAGCGATCTGAGGCCCTCGGCCCTGGGCGCGCCCTTCGGCGCGAGCAGGGTCAACTACGGAGGAGGAAGGAGAGGAGGAATTGGTGAGATACGAGCCAGGGCGAGGAGTTAATGGGCGTGTGGGAAAGCAGCAGGCGGGTCCCACGGGTATTCAGGTCAGGGCGGGGGCTTCGCGTTGTGGGGGTATCCCGGTGGACCTCTCGCCCTCGGCCCCCCTTTCGCTACCGCTCCCGATCGCCCCAGGCACGCCCACCTCCTCTTGGTCCTCTCATCCGCAGCCATCTCCCACTCCAGAGCGAGGCGCGCGAGCAGCGCGCGCACCCCAGCCCCGCGCGCCAGCCGCGCCGTCGCCCCGCGCTCCGGCAGCGTGCATCTTGGGATTCCTGGTGGGCCTGGTGGCCCCGGACCAGAGCAAGGCGCGTGGCCATGACTACAGCATCATGGCGGTGAACCCCCTCGGCGTCGTCGTCTCGGGAGCCGCGCTGTCGGACGAGCTCCGGAGTGCCGCCCACAACATCCTGTACACGGTGGTGAACGAGCTGGACAGCGAGGACCTCGTCGAGGTGGTCAACCACGACCACGAAGCAGCCCCGTGCATCGCGGCGGCTTGCTTGGCCGCGGGGGCGTGCGAGGACCACGGCCAGCTGGTGATCGTCGACGGCAAGCGGGGCGCGTGGGGGGTGGGCGCGGGGCCGAATATCAAGGTCCAGCGCCAGGCGGCCAAGCTGGCGCTCGCCTTGGCCCAGTTCCAGGGGCAGCCCATGCCGGAGCTCCGCGAGCTCTGCAAGCACAACAAGGGGCTGCTCGACATGATGCGCACTGTGGACGCGGAGGCGGTCGTGGAGCTCACCGACGACGACGCCTCGAGCAGGGGCGAGGGGAAGTCGACCCCAGCC
>CAUYUJ010003207.1:0-65000 GCA_963575745.1 Prorocentrum cordatum
CCCTCCTACACATGTGCACCCAAAAGTGGTGCTTAAATATGTAGGGCAGGCCTGTGCGGCTAATGGCTGCAAGATGGTTCAAACACGAATCGAATAACCTCTGTTGCATCTGGGGGGAAGGCCTCACTGGGCAGTCGTGCAGCAATCTCACATGCTCGTTCAACCACTTCGCGGCTTCGAGGAACTCCCACGGATGCGCCATGGCGTGGCCGTGCTTCACCACCGCGCTCTCGCACCAGCGTAGTAGAATGTTTGTTTCGCACCCCATCGTCTTCACGTTTGGGAAGTCCTCCTGCCACGGGTTGCAACTATCTAGCATCCAGAGCCCGGGGGTTCGGGCATTTATTTAGCAACCTCGCCTCCTCCTCCTCCTCCTGCTCCTCCCCCTCCTCCTCCTCCTCCTCCTCCTCCTCCTCCTCCTCCCCCTCCTCCTTTTCATTACCGAGTTCCTCCTCCTCCCGCCTGTCATCCCTCCTCTCTCCCTCCCCGCCCGAGCGAGGTGGGCAAATGCTCCCGAACCCTGGGTCACGGAGGGGAGATATTTCAATCGCCCTGGGTACTTTTCCGATCATGCCCTTTGCGAGGTCCGTGAGGCGATCCCCCGTATCGATGCCATTATGATCATACCATTGGAATAATTCTTGATTCAAATATCGCAGGCCAATCTCTAGCACGACGTCTGGAGGGCCCCTGATACCCCAAGGATTGCCTCGCAATATTTCCCGGATGGCACCAGCAATTACTCTAGCATGAACGCCTAGGTATAAGATGTGGAGCACGTCGAGTACGAACGAGCGCGAAGGCGAGATAAACAGGGCTTCATCAAACAGTGGGTTTCTGTGATTGAGAGCGTCGGTGCACTGGGTCCCGAATATGTGTGCCCTCCAGAATCTGGCAATGAACGGCGGGGCGATTTGCGCAAAGCTCCCGACGTCGCAAACGTGTTCAGATGGCTCTAAACGGTCACCAGCTTGCAGGCCTGAGGATGGTACGTCTGCTGCGAGCGTGCGTCCCCTGACTCCTCCCTTGCGCGAGTCCCAGTATAGCTGCCCCTCTCCAATCACCTGTGAGAGTTAATTACTTCGGAGCGCGGCCTGACGCCAGACGCGACTGGGGACCTCCGACACAACGAGGTGAGAAGGGCAAGGGGCGAAGGAGAGGAGGAGGGGGGAGGGCGAGGATGGCTGAAGCTCGGAGAGGCTGAGGAAGCGAGACCATGGAGGAGTGAGAAAGGATGGGGTTACGTCGGTAAGTTTATCCCGTGTGTGTCCTTCATTTTGGTTTCCTCTGAGTCTATCAGGACCGACATCTCGCATTTCTGGCATGCTCGCTCGTAGCCCCCGTCCTCGACATCGCCCCACAGGTCGTCGCCCAGGGAGACTGACTCGTAATCGTGCAAATTCTCCCCCAAGGATTGGCAACACAAACACGGGTGAAACGCAGAAGCAAGGCCCCTGAGGCCGTACGTCACAGCTTGTTCTATCAAATCACCTTTTAACCATACTAGTGCCGATCTGCGGAGCGGCTGCCCAGCTCGTTCCCCCCATCTGTCCCCCAGGAGGAATGGCGTTCCATCGTGTCTAGCTTCAGGCCGCGCGCCATTCAAGCACGCTCGAAAACACCACCGTAAAAACAGCATGATCGGGAATCCGCGACCACGGCTTACCGGGTAGACCCCCCCGCGGCCTCGGGTAGATTAAAGTTTCGCAGCGGGAGTAGCTGCGCGCGGAAGGAGCAGGAGGTTGCGCAGAGCAGGGGTAGTGGGCAGCGGAGGGGAAGAGGCGATGTGCAAGCCACCCTCCGCCTCTTCCTGCCTCATCTCCCTCCTCTACTATTGCACATTATGAATACTACTCTCCTTTCGTGTCGGGTCATTCGGACATGCCGCGCAGGCACGTGGGATACGGTGCACCAGCCACGGCAGCCACAGCGGCACAATTCTGACTTTTTCAACATCACTATGGGGTGTCGTTTGCCAGAGTGCAGCGTGTGCACGAAAAAACCCGTGAGACTGTCAGCCTTTCCAGTGCGATCGCTTCTCGTGAAGCGGATCCCGTCTACATAGAGTGCCAACATCAGGGGTGGCACGATTTCCCCTGGGCGTTTGGCCAGAGCTGGATGCCACGAAACCGCCGACCGCAACAGGCCCCAGGAGAGTGGAATGCACTTTGTTTTTCGGGTGCCATCCCTTCCCGCACGCACCCCGAAGCCCGAAGCCCGAAGCCTCGGGCGAAGAGAACTATGCACATGCACCAACCCTGGCCAGGTCCAACCTTGGCCCAGGATCGGTGCATATGCCTTCCTGGCCAAGGCAGGAAGGCGCATGCGCTGATCCTGGGCTCAGGATGGACGGCTCGCATATTGCAGGTTGGCTTGTGCGCTGCTCCATGTGTTCTGATTTCTCCACTGCCTCTGTCCCCTCTCCTCTGTTCCCTCCTCCTCGTCATCCTCCCCCTCCTCCTGGTCGGGGCGCGTCTGGTTGCGCGGGTTCGTTTGGGCCCCCCCGTCGAGGAAAGTTCCCGTTTTCCAGATCGTGTTCACGTCGTTCCAAAGACGTTGAACAAAACAAGGAAGTTCTTGTGCCCCCCAACGCCTTCAGGCATCTGAGTTGCCGATGGGGTCAGGCGTTGAGGCGAAGCCTGATGCATATAGTTTGTACCATTCCATATACTCACCATTCGCAACAATTGCTTCTGGAGCCAGGGATGGATCTTCTGTCAACTCTTTTTCGATCGCGTCGAAAACTGGCATCACAGGGATCGTCTTAATGCCTCGTTTGCCGCTCCTCCCATGAATTGGCACCTCGAGTCTGTAATACGAAGCGGGGTCGGGCATGGGCAAGACCTGACGCAAATGGTGAGCGAACGCCCCGCTAGATGACTTCGGATCTTTTTTCAGCACCCCGAGGAAATCACTATGTGCCCCTGCCCTGGTCGCAAGCCAGGCAATTTTGCAAAGGCGGTTAGCTGTCATAGTTTTGCTCCCAGCATACATATCGACCAAACATCTGCCCAGCTCCTGGGCAGCATGAGCGCGAGCCCGCTCTCTCGCGATTGCAGCTTCCGACCAGGGATCTTCAACATAAGCCATGCTGGAAACAGCTGTGGAGGAGAGGTGCTGGGAGCCCCAGGTGGCCCTCTGGGAGGGGACCTAAGTTGGGAGGGCCAAGATCATCAGAAGGGGACCTACGTTAGGAAGGCCAGAAAAGGACCAGGTGTTGGGAGCCCCAGGTGGCCCTTTGGGAGGGGACCTAAGTTAGGAGGGCCAGGCACAGTAGGGATACGGGGCCTGCTTTGCAGGTGCATCGAACCAAACCGCCCAGAAATATCAGCCCTAATACGAGTACGGGGACCTCAGTAAGTAGGGCTAATGAGTTTTTGTATCCTGAATGATGATATGCAGCACTAAGGGGATGGAGAGGGGGAGGGGGAGTAGGATGGCAAGGAGCAGCAGGAGGGGCAAGGAGTAGGAGAGCATGGGCGAACTTGAAAGAGAGGGAAAGAGATAAATAGGACTGTATTGCAGTAGAGCGATGATCTTTGAGTCAGGCCGCTGCAGGTTCGAGGCGAGGAGCAGGAGGCCTGACGCGTGGTGCTCGAGGCAAAAGCAGGAAACAGGACGCGGGAAGGAGCAGAGGAGGAGGGGCAGGAAGGAGGAGGAAGGAGTAGGAGGGGCAACGGGATGAGGAGGAGAGAGGAGGAGGAGGAGGAAGAGGAGGTGGAGGGAAGAGTGGAGGAGGAGGAGAGTATGCAGTGCAGAAGGAGGAGGAAGGAGGTGCGAGGAGGAGGTAGGAGGAGGTGAAGGAGGAGGAGGAGGAGGAGGAGGAGGAGGAAGGAGGAGGAGGAGAAGGAGGAGGAGGAGGGAGCCTTGGAGTGGACGGCGTTCCTGAATTCATCTGGCACCCCAGCAGGTGCTGCATGCTCTCGAAGGTAGTCTGGCGGGGGCTCTCGTAGGTACTTGGAGTAGGCGTACCGTGTGACCTTCTGGTGGCCCTTGTTCGCGGCCGTGAGATCTCTGTCGGGTTTGGGAACACGCTAACTCTCGCAAGGCCACTTCTCTGGGGGGGACCGTGGAGGGCTTCTTCTTGGGGTGGGTGGAGGGGGCCTTCCGCCCGCGGGTTTCCTCTGGACTCGCCGCGCCCATGGCCCAGCTCCTCTAAGTCTAAGCGGGGAGTACGGGGAAGCGGGGGCCCCGCCACTCTCCGAAAACGCCTTGGATGGAACCAGCCTGCGGATCAATCACGGAGGCTAAGGGGGAAAGGAGGAGAAGTTGAGTGCAGAAAGAAGGCCACCAGGAAGACCCCCCCCGAAAGCCAACTGGGGGCCACCGGGAAGAAATAAAAAAAAAAAGAAAAAAAAAAAAAAACAAAAAAAAAAAGCAAAAAAAAACAAAAAAAAAAATAAAAACAAGCCCCCGAGGCCGACGGGGAGAAGGCAGGGACGGTCGGAGGAGGCACGGCCACAAAAAATTCTGGCCCGAGCTCGCCTCTGACGGCGACGGTGCCGAAAATTCTGGCCCGAACTCGCCTCTGACGGAGACGGTTCGGAGCGGTCCAAAAAACATCGGCTTTCATCGCAAAAACATCGGAATACCATCGGAATAACATCGGTCAGTTTATAATGTTTTTTACAGGTTTCGTGATAAATTTCATCGCCTTCATCGCAAAATCATCGGAATAACATCGGAATGTCATCGCACCCCTGGCCCCGTCCGATCCGAATCTGGATCGCTCCGACCCCGTCCGATCCGAGCTCGGAGCGCTCCGATCCGTGTCCGAACCGAGCTGCTCGGGTTTTTGGGCCCTCCGTTTCGCACCGACCCCATCCGATCCGAGCTCGGAGCGCTCCGATCCGTGTCCGAACCGAGCTGCTCGGGAACGTGGGCCCTCCGTTTCGCCTCCCCCCCTCTCCCGATCCTTGCCTGCCCTCCTCTTTTCCCTCCCAGCTCACCCCGCAACTCCTTTTTCCCTCCCTGCCCCTTCCTGGTCGGGCCTCTGCACGGATGAAGCGCGGCTGATTTGTTCCAGAGCCCCCTCTCAGCAACATCGTGCATTGTCTTACGAGCACCTCGGGCGTGGAAGTCGCACCGTGACAGCAAGTTAGAAGCTAGCGTGCAACGCGGCCGCCTGAGCAGCCACCCCAAGGAGCCCCCCGACGTTGCCAGAGCCGCAGGGGATGGGGAAGGTGGTGGAGGAGGCGGTGGAGGATGAGGTTCAAGTAGAGGAGGCCGAGGAGCTGGTGGAGGGATGAGTTGGACTTGTTGGATGAGGCAGGGGCGGGGTAGGCTCAAGCACGTCGGATTTCAAACGTTACGCTGCTAGAATGCAAACATCTACCCAGATGATTGCCCCCCGTGCTTTAGATGCTGTTGCACTGGTCCCTTGATTATCTTCCGCTGGTGCCTGGAGATGTGTTGGAACCCCATCCTCCGAGATCTGCTACTCCTGATCGTCATCGCTGGCGTTCAACGCGTGGATGTTGTTCAGCTTGTCGAGGCAGTCCTGCAGCTTGGCGATGGGGCCACTGATGATGGAGGGGATCTTCTGGATCTGCTCGGTGAAGTAGGCATCGCCGTACTTGGTCTTCACGTCCTGCATCTTCGTGGCGAGGAGCTCCTTCAGCAAAGTGCCAGGGCCCGCGGCCTTGAGCTGGGCCCTCGCGTTCTTCATCGCCACGAACTTCTTGTGCTCCTTCGCCCACTCCCACGCAGGGTCTGTCCCGATCGTGAACTCCAGCATGTCAGCGTTCATGACGACCTGGCTGAAGAGCGAGACCTGGGCCTGCGCATCCGACGTAGCCTGCCGCGTCTCCTTGGCCTCCAGCTTCTTCTTCTCCTTGGCCGTCGCCACGCCCCCACCCGCGGTGCTCCCAGCAGGCTCACCGTGCGCCTCGCGATCCGAGGTCTTGGCCTTCTTCTTGGCGGAGGGCTCGACGGGGACCCCTGCGGAGACTGCTTTCGCTGCCTTGCGCTTCTGCACTGGGTCTGGCGTCTCTCCCTGGACCTGCGACCCCTCGCGAGCTGCAGGCGTCGGCGCAACTGAGCGCGGCGAGATCTGCGGCGTAGTCGATGGCGTAGCCAATGGCGTAGCCGATGGCGTAGCCGATGGCGCAGCCGATGGCGCGCATGACAACTCAACCTTTGGGACCGCAGCCACAGGCGTAGCACTCGACGGCGCCGCAGCCGTTGGCGTAGCAGACGACGGTGCCGCAACCGCTGGCGTAGCAGATGATGGGGCCGCAACCGCTGGCGTAGCAGACGATGTGACCGCAGCCGCTGGTGTAGCAGATGGCGAGGCCGCAACCGCTGGCGTAGCAGCCGATGGGACCGCCCCCGTGCTCGGCAGCGACGGCGCCGCCGTCAGTGGGATCGCCGTGGACGGAGAGCCAAGGCTGAGGACGCGCTGCATGTCGGGCAAGGGCACGCCCGAATGCTCCTGCTGCCATTGCGTCCAGATCTGCTCGAAGCGCGACTTGTAGCCCGACTTCATAACCGCCGACCCGCGTGCGCGGGTGCCATTGCCTAAGTATATACAAGTTGATGATGATGATGATGATGATGATGATGATGATGATGATGATGATGATGATGATGAGGATGAGGATGATGATGATGATGATGCTGATGATGTCGATGATGCTGATGCTGATGATGCTGATGATGATGTTGATGCTGATGATGATGCTGATGGTAATATTGATGCTGATGATGATATTGATGATGCTGATGCTGATGATGATGCTGCCGATATGGTGGCGTTGCTGATGGTGGTGATTGTGTTGGTGCTGGTGCTGGCGATGGGGCTGGATGACGACGATGATGCTGACGTTGGTGATGCTGATGTTGGTGATGGTGATGGTGGTGGTAGTGGCGGTGATGACGATGATTGCGTTGCTGATGGTGATGCGTATACTGACGATGCTGATGCCAATGATGTTGATGATGATGTTGATGATGCGGGTGCTGGCGATGGCGATGGAGGAGGAGGTTGAGGAGGCGGGAGCGAGCAAGGGAGGGCGGAAGTTGGAGGAGGGACGGAATGGTACGCGAGAGGTGGGAGAGATGATGTGGGCTTAGTTGCGGGAGTGGCGCAAGCCAAATGCATACAAGTACTCTAAGCGGCGGCTGAACTGATTGTAGCGGATCCACTTGCCCGCTAGCTTCTGGCAAGCGATGGCGATGTTGACCGCCGCTTCCAAGCCCGTGGTGGTCACGCCGTGGCTGGACTCGAGACCCGCGATCCTCTCGAACGGCTCGTAGGTCCCCCAGTCCTCGTCGGCTTCGTAGAGCGACCGCGTCAGCTCCCTGCGGGCCTGATAGGCCTTGAACTCAACCTCGACCCACTTCATGCGGTAGTCCTCCTTGGCTTTGTGCGAGCGCAAGGCCTTGTATTCGTTGGTCATCTTCTCGCTGCCCTTGAGCATGCGCGTGAAACGCTGGCTCATGGGAGCGCGCGTGGGGCAGCTCCTCGCAGCGTAGGCGCTCTCCAACTCCTTGTCCTTGCCCTCCTCGTCGTGGGGGACGACCTCGCCCGCCGCCTCCATCCGCGTCTGCTCCTCCGTGTGGAGCGCGACCAGGCCAGCTGTCAGCTTCATGATGTTCGGGTTGTCGTCGCTCGGAGCGTGCGGCAGGCTCCCCGTGACGGGCGCAGGGGCTTGAGGAATCTGCTGGGCAATTTCCACTTGCGGGGCCACTTCCACCTGCTGGGCAACTTCCACTTGCGGGGCAACTTCCACTTGCGGGGTAACTTCCACTTGCAGGGCCAGGCCTTCTTGCTGCGCCACCGCCGTCGGAGCGACCTGCGCCTGTGGGACAACGTCCTGCTGCTGAGCTGCTGCCGAGGATCCGTCCACGGTCTCACTGTAGGGCAGTTGGGCGTCCTGCGGCGTCGGCGCCCCCTCGACCTCGACGGGCTGGGGGCTGACGTGCACGGGCGTCTCCTCCGCGGGCGGGTGCGCGGACGGGGTGTGGTTCACGGGCGGCGACTCGACGATTTCGACCACCTCGGGCGATTCCTCACCTGCACGCGGGTCTGGCGCAAAGCCACGGTCGTCCCTGCCCCCGAAGATGGGCTCGCCCACTTGGGTCATGGGGACGGGGATCTCCTGAGTCTCCTCGGGCTCCTGGATCATGGGGGCGGTGGTCCCGGCGTCGATCTCAAACTGCGTTGCCTCATCCATCCGCTGGGGCTCCTGCTGCGTCTGCTCGAGGGGGGGCTGGCAATCGGTCGATGCATCCGTTCTCTGGCGCTTGGAGTCCAACCAGCCGCTCGAGATCGGCGCTGACTCGCTCCGCTGGCCCATCCGCATGGCTTTGGAGATGGTGCCGCTCATGCGGGGTCTGATATCTCAAATCTCAAGGTGTCAACTAACCTCTCTGCACCTCGCAGAAGCAAGCCTAAAGTTGCTATTGTGAGAGAGGAGGGGGAGGGGAGGCGGGGGAACTGGGAGGAAGAGTATAAGGCGGAGGCGGAGAAGGAACGGGGAATGGGCAGGAGACAGGGGGAGAGGGGAGAGCGGGATCGAGGAGGAGGGAGGGGGGATGGCCCCCCGTTCTCATCGTGTATCCTCGCTCCGTCACGCCTATCCTCTATCCTCGCGCCCCTCGCACCGCTGCGGCCGCGACTGGCGAAGCGCGATCACTTCGCGCCTCTGGGGGTGATTAGCGATCTTTTCCATTTTACTCGAAACTGCCCCGAGTGTCGGAGCCCCGTCAACCGACACTCCTGCCCCCTCCATGGTCGATCACTCCTCAGAATCCGAATTGACCTGGAGGGGGGCGGTCTCCGCGCCCCCGAACATGGAGGTCACTCCCAGGTCGGGCAGCAGCACGGTGGGCGGCCCCGCGCTGTACTCACCCTGCGGAGTAATAAAGAGAATGACGAGGATGAGCGTGGAGGGGAGGATGGGGAAGGGAGGGATGAGGATAACAAGGACGAGGATGGGGAGGGCTCGAAGGGGATGGAGGAGGAGGAAGAGGACGAGGCGGAGGCGGAGGGGGATGTGCGAGGAGGGGGAGGCCGCTGGACGTGGCGCCTGATGCCTCCAACCCAGGAATGCGTTGCAGACAGGATACATCTTCTCCTTCTCCTCATCCTCCTTTTCCGCCTCCTCCCACTCCTCCTCCCACTCCTCCTCCTCCTCCTCCTCCTCCTCCTCCTCCTCCTTCACCGTCTTGTCGTCGGTGTCCTCGTTCTCGTCCTCCTGCTCCTCCTTCTCACGTTGGAGGTGGGGGAGGTGGACGACGCTCGAGGGGGTGGGGGAGGCATTTTTTCCGCCCTGTCCTTGAGGAGCAACTCACCCTTGCGCAACGTCTCGAGCCTCGCCGCGAGCTCGTCGTCGCGCTCGCACTGCCTTGACGTCGAATCTCCTGGGCGAAGCTCCATCTCATCTTCTGGGACCGTGATCTGGTGCTTCTGCCTCTTCAACATGCCGTCCGCGGTGGCATCCGTCCCTCGCTTCTGGGGGGCCGTCGAGGCGATGATCGGGGAGCCGTTGTCGAGGTCAGCCGTCTTGGTCTGCATGCGCTTCTTCGGCTTGGGAGGCGGAGTAGGGACAGCTGCATCGCCATCTTCATCTGCAGGGGGTCCAGCGGCATCTTTATGTTGTGCCACATGAGGTTTATCGCCGTCCTCAGCCTCCTCCTCATCATCATCATCCTCGTTCCCGTACTCCTTCTCGCGCTCCTGAGGGTCAGCTGCATCCTGCGGATTGGGAGCCACCGCTGCTGTCGCTGCCTTCTTGGCAGCTGCTGGCTTCTTGAGCATCACGCTGCCGTTCCTCCTCACCTTCTCGCCATCGCCGTCCTTGGCCAGGCTTTTCGCTTTCTCCAGCTTCAGCACCGTCGCTTCATCTTTGCTGTCAATCTCGCCCTTCATGAACTTCTCGGCGACGGTGCCTGCCCACTTGATAGCCTCCGTCTCGTTGTTGCCGAAGTTGGCGCAATCGAGCTGGGCCTGCTGTTCGACCTTGCCACTTGGCCTCTGCCGCATGATGCAGCACAACCGTTGATTCTCTTTGCCCTTGGGCTTGTTGTTCTTGATCCATACCCAGACTTTGCCACCGTCCTTCAGCTCGTACTCATGGTGCTTCGGCATCTTCTCCTTCTTCCCATCTGGTGGTGGTCTCCATATCGAGGAATACTGCCACGTCTCTCCGTCCTCGAACGTGACCGTCATCATGCCCCTCTCGTCAGGGCCGTCTGGTTCGCCCACGGCCTCCTCGGGGTCCTCATTCGGTGCAGCCCCGCTCCTGTACCTGATTGCCCTGGCCTTCTGCTCGTCGTACTTGTAGATGAACTGCGGAGCCGAGCCCATGCTGTCCTGGCTGTCCTCGGGCGTGCGGGAGATGCCGTGTTTCGCCATCTCATCCTCGAACCACTGCGGCCACTTGGGCCTCACCAGCACTTTGTAGACATGACGGCAGAACACGCGCAGCCTCGCCGTGTACTCTGCAGCCCACATGTTCAGTGCTTTTGAGCCCAACTGCGCATCCCAACCCTTCTGCGCCGCAATCATCTTGAGGGCGCTGTCCAAGGCCTGGCGACCCAATGACATGTTGGGAGCTATCTTGAGCTTGATGGTCGCTGCGAGGGAGGAGCTGGCAACGAAGGTGTCCTTGTTCTGCCCCAGGGCGTCCCCCTTCTCGTCCCTGTTGGCATAGATGAGAAAGTCCCTCTCCTTGATGTGCGGGCCGAGCTCCTGGGGTGGCACCAGGGGCGGAGCAGCGGCAGAGGAGGAGGGGAACACAGGCAGGAACAAGGATAAGGGAGGAGGAGGAGGAGGAGGAGGAGGAGGAGGAGGAGGAGGAGGAGGAGCATGGGGAGGGCAGGGTAGTCAAGGGCATAATTTACGAGGCGCTGCGCGCTGAAACTCTAGTGGGCTCGTGATGTGCCGCGTCCTGGCGGCTCTAGGCTCTGGGGGCTCCCAGGAGGTTTACAGACCACGCACTTGTAACCCAGGGTAGGGTCGTTTTTTCATCCCTCAAGGTAGGGTAGGTGACTCCGACACGAGGGGATTCTGATGGGGCCCGATCCTTCACCATCAGCTCCACGTCTGAGCAGGCCAGCGCGCGCACGCGCTTGTCATCGCCCTCGTTCTCCGAATCGACCATCGCAGGGCGCGCCGAGACCGCGGCCGTCCGAGTGGCTGTCTGGGACGGGCCTTGGGGCCTCGAGCACCGCGGCGAAAGGCGCGAGGAGGGCAAGTATGGCCCATGTGTCTCTGGTGGGTCACAGTGGTCTTGCGAGGGCCCGCTTGGGAGCTGCTAAGACCTTGCAGGTGGTAATGCTTTTTGATCCACTGTGGACTTTCAGGACCTCGACGCCGTTGGGAGACCACAGGGAGTGTGAGCACGTTTGGGACCATGAGTGCCCGCCTGAGGACCCTTGAAACCTTTCGGGCCCGCCTGGGGTGCCCTCGAGCCCACCTGGGGATCTCTAGGACCTTGGCCCCGCCTGAGGACCCCTAGGGTCATCCGGGCGCGCCTGATGACCTCTGGGCCTCCAGTGGCCTAGGTCTGAGTGCGCCTTCCCCTGACTATTTCACCAGACGACCTCCTCACAATTTCACGCTGCAACGTGCGAGATCATACAATTACCCGCGCAGCGGTTCCGAACATAGCATCGTCAGCAGCGGGGGCCCCCACGCCAGGGCGGGGACGGAGGTCACCCGAAGGTGCTGGCTAAGGGGCCCCCGCGGCACGGCCCTGGCGGCCGAAGGGAAGGGTGTTGCGCCGAGTATGCAGGCGGCCGACGAGGGTCAAAGCCCCACCTGCACACCAAGCGCCGCACAATATTGACCTCCGTATCTGTGGACATCAGGGGCTGCCGAAACAGACCGCCACCCGTTCGGGAGCAAGGCTTCAGACTTCTGCCGTTTGGACGGCCCCCAAATCACCGCCCAAGACGGCACCCCCAAGACGGCGCCCCCGAGACGGCACCCCCGAGACGGCCCCCCAAGACGTCCCCCAAGACAGCGCCCCCAAGACGGCATCCCCAAGACATCGCCCCCAAGATGGCCCCCCAAGACAGTGCCCCCCAAGACGGCTTTCCCAAGATTGCACCCCGAAGATGGCCGAATCACCGCCGACCCGCGCCGAATGCTCTTGGGTCACGAGGCGTAATCCGCGGGCCTCCGCTCGGACCCCCAGGCGTATGAGGTATACGATGTACATATTGAAGTATGTATGCATCTACATATGCACACACGTGTTAAACAGGTGTGTGCATATATGTATGTATCGATGTGCATGTTTA
Organism: Prorocentrum cordatum; assembly: GCA_963575745.1. Taxonomy (NCBI): domain Eukaryota; class Dinophyceae; order Prorocentrales; family Prorocentraceae; genus Prorocentrum; species Prorocentrum cordatum. The sequence goes on from CAUYUJ010003207.1 coordinate 12,253, forward strand.
TATGTATGTCTGTCTGTCTGTCTGTCTGTCTGTCTGTCTGTATGTATGTATGTATGTATGTATGTATATATATATAAATATAAATATAAATATGTACAGATCGGGCATCCATGAGCTTCGTGTCTGAGTGGGCCTTCCCTTGACTATTTCACCAGACGACCTCCTCACAATTGCACGCTGCAACGTGCGAGATCATGCAATTACCCGCGCAGCGGTTCCGAACGTAGCATCGTCAGCAGCGGGGGCCCCCACGCCAGGGCGGGGACGGAGGTCACCCGAAGGTGCTGGCTAAGGGGCCCCCGCGGCACGGCCCTGGCGGCCGAAGGGAAGGGTGTTGCGCCGAGTATGCAGGCGGCCGACGAGGGTCAAAGCCCCACCTGCACACCAAACGCCGCACAATATTGACCTCCGTATCTGTGGACATCATGGGCTGCCGAAGCCGACCGCCACCCGTTCGGGAGCAAGGCTTCAGACCTCCGCCGTTTCGACGGCCCCTAAGTCACCGCCCAAGACGGCACCCCCAAGACGGCACCCCCGAGACGGCACCCCCGAGACAGCCCCCCAAGACGTCCGCCAAGACAGCGCCCCCGAAACGGCCCCCCCAAGACATCGCCCCCAAGACGGCCCCCAAGACAGTGCCCCCCTACGACTGCACTCCCAAGACAGCACCCCGAAGATGGCCGAATCACCGCCGACCCGCGCCGAATGCTCTTGGGTCACGAGGCGTAATCCGCGGGCCTCCGCTCGGACCCCCAGGCGTATGAGGTATTACATATATATATATATATAAATAGCTATAACTCAATGTAGGTGTGTGTCTTTCTCTTTATAAATATATACACACCTACATAAAACAAGGTGCATCTATATATGCATCTCTAAGTTTGTCTACTAGTATTTATACTTTATAAATCGATGTCTGAGTGAGCCTTCCCCTGGCCATTTAACCAGACGACCTCCTTTCAATTTTACGCCGCAGCGTTCGAACACATGCAGTGGTTCCGAACATGGCGTCTGCAGGAGTCCCCACGCCAAGGCGGGGATGGACGTCACCTGAAGGTGCTGGCGCCCCCGCTGCGCAGCCCTGGCGGCCGAAGGGAAGGGCCAAGCTTGCGAATGATGCAAGCGGCCGACGAGGGTCAATCCTGCACACCATGCGCCGCACAATCCACAACCAATTATGTACATCGACCCGAGCTGTCGATGTACTGCAAGAAATCTGTTGACGCCATGGGCTGCCGAAGCCGACCGCCCCCGGTTCGGGAGCAAGGCTTCAGACCGCCGCCCCCAGTTTTGGAAGGCCCCCAAGACAGCAGGCGGCACCGCCCAAGACGGCACCCCCAGGCGGCACCTTCCCACCCCCAAGACAGCCCCTTAAGACGGTTCCCAAAACAGCGCCCCCAAGACGGCCCCCCCAAGACATCGCCCCCAAGGTCCCCCCGAGACGGCCCCCAAGACAGCGCCCCCCAAGACGGCACTCCCAAGACAGCACCCCGAAGATGGCCGAATCACCGCCGACCCGCGCCGAATGCTCTTGGGTCACGAGGCGTAATCCGCGGGCCTCCTCTCGGACCCCTAGGCGCGTAAGGTACTACATATATATATATATATACACACATCCATACATACATACATACATACATACATACATACATACATACAAACATACATACATACACACATACATACATATATGTATATATGTATGGATATATATTCATACATACATATACATATATACATACGTGTAAACCTATACATATGCAAATATGTAAATTAACGTAATGTATAACATTATATAACAGTGGCCGCATGTTATATGGTGTTGCGCAATGAATGTATGATCTTACAATGTAAACGTGTGTACGTGCATGTTAGATGTCATTAAAGTACTTGTTGTGTGTTGAACAAGTTTGAGGACAATTTTGTTGTGTTGAACAATTTTGAGGACAATTTTGCATTGTTGAACAATTTTCAGGACAATTTTGTTGTGTTGAGCAATTTTGAGGACAACTTTATACGTGTTGGAAAAACTTGAGGACTAAATCCAAGAGCGTTGAAAAACAGGGACTAAAATCTAGTCCCAGACGACCTCAGGGTAAGGGTCACTGGCGAGAAGATTGCAAGAAGCCATACAGGTCGAAGGCGGACAGACTCAAGTCGGAGGGCAAGAGCTTCTACTTTCAAGTGGGGTCGGCAGCGGGCTCGAGCGGGAGCACCTGGGCGATCTTCGCCGAGGAGCTGGCCGAGGCGATCGCCTTGGTGACGGCTAGCAGGTCAGACTCATTTTCGGGAGTGACGCTGAGGTCGATGGCAGACCAGGCTCTGGTAGACACGGCGGCGGCCCAGGCTTTGATAGGCGTCCCGGACCTCAAGCATCTCAAGTCGGCTTTCAAGGAGAAGGGCTTCAAGGTGCACGTTAGGTACCAGGACGATCTTCCTTTCGCCAGCGGCGTCGGAGGGCGCGTCCGCCCGGTCGCCAAAGCTTTCGTTCCAGTATCATTTCACGGCTGTGGGGTATTGGAATTTCTCGTGTTGCCGCATCCTTGTCCCCCCTTGTTGCCAGCAGGGTTCCTGGACTTCATGTCGGCCAAGATCGACCTAGCGGCCAACCAGATGACGGTGGGAACGGATGACGCCACCACGCTGGATATGACGAAGCTCCCATCAGGCCACCGCACGATCGGTCTGATCGGCAAGTCCCCGTCAGATTTCGTTCTCGACCCTGATCTGGCCCAGAAGTTTCCGTCTTTTCGGATCGGCTCGGAGAGCGCCTGGGCCACGAGCGTGTCGAGCGGCTCAGACAGGTGGGAGCGGGGCGGCAACAAGCTGAGGCTGGTGTTCACCAAGCCCCGGCGTGCCATGCCAGTGAAGAAGGATCTGAGTGAGTCTCCCGTTCCGTCGAGCTTTCTGGAAGACGAGATGGTCACGACTTGCAGGTTCAAGAATCCCGACGGGATCTACGTCGAGCACATCTTCGAGGGCTCGGTATCCGACCTCGAGGACGATGCAAAGCTCATGCCGGACTACTGGGTCGGGCACGTGGAGTTTCAGGTGACGGCGCCGCCTGTGCAGGACAGTAGGGGCGGGCCGGGGCCGCCTGCATGCCAGCAGTCTCCTCCTCCTCTCTCGTCGTCCGAGTCGTCGTTCGAGTCGGGATCAATCGCAACGGGACTGAAGTCAGGGACTGACGAGGGGTCTCGAGACCCCCTCTCCTCCGTAGCCCCTCTCGGCTCGAGCTCGGCCGATTCTTTCGTCCACGTATCGCCTCCCAGCTCGCAGCCGGCGGGTAGCCGTGCCGGTGCAGGTTGTCAAGAAAGGCGCCAAGCCGGGTTCGAGGTCGGTGGGGAACCTGCTGGGGCGCACGCGCGCCTCGATCAGGAACGCAGGCGGGCTCGCTCTACCGACGCACTACGAGGAGCCGGCCGAGAGCGAGATCGAGGAGAACTGGGACGTCACGCCGGATCCCTGGAGGGACACGCAGCTGCAGCAGATCGACTACTCGGAGGTGGAGCTCAGCGAGGTCGAGAAGAATCTGGTCAACGAGGGCGGGTTTATGTTCACGCCCGCGGAGACGGGCTGGCGCCGCTTCGCGCTGAAGCTGCTGGCAGTACTGATCTCGTGCGCTCAGTCGAGGCTGATCTCGGTGCTCGCCCCCTCGGTGATGCCGGCGATGGCCAGCAAAAAGATCTTCACGACCGAGAACTGCCCGCACCCCCTGGAGCACCGCAAGCGCCGGGCCAACCGGCATGCGGCCTGGATCGTCTGCCAGCTGTGCAACAAGCGTCTCTCGTGTCACTCCAAGACGGTCGAAGAGAAGCTCGAGGCCAAGATCAAGAAGGAGTGCGAGAAGGCCGAGAAGTCACAGAAGGCCAAGAACGAGCAGGACATGATCAGGGAGGCGGTGGAGGCCTACCACGCGAAGCAGGAGCACGTGAAGCAGGAGACTCTCGACGAGCCGGGTGCCCAGGAGGTTCCACCTCATCAGCCGACTTACCGCAGGGCTGTGCCCATCAGCTCTGCGTGACCGGCGTTTCCCCGCAGCGAGGGGCATCCAGGGATGCCGAACCGCATCTCTTGGAAGGTGCCGCCGCCGGGCTACGTGGCGATCGACCTCGAGGGACCCGCCGCGACGAAGGCACCTCCGACGGCACGCAAGTCCTCTGGGGTCGCGCACCTGACGCGTGCCCAGGGCCAGAGCGGAACGCTGAGGAACCAGAACCCGACGGTCGAGAGTCACCTGATGGAGGCGCTCTTGCAGAACCAAGAGTCCAACCGCAAGGAGATTCTGGAGTACATGTTCGCACAGAGGCAGGAGTCGCAGGCGACGAAGGAGGAGTTCGAGCAGCTGATGAAGGTCTTGACGGCGAATTTTCGTTCGGGCGGATCGTCGGCTTCGGGATCGGAGGGGCCTCCGATCGAGCCAGCACCCATGGAGACGCTGGACGACGAGTATGGCCAGAGGCGCCTCTCGTGAGCAGCTGCCCGGCCCAGGACAAGCGGGACGGCGACCTGGTGGCGAGTGAGCCGCCACAGGCTCTTGATTCTGCTGACGCCGGGTCCTCCATATTCGAGGCTTCGACGAAGATCGAGGCCGAGTCTGCGCGCGCGATAGCAGGCTCCACGGGCGCCAGGTCTGACCCGGGCTCGAGCAGAGCTTTGGAAAAAAAGAAGTTCAGTCGTTTCACGATTTGGGAAGTTTCGTCAGCCTCTCAGGAATCTCAGGAGAGGCTTCGCCAGATTCTGCACCCGGGGACCGATCCGAGCGGCTGGACCGCCAAAAGCTTTTCAGTCTGGGATTCTGGAGGACGCCGCGAGCATCTGAGGGTCAGGTCGGGCTTGGAGGCTCGCTGGGTCTGGGATGCTGACACGGGGGGGCATGTCTCTCTGGAGAGGCTCTCGGACGAGGCGCAGTGGCAGGCCGAGGACCTCGGCCCGAGCGAGAAGGCCCAGTGGTTGGTCTACCTCGCTCTTCGAGCCGCGGACAGCCGTGCGATGGAGTGTCCCAGGTCGGGGGTTAGGCGTTTGAGAGTGACGGCGACGGACCGAGCTCGGGACGTGGTGGACGTGCTGTGGGCCGGGGCCTCAGCGTCAGGGCTCCGAGAGGTCTTAGCCGGATACAGCGCCGATCAGCTAAGGTTTACCGTTTGGTCTCCTCGTTGCCCGTCGTCGGACTTAGCTTCCCAGATCCCTAGCTCTTGGAGATTGTTTTTTTATCCTCTGGGGGGTAACGCTCGTTACCCGGGCCTCTCCCCCCCCCCCCCCGTAACGGTAACGCTCGTACGCGGGGGGGGTCTCGGTCTTCCCCTCCAACATGCTGGTGCCCGAAGGCATGCGCACTGTGGTGTGGTGGTCGCAGGCGCACTGTGGGCGCTCGCAGGCCATTGCGGCGCTCGCATGCGCGATGCTGGTGCTTGCGGGCTTTGCGCTTGTACTCGAATCGTCGTCGTCGTCGTCGTCGTCGTCGTCGTCGTCGTCGTCGTCGTCGTCGTCGTCGTCGTCGTCGTCGACGGCGCCCGAAAACGGCCTCCGGAGGCCGAAACAGGCGGCAAACGTCGTCGTCGTCGTCGTCGACCTCGTCGCTCGTCGCTCGTCGATCATCGTCGTCGCGCGCGCGGGCGCGGGCGTGGTGCCGGGACCACGCGGCGGGCTTTGCGCTTGTACTCGAATCGCAAGCCACTGTGGTGCTCTCAGGCAGAGAGTGCTGCTCGCGCGCATACTATGGCGATCGCAGAGCGCCCCTGCTTCGCCATACCCCGCCCAGCCCAAGCGTTACCGTTACCCGGGGGGCACCCCCCCCCCCCCCCCCGGGTAACGAGCGTTACCGGCCGGAATAAAAAAATGATCTCTTGGGTCGTCTTGGACAAGAGCCCGCTCCTTAGCAAGCGTCGAGAAGCACCCGAAGCAGCAGTTCCCCGTCATGTGCGCCAAGACGCCCTTAGAATGTTCGACGGGGTAGGAATCCGAGCCGGTCGCAAGAAGCTAATGAAGGACCTCATACGCCATCTTCGACGAGAACAGAGGACCCTGCTTTTGGAGCTTTTCTCGACCCCTCGAGTCTCAGTGGAAATGGTTCGTAGGGGCTATCAGGCCTCCCACGCTATCGATCTTAGGACAGGTTGGGATCTTCGCCAGGCGAATCAGAGGGCCAAGCTCTGGGAGGTCATGGAGAAGGACGGGCCCGAGGTCCTCCTGATGAGCCCTCCTTGTAAGGGTATGAGTGTCGCCAGGGTCCCTAACTGGGACACCATGCCGAAGCACGATAGAGATCGAGTCGAGCAAGAGTGTCTGATGATGTGGGGTCTGTGCATGCAGCTGGTGATGTTTCAGCTGTCCAAGGGACGGTCTTTCTGGATTGAGAATCCGTACGGGGCCTTCTCTCAGCAGCTGAGTTCGACGAAGGAGCTTCTGAGCCAGCCCGGGGTCCAGGTGGTTCGGGGAGACCAGTGTGAGTTCGGGCTCAGGACCCTCGACGGGGGTCTGGCCATGAAGCCCACGAGCTTCATCTCGAACAGTCCGGAGCTTCTCGCCGTATGTCACAGGAGGTGCACGGGACAGCATGAGCACTCGCAATTGGTGGGCGGGGCCAGGACATCAGCAGCTGAGCGGTATCCTGAGCGTCTGGTGGACGCGCTGATTGAGGGCGTTGAGCGGACAGGTTTTGCCGTTCTGTCAGCTAGCGAGCCGGAGGCCCTCTCGTTTCCGGCCGCCGCTGCCCCATGGGCAGACCCCCACCCGGTTGACGGCGGAGAAATCAGCGACTCCGAGGAGGAGGGGGAACTCGAGCGTCCGGGCCCTGAGGGGGCCGAGAAATCCGATGCCTCAGGTTCGGTTGGAATTCCACGGGAACTCCAGGACGAGGTCCACAAGTTACACGTGAATTTGGGACACCCCCGGCGAGAGCATCTGATCAGGACGCTAAAGGTCGCTCAAGCAAAGCCTGAGGTCATCAACTGGGTCAGCAAGCATTTCGTGTGCCCTGGATGTCAGTCGGCCTCTCGGCACGGCTGGCGCCGGCGCTCGTGTCTGCCGCGAACCTATCGGTTCAATAAATTGGTCGCAGCGGACCTTCTGTATATAAGTACCCTTGGCGAGACTAGGCCAGTCCTCAACTTGATCGACCACGGGTCGAACTTCCAGGTTTGCGTCCTCCTGCCCTCGGCTTCGGCCGCCGAAGTGTGGAGGGCCTTTTTGCGGTATTGGGTGAGGCCACTCGGTCTGCCTGAGACCGCCATGACAGATGGGGGACCCGAGTTCGAGGGAGCCTTCTCCCGGGGGCTGGAGCAGGAAGGAATCTTCCAACACGTGTGCGACGCGGAGTCACCCAACCAGAACGGGCGCTGCGAGCGTCATGGGGGGCTCGTGAAGGCTGCTCCGGTTAAGGCTTCTGGAGGCACTGCTCCAGCGACTCTGGAAGAGGTGGAGGACCTTCTCTGCGAGGTGGTCGCGGCCAAGAACCGTTTCGCCCATAGGGGAGGGTTCTCTCCTTACCAAATGGTTTTTGGGGAAAATCCCAGACTCCCTCGTTGCCTCTTGTCGGGCGATGCTCACGACGAAGTCGGGATCGACGAGGCGGTGAGGGGCTCGACTGACGCGGAGTCTCCGTCGGCAGCTTTCGCGAGGAAGCATGCTTTGCGAGAGGAGGCCCGGCGGGCCGTCATGACCATGGACGTGCGGGACCGTCTCGTTTCTGCTTCGCGTGCTCGCAAGCATGTGGATCCAGTGTTTTCCCCGGGGGGTTGGGTTTACGTGTGGAGGCGTGCCCCCTCTCAGCCTCACGGCAACGTCGGCAAAAGCAGGTGGACTGGGCCCGGGGCCGTGGTTTTCCAGCAGGGAACGACGGTTTGGGTGGCGATGCGCTCGCGTCTCTTGAAGTGTGGGAGCGAGCAGGTTCGTTGGGCCACCAAGGAGGAATCGTGGGGAGCCGAGCTTCTCGACTCTCCCTCTTTCGACAGCCTCAGGCGCGACCTGAGGGGCCCAGGGAAGCGGGTGGGAGCGGTCGACGTGGAGTCCGAGGGGCCCCCTCCTCCAGGTGCTTGGGACGTGGCGGCGCCCCCTGAACGCTCGGAAGGCGCAGCTGCGGTCGTGGCCCCACCCACTGCTCGAGGGGCTGAGCCGGTGATTGTTCCAGAGGATGATCCTCCTGTCCCTCCTGCTCCTCCTCTCCCCTCTTCGCTCGAGAGGGCCTCGACGGCCCAACCTCCCTCTTCGATCCAGGGGTCCGTGCCCACGCCCGCGGTCTCTCGTCAGATTACGGATCCGGGAAGCGTCGATCCCTCCCCTCGTCTTCATCAGAGACCAAGGCTGGAGCCGCCTCCCCCTCACCAGTCAGCGCCTCGGACCCCGGCAGAGCAGCTGCCAGCTTCTGGGCGAGCGTTGGCGCTCGCGAGAGAGATCGACCCTTCGATCCGGCGCCGCAGCGCTCTAGATGACACTCCAGTTTCGATTCGCCGTGGCGATCTGCGCCCGGCTGCCTCTTCCTCCTCCGATGCTCCTGGCCAGCCGAGCTTAGGTGCTGGCGACGGCGCAGACGCCGCCCTGGAGTCCGGAGGGCGTGCGAGGTCGCGAACTCCCGAGCCTCGCCTTCTTGAGCCCAGGGATGAGTCCCTGAGATCGAGCACAATTTTTGACAGATATGGTGCTCCGGTCTCGAGGGTCGCCGATCGGGCGATTCGAGATGCTGGCTTGGAAGATGTGCCTCCATATCAGAGGATCTTGGGTTCCTGGTTTGAGGACGGCGGCGAAGACGAGCAGTCAGAGTTCGACGAAGAGCAGGAGGAAAGCCTATGGGCTGAGTTGTGCGGGTGGTACGGCTGGGAGCCGTCCTTTTGGGTTGGGGGAGCTGAAACCTTCGCGGAGACTGGGGGCTGTTCTGGGGAAGGGGCCCCTCCCAGTCGGAGAGGAGCGGAGGTTTCGCTCAAGCATCTCTCGGAGGCCGAGAGACGCCTTTTCGTTTTCTCAGATGCCAAGGAGTGGCAAGCGATTTTAGATTCAGGAGTGGTGAGGATCGTTCCTGCCGCCGAGGCGGCTTTAGTGCGCAAGCGTTTTCCTGATCGAGTGCTGGGTTCCCGGATGGTCCGACGTTTTAAACCACAGGAGGGTTTGGGGTCTGAAGCTGCTGCTAAATCTCGATGGTGCGTGCAGGGGCACCATGACCCCGACAGTGATCAGTTGCAGGTCTACGCCCCCACCCCCCAAGGGGAAAGTATCATGTTGACTCTACAAGCGATTTGCTCGTTGGGTTGGACCTTGGAAGTTGCAGATGCTAAGAATGCATTCTGTCAGTCCAACAGACTGTCTCGTCCACGTGGACAGATTTTCTGCGAGCCCTGTCAGGGGCTGAACCTCGCCCCAGGCGAGCTCATTGAGCTCATTGCGCCAGTGTATGGATTAAACGATGCCCCATTGCTGTGGCACCGCACGCTCACACAATGGTTGTCCGAGGACGGCTTCGAGAAATCCCTTCTCGAGCCCTGTTTGTGGGTGAAACGGCCAGGCCAGGGGGAACCTCGCTCCGTCGTGCTTATAGAAGTGGACGACCTTATAGTGTCTTCGCGCCCCGGGGAGAGGGCCGGTTCGAGGGAGCGGCTCCAAGGCCGTTTTAAATTCGGGAAGTGGAAAATCGGGGAGTCGGATTTCGCGGGGAGGCACCTCAAGCAGGTGGGGTCTCGTATTTTTGTAGACCAAGAAAAATACGTCGTTGAGCAGCTTGCCCCCGTGCGTCTGGCTAAGGAGCGCCGTGCTGTGCCAGATGATCTTCTCACCGCGGAGGAGATCCGCCACTATCGTACGATTGTGGCACAGATACAGTGGCTGGGGAGGGAGTCTCGTCCGGACGTGGCCGCCGGAGCCTCGTTGCAGAGTGCCGCGCTGCCGAGCCCCACGGTGGCCGACGCCATCATGTGTTTGGAAATAGTTAAGCATCTCAAGAGCTCGGCGTGCCAAAAGATTACGATCTGGCCTCTAGACGCTGCCTCTCTAAATTTCGTGACTATTTCCGATGCTGGTGGCCCCGGGTCCGCTCGTAGAAACGGGGCCCAAGGAGGATGGCTCGTGCGTGCGGCCGATGCGTCGATTCGGCAAAATGTGAGGTCCCGGGTGTCCTTGCTTTCTTGGCGTTCGGTCAGGTTGAAGCGCGTGGTCGCTTCCACGGGGGCTGCTGAGACTCTGAGTTTGAGTGCTGCGCTGGCCGAGGGCCAGTGGCTCGCCATCATGTGGCGAGACTTGCTTTTCAATGACGTGTGCAAGCCCGACTGGCACCTCTCGCAGGCGCCCTTCTCTGTTGTGCTGAGCAGGGACTGTACCTTGTCTGAGGGAGTGAGCTCGCTTGCGGTCGTCGATGCGAAATCGATTTTTGATATTTTGTCTCGCAACAGTGCGGGCTCCCGTCAGGACAGGAGAACGGCGATTGAGCTCGCTGTCGTGCGCGACAGTCTCTCGGCTATAGGCTCTCAGATCAGATGGGTTCCTCATGGCCGCATGGCGGCATATTGCCTTACTAAGGCAGACCCCACAGGGGGAAACGTGGCTCTCTCGGACCTTCTCAGTCGAGGTTCGATCGTGCTCGTGGATGAGGAGGGACACATGACAGAGAGAGCTCTCAACAATGATTTAAAGAGTCGGTCGCGCGCGTCATCCCGTCAGGCTCTGAACCAGCCGGGAGACGGCTACTGGGTCGGGGACCAGGCCGGGGTAGGCGTGAGGGGCGAGGAGGAGGGCAGGAGTTTCGGGCCGCTGTCAGATCCACTGAAAGTAGTCCCGTTGTGGTCGTACCCCGACTCCCCTCCTCCCTGTGTGTCCCTTGGATCTGACCGTAGCCTGTTGGCTTAAGGCCGCTGGGTCGGCGGAGTTTCTCAGTACTGCACTGTGGTGTTCAGAGGCGTGCCTCGGAAAACTCTATGCCCATCCTTTGATGACTCGTTATCTTTCGCCTTCTTCGATGCCCGACGGAGACGATCTCATTTGGGCGCTTTTGTGCTTCGGAGGCCGTCTTGGGGGCCTCTCGCGGCCGCTTTGGGGCCGTCTTGGGGTCCTCTTGGGCCGTCATAGGGGGCCTTTTGGACCGTCTTGGGTGCCTTTTTGGGGTGTTTTGGGGTTCTGTTGGGCCGTATTGGGGCCTTCTTTGGGGCTTCTTGGGTTGTTCTGGAGCGATTTAGGAAGCTGCTTGCGCCGCCAAGGCGAGAACGCTAAAAGAGTACCAAACCATATCGAAATCAATGATTTCGGCTTCTGGAGGCGCAGTTGTGGGCGCTCTTGGGGCCGTCTTGGGCTGTCATTGGGGCTTTTTGGGCCCTCTTGGGGCCATCTTGGACCGTCTCGGGGCCGTCTTGGCCCGCACAGGGCCCATTTTGAGCCGTCTTGGCGCCCTCTTGGCCCCCCAAGAGGCCCAAGAGGTCGAAATCATTGATGTTCTATAGGTTTTGGTAGGTTTTTGAGCCCCGGGAGGGGGGGGGGCACGTTGGTCCGCTCCTGTGGCGCAGCTCCCAGGGGGGGGTTCGGGGGGAGACATAATAATGTAACACAACACGATACGTGGCAATTCTGCAATCATTGGATACATTGGACACGTTGCATTAAGGCGTTCGCCGAAGAACGCTGCCGCTCAGCACGTCACCTCCGGACGTGGATTGATTGGTTTACGCCGCCGACCCCTTGCCGCGTGGCCTGTCCGGACAGCCTGTGAGGCCCCTCCAGACACGTTCTGGGGCCTTTTTAGGACTGTCTTGCCGTTCCCGCGGGCCGTTGCTATGGTTTCTGGGGCCTTCGTGGGGCGCCCAGAGGCCGTCGTGGAGACTGTTGGAGAGTGTCTTGGGGTGCCAGAGGGGGGTTTGCTGGGCCGTTGTGGGCCTCGTGGAAGCCCAAGAAGCACATATCCTGAAAACGTACGTTTTCCCCGGGGAATGGGGCGGTTTTTGGTTTTGGAGGCCTGCTTGGAGCGCCTCGTGGTCGCGTACGCAAGCGTCTTGGACGCCCATGGGGCCGTCTGGCGGAGATCTTGGGCGGTTTGGACCGCATCGTCCCCCAGGTGAGCCGTCCGAGCAGCCTTTGGGAACCGTCGTGGCCCGCTTTGGAGCCCACCTGGGACCGTCCTGCGGCTTTCTTAAACCGTTGTTATGGTTTCTGGAGCCGTCGCGGATCGCCCGGAAACCGTCTTGGACCCTTCTTGGGAGCCTCTTCGGGTGACAGGGGTCGATCTTGGAGGTTCATTGGGCCGTTGTGGGCCTCGTGGAAGCCCAAGAAACGAATGTGCTGAACATGTACGCTTTACCTAAGGAGTGAAACGGTTTTTGGCTTTGGAGGCCTGCTTGGAACGCCGCGTGGTCGCGTTTTCAAGCGCTTTGGACGCCCATGGGGCCGTCTGGCGGAGATCTTGGGCGGTTTGGACCGCATCGTCCCCCGCGTGGGGCGTCCGGGCAGCCTTTTGGGGCCCTCTTGCCCCGTTTCGGAGCCCTCCTGGGACCGTCCCGCGGCTTTCCTAAGCCGTTGCTATGCTTTCTGGAGCCTTCGTGGATCGCCTGGACGCCGTCTTCGAGCCTGGGAGCCCCTTGGGCTGGCGGGGGGCGATCTTGGAGGCTTTTTGGGCCGTTTTGCGCCGCGTGGAAGCCGAATGGGCGAATGTGGTGAAAACGTACGTTTGCCATCGGAAATGGGGCGATTTTTGCTTCTGGAGGACCTCTTCGGGGCGCCTCGCAATTTTGTTTCAAATGTCTTGTGGACTTATGGAGCCGTGTGGAGGCCATCTTCGACGTTTTGGGGCGATCTCTCGTCGATTCGTAGCTCTGTTGGACCGTTCCGGGAACCTTTTTGGCTCGTTTCGGGGCCTCGTGAGGCTCCAAGTGTGCGGTTGATGCATTTCCCCCCCCCCCCCCCCCAAACGGGCTGGACCAGGCCCCCGGGGGAGGGGTTTAGGGAGGGGGGAGCATCTCACACGCCGCGACCCCAAGGGGTCGGCGGATTTCATGGCGCCTCTTTTTATTTCATTACGTTCCTGGCCCCCCCCCCCGTGGGCCGCGCGCGTGCCGCCAGCCATGACTTGCGCCCCCCCCCGTCTTGGACGCCCCCCCCTTGGCCGCCCCCGAGGAAGTCGGGCGTGTCCCTCGCGCGGCGCGCCAACGTGCGTTGGTGGTTTGGCCAGAAAGGAGTGAGCGTCTTGATGATGGGAGGACTCATTTGGCGGCATCCCGTTTTCTCGTGCTCCACAAGTTTCGTGGCGGGCTCCACGGGTGGGCCCCCTGTCCGTCGTAACCGCGCTGCTCATCGTGCTCAGGGGGTGCTTCTTTTACAGTCACTCTTTTGATGGCGGAGATCGTGGAAATCCTTCTTCTTCTTTTTTTCTCCGGACACAATTTGTCCAGCCTTTCTCTTTCCTCCCCATCTATAGATATCCCTGCCTCCTCAGCCCCCGTCCTCAGCCCCGTCCTCATCCTTTGAGCCTCATCCCCTTCCTGTTGCGCCGCCTCAGCTCGAGGAGGCCGCCCATACATGCCCAGAAGCTGTGCCTCTGGCTTGTGTCGCGCTAGAGGTGCTTGCGTGCGTGCCGATGATGCTTCGCAGCCAGGTATGAGGTTGTCGGGTTTCGGGTTAAGTCGGGCGTGTCCCTCTACAGGAGGAACAACTTGTTGAACACCAGTACACAAAGGACGATTGTTCGATTACTTTTGATGTCTGTTGATTATTATTTGGCTATTTTGAATGTTTCGTTCAGAATCCGCCAGTATGGGGAACATTTCCGACCTAACCCTTGGGGGTCGGAGCAGATGGGGTCGGAGGATCGCGCCGCATCGCTTATGCATCGCCGTTTCGGCTCGATGCGGAGCCCGATTGCGCAGGCCTTACGGCTGGTAGCGCCGATGACCAAAGGGGACAGCGACGACGACGACGACGCGGCGGCGACGACGACGACGACGACGCTGACGTTGGTCAGAATCCTCAGGGATGCTGTTTGGGGTCTGTTCGGCGCGCTCTCGGAGGCCTTTGGGAGCAGTTTTTGAACCTCTTTGGAGCATCTCGGGGGCCTCTTGGCAGCCTCTTGGGAGCCTCTTGGGGCTTCCTGGGGGCCTCTTGGTGCCTCCTGGGATCCTCTCGGGGCCGAGGGCTCGAAATGTCCGTTCGGTTACGCCGTCAGGGCACTCTGTTGGAGACTCTTTGGGCGCCGGCGGCCTCTTGGGGGTCTCGTGCAGAACTCTTGGGGGCTTTTTCGGGCTCCCGGGACCCCGCGGGGGGGAGCGTATCTGGGTGGGGACCTCCCCCTGGACCCCCCCTGGGACCCCCCCCCCGCGGGGAAGGGATCAAAGGGAAGGAGTTCCCCCTCGACTCCACTCCGACGTTGCTCAATTTCGCTTTGGGTGGCGCGCTTGAGGAGGAGGGCCCAGAGAAATGGAACGGAGGACGACGGAGACGACGACTCGAACGGAGAAGCCCGACTCGAGCGGGGAAACCCTTCCACACACGCCGACAGGGTCGGCGGATTTTCTCCACGCCGACGTCGATGCGTCGCCGACGTCGGCGACGCATCGTCCAAGCATCACCGATACATCGCCGATGCGGCGCGATCCTCCGACCTCACGTATTCGGACCTCATCTGGGAGGCCTCTGCCTACGTGACAAACTTCAGGGCATCGGGTGTCTGTGTCCGCTTTCTCCGCCGCACTGCCCTTTGCCCTCGCTGCCGCTCCTTTCTGCCGCTATAGCCGGGGGGTTCAGCAGCGCGCTGGCGCGTGCATGACTGTCGTGCATGCTCCCCGTGTGCTGCACGCGCAGCGGCATGTCGATCTGCTACCTGGACACACGCGCAGTGATAATCACCTTGGGTCGCAGCCCCCGAAGGCCTGCGCTGAGTTGGACCAACCTTCCGAGAATCAACAGGAATTTGGGTCCACTCGCCAGCGGCCCACATATGCGTATCCGCGCCCTCGCGCTCTTGGATCTCAAGGCGCGATCCCCTGGATGCGCGGCTGCAAGGACACGCTCCCCGCGGGGCATCCGCCAACAAGTCGCCCCATATCCGCGTGGTCGCGGCCCAGGAGCCCAGCCCGTGAGGCTGCGTATGCGAACATGTTTGTCGCCCACGATCCAGGCCCTTCGTTCGGAAAACGATAGGATGGGCCCAGCTTGTCCTGGAGAATTTTGTCGTTCCGGATTTCGAGGTGCATTCCGTGCGTACTTTTTGTTTGCCAGGCATCAGAACAACTAAAATCATCCACGCGAAATTCGCTTTGTTGTTCACTCGCTGTTTCGTTTTTTTTTGCATTGGCAGGGAGCCGCGCAGGAATCCGCTGCAGCACGTCTGCAGGATCGGTGCAGTGAGGCCCTTCTCCAGGGCATCGGGGCGCCCCGACCAAGGCCACGGGCGGCGCCCCCTTCCCCCCCCTCCTGGGCCCCTCGACGCCCCACCCATGGGGGGGGGGCC
Source organism: Prorocentrum cordatum (assembly GCA_963575745.1). Classification (NCBI taxonomy): domain Eukaryota; class Dinophyceae; order Prorocentrales; family Prorocentraceae; genus Prorocentrum; species Prorocentrum cordatum. The sequence continues at coordinate 27,662 of CAUYUJ010003207.1, forward strand.
TGCGTTTCCGTGGGGCAGCACCGCGAGGCCCAGAGAAGAACCGGAGGCCCCCAACCCAGAACCCAGACCCCCTCGAGCACTGAAAAAGTCACGACGGCAGGTGTTTCGGGGGCCCTCGCCGGCTCTCGGGACCGTCAAAAAGCAACTCAGGATGAGAAGCCGGTCCAGGGGAATGGGTCGAGACCTTTGGGGGTCGACGTTTTGAACAAATCATGAAGTCGGGGGTCTGGGAAACGGGGTGTTGACCACACCGTGCGGTGACTCGGTAGGGATTCGGGGTCACCGCAAGGTTCTGGGGCTCGGGTCGTGCTCCGAGGATGTCTCTCGGGCGACTAGGGCCTCCAGGGTCCCAAGAGCGTGCGGTGACGGACCGCGCGGTGAGGCCGTGAGGGATTTCGAGGTCACCCGCACGGTCTGTCACCGCACCGTTTCGGGCTTCAAAAAGAGCCATCCTGGGTGGAGGCCGGCCGCCCGAGGTTTTTTCGAGGCGCCCATCAGAGATCGGTACGATCGACATGCACCAAGCGCGTTCCGCCACTCGCAGAGCGCCTCTGAAAAACAACAAATCTTTCTCCATGTAGTGGATTGTAGATCCCTCGCGGGGGATCCAGGCCATTTGCAAGCAGCTGCTTTGCGAGTAGTGGAACGAGCTTGTCGAGACACAGGCACCGTACACAATTCTTTCGAGAAGCAAGCCTGTCTGTCGAGAAGCAAACAGACAACTTCTGTCGAGAAGCAGTTTCTGGCGCTGGACCCCCCTCCCTGGCGCGCGGAGCGCGCCGACAGCGGCGCTGGACGCGCCGCCAGAGGGCTCGAGCACCGCTCCGAGAAGTCCGCACAGATGTCCGAACACTTGCGTTCATTGCGTCATGTGTTCGCCAGTCGTATCCTGAGCTCTCCCTCGTCCCAGCCACAGGCCTGGAGTCTCGCCCCCCTTTTGCGGAGGAGGAGGAGGACTAGGACGACGACGAGGACGAGGACGAGGAGGAGGAGGAAGACGAAGAGGAGGAGGAGGACGAGGAGGAGGAGGAGGAGGAGGAGGCCCAGGAGGAGAGGAGGAGGAGGAGGAGGAGGAGGAGGAGGAGTAGGAGTTCGATGAGCAGGAGGAGGAGGAGGAGGAGGAGGAGGAGAGGAGAGGAGAGGAGGAGGAGAGAGGAGAGAGGAGGGGAAGGAGGGGGCCGAGGAGAAGGAGGAGGGGGAGGAAGAGAAGGAGGAAGGGGCCGAGGAACAGGAGGAGGAGGAGGAGGAGGAGGAGGAAGCCCATTTGGCCTCTGGCGATCTGGGCCTGCGACCCGATCGATCGGTCAGGGTCGATCGGCGCCTGCCGCCCGATCGATCCCGCCTCGCAGGCCGATCGCGAGGCCGGGCTCAGCGCGCCGCGGATCGGCGATTCGCCGCCGCCGCTGCGGCGCCCTGGCCCTTGGCGGCTGCTGCGCGCCTTCGGCGCGCCCAGGAGGGGCCCGACGCCCGAGCCCGCCTGGCACAGGCGGCAGAGGGAGCGCCGGGCGTCGGCGCGGGCCCTTCTGCGCGTCGTGAGGGCGGCCGACCTCCTCAGCAGCCACCACTCCGCGCAGCAGCACCAGTGCAACCAGCAGAACGAGCTGCAAGACTTCGAGACCAGCGAGATGGCGACCAACACGAAGTCTCACGGCCATCCAGTGGGGGCCAAGCCGTGGCCATGGAGGTCAAGCACACCAGCATCTGGATCCTCGTACCGCCGACACCATGGAGGGCATGGACAGCAGCAGCCACGGCACCAGCCCCAGCACAACCAGCACCACCACACCTCCCACCACGACGAGGATCAACAGCAGCACAACGACGCCCAGTACCAGCAACAGTATAAGTACGACTACACGACACCGAGAACGAAGCGGCACCCCTCGAGAAGACGCCACCAAGCCCCCGAAGACTCCACAAACGACCACCGACAGTTGCCAAAGCTGACGAAACGACAGTTGGAGGTCACAGAAAAGGTAATGCCCGCCTTGCTTTCGGATGCCAAGGGACACGAAAGCTTTTCTCTTCCTCCCGACGAGCCAGACATACGTAGGGTTTGGCACGCCACTAAGGTGGCGCGGATGGCACGTCTCGCCGACCAAGTCCACGGAGCCAGGCAAACCCAAGTCGACCCGACCCGCTTGATCGAGGAGCTAGCCATAGTCAAGACCATGATACACATGCTGGACACGCCGACGGCTCGCATTTCACAATACAGATCCCAAGTGGAGTCACGGATCCAGAGACAGCAGACCGTCGAGAGCCAGCTCAAAGACCTCAATAAGGAGCACGACGAAATCAAGGGCGAGATTGCATCCCTCAAGGCACTCATCTCCGAGGCCAAGCAGTATCGAGAACACGCCGAACTTTACGAAGACAGTTGTGACGGGGACGGTGAAGATGATGGGAGACAACGTGTCAGGGGCAAGACACCACACCCCGAGAGACGACAGCGGACACCAATTCGACAACCGGTGCACGAGCCAGCGCCTGCTTCGACCACCAACGACAACAGCGACCTGCGGAAACTCATTGACGTGCTGACGAGGAGAGTGGATGAGCAGCAGCGCAACCACGGAATACATCAACATCATCTGGCGTTTCTCCACCATGAACGAGCCGAATCCGATCAACACGAAGCACAACGTCAACTGCAGACCGAGCAGATCCACGAGCTCTCGCAACATCTACAACATTGCCAGGAACAATTCCAGCAAGCACAACTCCAACAGAGACAGTCGTACTACGACGAGATCCAAGTCTTCCGACAGCGCGAAGAGCAGCTCCGACAAGAGGCTCGCGAATCCATCACGGAGAACGTCGCTCACTACCAGCAGAAGGAGGCCTACCTGCGCTACCAGCTCAAGGAGGAAGAGTCAGCGCACCTCGCCACCTTCATCATTCAGAGGAAGCAAGAGGAAGAGACCTTCAGACATCAGCTACACGAGAACGCCGAGATCATGGTCCAACAATATCAACAACGCTGCCACGAACAACAGCAACGTCTTCTTTCCGAGAAAGCCCAGGCACAGCAGGACATCAGCAACATCGCGAGGCTTGAACAGAACCAGCTTCAGGACGCCAAGGAACTACTTTTGGAGGAGTTCGGACAGTTTCAGGCTCAGAAGTACCGAACCTTGACAGCCCAGAGCGAGTACAACAGCGAGATCGACAGGCTTCGAGGCACTTCTCGCGACATGCAGCGCTTCGAGAACGAACTCCAGGAGCAGCACCAACGCCAACTACAGGAGCATCTTCAGCAACACAGACAGGAACGCGAGCGACTGCACTGCGAACTACAGCAGGCCCACGAGTTCGGCACCAGCCTCGACGTGGACATCCTCAGGGAGCTCGACACACAACTTCAAGAACGAGACGAGGAAGACGCACGACTGCAAGCCCAAGCAGATGCTGAACAAGCACAAATCGACAAACAGGTACAAGCCGCACTCCACCTGCTGACCCCACCGTCCTCCTCTGATGACTCGGGCTATCAACTATACCTCAGAAACCGCGGCAGCAGCAGCGGAGGACAGCCCAGCAACAGAGGACAGCGCAGCAGCACACCACCACCACGACCGACACCTGCGATGCCAACCGCCACTCCCACTGCGCGACGCCCATGCCACGACGCCGACGACGCCAGCGTGCACACCCCAATCCCAGCCGACGACGACGACCTGTGCAGCCCAACCCCTGTTGCAAGTGACGCATATCCCTTCCCTGTCCCTACGCCATTACCCACCCCCGCCTCGCTCACGCCGATCCCCACTGAGCAGCATACGCCCATCAACTTCCACCCACCTGACCCGCCAAATGACCGACCCAGCTCAGCGCCACCACCACGCACCAGAAGAACAGACTCAACTCAGCACAACCACCCATCCACTACTCTCCTCATTGACATCACTTCCGACGACGACGTACCACCACCTTCCACCCCAGTGCGCATTCCACTAGCCGACATATCTCCTACCGCACCGATGCAGCCAATCCAACCACCACCTCGCTTCCACCTCGCCACGCCCGACCGCGCCACATCCGCTCCTCCGCCCCGCACAGCTCTCCGAAAAAACGGATCATCTAGACGAGCGGCCAAGCCCAAGAAAGTCCGTATCTGCGACATCGGAGACGGCTTCGCAGATCCAGGAGACCGAGTGCCAACCTTCCTCAACGACGAGGAAGCCCCTGCGGTCAACTCACCAAAAAACTAACGAGGCCCTCACCCCCTGGGGGGCAACTGGCCCAGGGGGAGCGGCCCAGCATCATACCAGAAGACTGCCTGTGCAACGACGGCACTTCCGACTCCTGCAGTGGTTACGCCGACGACGTCAGGCGCCGACTATTCGAGCCCCTGGTGAGCTCCGATCCACCATACGACACTTCACAAGTTTCACCTACCCTCTCATCAGCCAATGGCGGCATGCGCGTTGGGGAGAGCGCACCTCCAGATTCTTACGAGCATGGCGATATGTGGGAAATCCACACACCGCCCAACATGCGACAGCCTAGTAGTGGACCGTGGACCATCCCCTCGGCCTCTACCTCTCGCTTGGGGAGTGCGAGAAGGCTGTCTCACACAGATCACACAGAAATGCCCCGCCAGATTTTGCTTCCCACAAGCCCCGCACCAACTACGCTAGCGGACCGACCAACTACCGTCACCCGACCTCGACGGCAGCATGTCGACTCACATCCTCCACCAGCGGAAGCCCAGTCACGGTCGCTCCCGACGATGACGACGCCACCGCCTACGCCTCGAGAGGAAGCATCGCTTTGTGAGCACGACACGGGGGGGGACACCCCCAGTGGCTGCAGCCGTTTGGGGCAAGAACGACAAGAACCACCAACAAGGCATCGACGTACTAGCCATTTTGGCCATGATGGCGATCGAGACCGACAATTTTGTGATTCACCGAGCCGGCCATGTACATCAACTTCTTGCCGGCCACCACCTCCCATTTTTGACTCCCCTGACGCTACCCAGATCCCACACGGACAAACAGACCTGCCGAATGCGGAGAGCCACGAGGAAGTACGGCATGTTCGTTTCTCCCGCGAGGTTCACACCCGCGACCAGCAGACCGACAATATCCTCTACCACATCGACTTCGACGAACAGGAGCCCTTACTCCAGCACCTTCGACGACTTCAGCCTCCCAGGCTTACCTTCGACTTTACCGACCGTTGCCACAACGAGGTTTCAGAGTACATGGTGCGAACATTTCCATACCGACAGCTCCCACGAGATTCTCGCCTGCATTTATACACAGACGGCTCCAAACATCCACGCCAACATGGTCAAGACGGATGGTCAGTCGTACTCGTCGGAGAAGACGAAGAAGGTTTCTCTTTTCAAGGCGCAATAGTCGGCAAGCACCGCGACTCCACCCTCATAGAGATCCAAAACCTCACGGACAACGAGACCACCTCGACATCCAGCGAGATCACAGCGCTCATCTGGGCGATAGCCTACATCATCCACAAGGACATCAACCACAGTATCTCGGTCCACTCCGACTCGCTGGGAGCGATCCAACTGGCCAGGATGGAGGCCTTCACTAATCGGGACGCCCACCTCGTGCAGCTACTGGTGATCATGTATTCGCACGTCAAGGAATATGTCGACCTGTGCCACGTTCACGCCCACGAGATGAACCCGTGGAACGAAGTTGCCGATGCCGCAGCCAACTACGCCCGCATCGAGGACTACCCGCACCCACAACCTGAATGGGCTAACATACTCAACGCGTCCCCTCAGCGCAGCTGGGAATTCCTACTCGATGCCGACAACCACACCAAAGACGCTTACCCATCCTTTTCACCTGGGATGCTCAAGGCCCAACGCATCGATACCACGGCAACGGCAGCCCACCTTACGACACCAGCCAAGTCCACGAAGACCTCGACCGAGATAGACGTCAACGTCGCCACCTACAACATCCAGTCAGGGCGCGAACCTGGCCAAGGCGCTCGAAGACGAAAAGAAAAGATTCACAAGCTCAGAAAGACTATGCTCAACCTGTACATGGAGGACCTCCACCTGATCGGCATCCAGGAAGCACGCGCGCCCTGGGGAGTTCGCAGCGGCAACGACATCACCAGCACGAGTGCGTACGCCTACCACGTCATCTCAGGTGGCCACGACCAGTACAACCTCGGCTGCGAGCTCCACATACTCACCAGCAAGCCGTACGGAAAGGCAGGTGCCAAGGACCTCTACTTCCGCCCCGATCAGTTCACCGTCATCGAGCACAGCCCTCGACACCTAGTAGTAAGGATCGAAGCCCCAGGCTTTCGACATACAGTCTGCGTCGCTCATGCACCACACTCACGAGCCAAGCCACACGAGAAGGATATCTTCTGGGAGATGATCGAGTGCGCAACTTCTAACCACAACATCGACATCTTCTTCATCGACGCCAACGCTCGAACGGGCAGTTTATGCAGTCAGGCAATCGGCGATCAAGGCTTCAAGCAAAAGGAGGACGACAACGGCGAACGATTCCACAAGGTCCTGCAAGGTAACTCTCTCATAGCCGCGAATACCTTCAAAAGCGGGGGCCAGGACCACTACACATGGGACTCAGGCAAGGACGTGCACAGACTGGACTACATAGTGGTTGGCCACGAGCTCTTCGACTCTATCTCCTACACGTCCGTAATGTATGGTATCGACACAGAACACGACCACTCACACAAGAACGACCACTTCCCTGTCAAGGCTAACCTCGCCTATATCGTCGAGACCACATACCAGCACGGCACGCCCAAGCTCGACATCGCTAAGCTCGACTCCGAGACAGCCAAGGACGACTTTCAACGACGCCTGCAGCAGATCCAACACCCCCCCTGGGAGACCAACCTCAACGACCATACTAAGAGCATCGTCGATCAGATAAAGGACGCAGCCTACGCCAGCTTCAAGAAGCAGCATCATGCCCCACGCAAGCCCTACATTACCGAGGCCTCATACGCGCTTCTTCGCTTTCGACGCACCCTCCTCAAGACGATCCGCATCGTGAAAAGGAATGGCATGGGCTCCAAGATATCACGCAGACGGATCCGATACACCGCGCACCTCATCGCAAACCAGACGGCTTCAGCGTCCCCTGACGACGTCATCCACCTCATGGACATCCCTGGATATACTCAGCTGATGATCAAGACCATCCTCTTTATCAACCACGCGGACCCCGACCAGACTACGGCTCCATACCACGACAGCACCCACTGCACAACCACCTTCACTACAAACCTTTTCGACTCATACATGAGCTTCATCAAAGATACCGACAGAGTTCTTAGGAACCGCCTCGATCACGACCGCGACGCCCACCTCGAGCGCCTCTCCGACAACATGATACTATCAGCTGCAGGGAACGCCCCGCGGCAGGAATGGGCAAACGTGAGGGCATTACTAACATACGGCGGCCGCACACCTAAGAGAACTCCGACTCCCAAAATACGACAAGACGATGACGGCGCTCCACTTACAACGCCACAAGCCATTGCGGAGCACGCCCTTCGATACTACGGCAACATAGAGAACGGCATCAACACCGACATCGAAGGCGTCGTCAAGTACTACAACAACAAGACTGCCCACACCAAGCCGATACCCCACATCGACAACGTCCAGACCATCCACAATCTGACATCCGCCCTGGCAGCCGCCAAGAAAGGCAAACGCGGCGGGCCCGACGGGAACACCGACGACATGGCACGAGCAGCGCCGCGCCAGATTGCCCGACTTCTGCACCCTATCATGATGAAGATGCAAATGATGACGACGGAGCCTATTTCGGCGAAGGGCGGTTTCTCCACCCATTTCTCCAAAGGACAAGGACAGCTTCATCTGCAGAAAGCATACAGGGGCATCCTCCTGAACAACACTATAGGAAAGATCAACAGCAAGTTCCTGAGAGGCCTCTTCCGCGACATCCTACCCGACCTGCTCATGGACACACAATGCGGCGCCGTCCCTCACAAGGCGACCGACTTCATCACTCACACCGCCTACACTTTCTTGGACGACTGCCGTACACAGGCTCGCACGGGCAGCATCCTCTTCCTGGACTTGAAAGAAGCCTTCCATTCGGTAATAAAGGAGTTCATTTTTCAGCTGCCGACTCAGGAGGACGAGCTCGAAGACGTCATCGACAACATCGAGATTCCCATATGCCTACTCCCATCCCTACGACAACGTCTTCGCTGCCCAGCACATCTCAACGCCCACGTCGACGACTCTCACCTCTGCGCCCTAGTTGCCGACCACCACACGGCCAACTGGATGACCGCCAAGGGCACCGACGCATACGTGATCCCTCGCACCAGTACCAGGCCAGGGGTGCCATACTCCGACGCAGCTTTCAACATGCATTTCTCCCTGGTGCTTCAGGCCATCGCCGACGACGCTGAAGGGGCAGAAGACGGCGAAAGCGGCCACCACATCAGCCCCTGCGACAACCCGCTCTTCTCTACGGCCCCTCACCAAGGCGGCAAGCTGACCAACATGTCCTTCGTCGACGACCTCACCGACTTCAACTCGACCACACACCACTCCGACATCATTGACATTACGAGAACTTCAGCTGAACGTCTATGCCGTACAGCCTTTACATACGGGCTCAAGCCACACCCAGACAAGACCAAGGTCATCATCTCCTTTAACGGGACGGGCTCCAACGTCGTGCGCAGCAGGCTTGCACAGCAAAACATTACATCAATCAAGTTGAGCATCATGTCGATCTCGGTCCAAATCACAGACCAGCACCGACTATTAGGCACCATCATAACCAACGGCAGCATGGGCCCCGAGGTGCAGAATCGCATGCAACGAACCGACGCTTCGGCACGAGCTCTGGAGAGGCAAATCCTAAGACGTCGACGCCTACCCCGCAAAACGAAGATCAAGTACGTGCACGCCCTCTCGACTGCCTCATTGACCTTCAACCATCACGTCTGGCCAGCACTGACTCAGACTGACCACCAGCGCATATCCAACGCCTACTCGAAGCCCTATCGCACGGCAGCTGGATTACCCAAAGTTAACTCGCAGCTTCATCATTTCACGGCCACCGAAGTAGTAGCCTACACCGGCATCCCCGACTTCGACCACCACCAGTCTGCTGGACGGCTGCGATACTTACCACGGCTTCTACGACACGCTCCTCAGCAGCTCCTACAACTGCTTGACAACCAGCGACGGAGAAAGGGCTCATGGACATACATGCTTTTCCAGGACTTCGACTTCCTGCGCACATACCTGGACGACCAGCGCTGGCCCACGACCAGCAAGCTCGACCCCGACATCATCGCATGGGCTCGCACCACGCCGAGGCACTTCACCAACTCCGTCAACCTGGCTGTCACAAACTACATCCGCGCCTCTAAAGACAGTGCCCACGCCGACAAGCTGACCAAGGTGCTCAGACCAGACGGCCCCATCGGGGCGGGCACCACGCCATCACGTGACAACGGCGACAGCAACTTCATTTGCTACGAGTGCGGAATAGTAACCAAGACAAAGCAGGGAATGGCAATACATATCGGACGGGAACACCGACGACCTGATCATCCGCGAAACTGGGCATCGGGTACATCGTGCAGAATATGCCGCCAGAACTTCCACTCCTTCGCCAAGCTAGTGAAGCATCTAACCACGGTAGCCCGATGCCGACGGTCATGGTATATGTGGTATTTACAAGGACCTGCCCTCACTGAGGAGGGCGTGGCCACCAATCAGGCGATCTACGCGGCCAGCATAGCCGACAACAAACGCAGAGGCCGCCCCGAACTATACCATCCCATCCCTGCCCACGCATCCGACGTCACCCCATTACCCTCCCTTGACCTATCACCTTCACCACCGCCCTTTTTCCCGACTGTAGCAGAACTTACACCACCACCACCAGCCCACTACCCTCGGACACCGACCAGAAACAGATCCCTGCTTTACCTCACCAACACCGATAGACACCCGAATGATCTGCTCGACATCACGGACCAACGACTATGCTACAATGGAATGGTTATGGAACTGGCTACTATGACCTTCGACGATCTCTACTCCGCCGAACACCCATCCCAGTACGACGCCCTTGACTTGATCCACCAGCACATTCGACAGGGTGAATTCGCAGGAGTTACGATCAACCTCTCACCCAGCACTTGGATCGACCAAGGTGATGGCGACATCCACGACAGAACGGCAGCATCCTCCAGAACAACCTCGGACCCATGGGGAAGAGTAAACCTTGGAGGCAAGGCAGCGGAACGTCGACTGATCGCGAACCACCATGCCCGCCTAGCCATCCACATCTTCCACGCCGCCCACATTGCAGAAGTACCTGTACTACTAGCGCAATCCGCAGCCCCAGCGGGTCCGTCGCTGATGTGGACGACCGAGCAGATGCACTACGCTACGGAGAGAACTGCCACGAGAAGACCGACCAGGATTGACTCCACCAGCAACCTCTACGCCATTTACGACGGCACCTCCCACGAACACAGCAGCCCACTCGACGATTTCGTCGACTCCGTCTTGAGCAGCCTGCTCCCTGGAGGTCGGACTGCAGCCTGCAGATCCGACGACCCGAGCTGGCCGTAACAGGGCCCAAGAGCTTCGAGGCGGACGCCTACCGCGGCAAGATGACCGTAGGGATCAAGGCGGCCGCCGACACCATCACGAACGCCCCCTCAATGGAGAGGGGGGGGAGGACACGGTCCAGGCGTGACCTGGGCCGCCGCCCGCGTGAAGGCCTCATGGGGGTGGACTCCCTTCCTCCCCAGGCCTTTAATGAGCCCCCTCCCCCCGCCCCGCTTTGCCACCCCCATGTGGCCTCTCCCTCTTCCTTCCCTCTGCCCCGAAACTCCTGGGCACCCTTTTTTTTCTCGGCCCCTTTCGGCCCCCTTCGGCCCCCGCCCCTCCCCCTGCGAGGCCTAGGCGGCTTCTCACCCTTGCCCTCCTGGCGGGGGCCCGTGTCGGGGGGGTGGCCCCCACTGCGTGCCTCGGGCGCGCGCGCGCGGCCGCGGCCGCGCGAACGGCTTCGTCTATTAGACATCGAGCCGCGAGCGAAGCGAAGCGAAGGAGGAGGAGGAGGAGGAGGAGAATCTCCCTCGTCCCGGCCACCAGTCTGGAGCCTCGCCCCCCTTTTCGTGCGGGGGGCGCCACGGCGACACAGCTGCCTGCCTTCGTCATCCTCTGGCCGCCGTGCGGGTCCCTGGTCTGGGTGCGGGCCTGGCCAGAGTGTCGGCGCATAGGCCGCCATGTGTGCGCGCGTGTGTGTCTGTGTGTGTGCGCGTCCCCCGACGGGTTCGACGACGACGACCACGAGGACGACGAGGACGACGACGACGACGAGGACGACGAGGACGACGACTGCGAGCAGAGGCCCCGGCCCGCGGACCCCCCGGGGCGCGCGGGCGGACAGGACGTCGTGGCGCGCTTCCGGGGGCGCTCGGCGTCGGACCTCTACATGGCGCTCAAGACGGCGGCGACCGGATCGGCTGACCAATTTGGATCGCTGCGGGGGTCGCCAATCAGGAGGGAAAAGACAAAGACACAAGTAATCGTCGATTCCCTAGAAAATATGGGAAAACATGGGAATTGGGGGGAAGACAGAAACTTTGAAAATATTGAAAAATTGGGGAATCCTGTTATTTGTGTCTATCTATTTGTGTGTCCCAGGGCCCCTTTCAGCCAAGGGGATACTGTGGGGGCGTTGGTCAAGGAATGCGCCAAGGAAGCTTCGGACCATGGAGGACTCCCTCATCTGATGAGGGCGGCGGTGAGATCCATGGCCGTTTCCACGATAGCAGGATTCTACCGGCTTCCAGACCCTGGATTCCTGATCCAATTGCTCCGTATCCAATGCTCGCACCGTATGAGGGGTGCTCAGGTGGATTATTTCCCAAACGGGGTGTCTCACTTGTCGCCTCAGGAACCCGGCCTGCGCGTCGGTTTGCCGCCGTCGCCGCCCCGTCGCCGCCTCGTCGCCGTCCGTCGTCTGGGCCTGCGCGTCGCTCTGGCCGCCATGTCGCCGGAGTCGCCGCCTCGTCGGTGCTTGCCGCCCTTTCGGCACGCTTGGCAGTCGTCGCAGATACTGACTCGCCGCCCATCTGGCCCCATCCTGGTATGCAGCTCGCGCCATATTGGCCGCGCCCCAACCTCGGTTGGCCAATTTGCACGTTGCTCTTGTCCGGCTCCCTGGCAGCCGCAGCCTGCACGCCCCCACCCGCCGGCCCTGTTCGCCGTGGGGATGCCTGAGGCCCCGCCGGCTTTAGGTAATTCGTCTTTGCGCGGCCAGCTCTGACTCGATTCGCCGTTTGCGTTTTCGCTTGCGGTTGCGAACTAAAAGTGTCCCCACCGACTTTGAGCGTCCTTTTTGCCTCCTGAGTCGCAGCGTAGTTCGCTCCTGCGCGCTTAGCGCCTAATTCAGATATTGGCGCGGCTGCCTCGCTACTGGACGGCGCGCGGTTGGACCGCGACGCTCGCGAACAAAAAAGTACCCCCACCGGCCCATCCAGAAACGATGCCCATGAGAGTTGACGTGGGGAGAGAGGAAGAGACACTCATGGTTTGCGCGGGACCACCCCGCAGCCCCTGCGCGCCCGGGAGGGTGCCTGGGTGGAGGGGTGCCCAGCGCTGACCCACGAAATCCGCAAGGACCTTCGAATTGTCCATCAGTTTCCAATGTGACCCTACCACCAACGAGTTGCCCGGCTGGGCCTTCATCGCCGTTCTCAACCAGTGGCGAAGCGTCCTGGCTCGCCTATAGGCCCACTAAAGAATGTTATAAGAACCTTTTGTGGTTTGCGCGAAATGTCCTTCGAGCATTTCTGGCTGAGTGTGTTTTGTCTTGAAACATGGGTTTCGTGCTCTAAGAACGCCGCTTTTGTTCTTAGGACACTTTTGGGTTCTTAGAAAGATCTTGCGGCAGGCCTATAGGAATACCGGGACGGCCGGTCTCTGCTCAACGCTCGCGCTGCTCAGTCTGCTTTTTCGGCCAGGCGGGGCGCTCTCTCTCTCTCTCTCGCTCTCGCGTTTCCTTTCGCATCCTTTCCAGGGCACACGGCAGGCGCGCCGAGGCGTGATGTTTCATCGCTCCTCCTCCCTCTCCTCCTCCTCCTCCTCCTCTTCCTCTTCCTCCTCCTCCTCCTCCTCCTCCTCCTCTTCCTCCTCCCCCTCCTCGTCCTCTTCCTCCTCCTCCTCCTCCTCCTCCTCCTCCTCCTCCTCCCCTCCTCCTCCCCATCCCCGTCCTCCTCCTCCTCTTCTTCTCCTCTTCCTCCTCCTCCTCCTCCTCCTCCTCCTCCCCTCCTCGTCCTCCTCTCCTCCTCCTTCACCACCTCCTCCACCTCCTCCTCCTCCTCCTCCTCCTCCTCCTCCTCCTCCTCCTCCTCCTCCTCCCCCTCCTCCTCCAAGAACCGTTTGGTTCCGTCGCCCTTGGGGTGGGGCCGCGGGGTCGCGCCGAGCGTCCGCGAGGCGTTCTTTGGGCCGCGCGCCAGAAGCTGTCTGGCGGCAGCTGGTGGCGGCGCGGTGCCGATTCGGCGCAATATGTTTGGAAATCGAGTTCATGAGGTCTCTGGAGGCGTCCCGAGATTCATCGACATGGGGCACACCGCCTCTCGTTGGTCGCGGTCCGTCGGAAGCAAGAGGGTCTTGTTCGAACGGCCCTGGTTTCGATATTCGACGTGCCGTCGTTGCGAATGGGACGAGTTGTTGGAGACTCAGAGTTGGCGTTGCCCTTGCGGCGCCAAGGGGACGCAATTCCGTGCTCCCTCGCAGCCTCGACCTCGTGGGGGTGCTGGCGGTCGTGGGCGCGGCGGGTTTGGAGGAACTCCTGGCGTTGGCAGGGCCGCGGCCGACCAGCTGCAGCGCCCAGGTGCCCCTGCGCGCGGCACATCGGTGCCTCCCGAGCTGGCCGCGGCGCTGCGGGTCGTCGAGGCCCACGCCCAGGCTGCGGAGGCCAAGGCGAAGGCGAAGGAACCGACGCTGGAAGACGCGTTCCGCAGGGCCGCTGGCGAGTGCAAGGGCCCCCCACAGGCGGCATCAGGCTGCTGTGGATCAGGTCATGCACCGCGTTCAGGCGTTCGCACGGCCGAGGCCCTCGGGCGGGAACTCGCCCTGCTGCAGGCCGAGGCCGGGGCCGCCAAACAGAAGGTTGCCAAAGCGGTGGCGGCATTGGGTGCCCCCGTGGCCGCAGCTGCTGCAGCCGTTGAGGCGGCGGTCACCGAGGAGCCGGCCGAGTTCTTCCAGCTGCGCTGGGACGATTCCATCTTCTCGGCGGGCGACCTGGAGGAGCTCGACGAGCAGGAGCGCGGCAGCATGGCCAGCCTCCGCAAGGAGGCCCTGGCTGCGAAGGATCTCCTCCAGTCCCGCTCGGGCGAGGTCCACGAGAAGCTTGCTGCCGCGCAGCGTCTTGCCGCCACCAGCCGCCAGCGCTTGGTCAAGAAGCGCAAGGGGGGCAACGGCGACGCTCAGGACCATGCGCAGGCGACGGCAGCACCAGCCGCAGCACCAGTAACAGCACCTGCAGCAACATCCGCAGCAGCGGCGGCAGATGCATTTGCGGCAGCAGCTGCGGCACCCCCTGACGACGGTGCCGCCGCGAATAGTGTTGGGGTTGCCCCAGGAGCCCCTGCCGAGAAGGCAGACGACCCCGCGTTGGCTGCGGCGGCCGCCAAGCTGAACCAGGCCAAGGTCAAGGCGGCCGAGCAAGCGAACGTTGCCTCGGCAGCTCGCGGTGCCCCTGGCTCGGCTGGCCCAGGCGCGGCGTCGTCTGCCGCCCACGCGGCGTCGCCCGACGCCGAGGACCGCGACTTGTGACGCCAGGCGCCGCCAGCGATTATAGGGGTAGCCGCTGGCGCGGCTGGCAGTTGCGATCAAACGCGCAGTATTGGCACTTCTGGCAGTGATGATTTCCCTGGTGCTGCGCGGTCAGCCACCGCAGCAGTCGCAACCGACTGCGCTTGCGGAGCGTCAGCGCCAGGACGACGGCTCATCATCGACGGGGCGCATGTGGTTCGTTGCGAGTCCCCCCGCCGCAGCCGCTCCTTCTTCTTCGCGAACAACACCGCCATGGGGCCGTAGGCGTGGGACTTCGTGAGGAAGCAGTGCGCCGACTACGATTTGCTGGGCTTCGCGGAGACACGCGCCCGCCCGTCGGCCAAGTTGGAGGAGTGGAGCCGCAAAGCGAAGCGTGCTGGATGGCGAGATCACGCCAACCCTGCCCGCGCCACGGTCGGAGGGGGCACTGAGGGCGGCAAGCGGCCGCTGGTCCGTCAGCATCTCCACGCGCACCGCCTGGAGGCCACCGCGCCCGCGCCCAGGCAGCCGTGCGCACCCGCCTCCTCCGACCTGGGCGGCGTCCAGGCCGGCGTGCTGCGCGTGCAGGGGTGCGCCGCGGTGGCCATCATCTTCTACGCCTTGTCGTCTCTTGGCTGGGCGGGCTATAATTTGCGCAGGCATGCCCGTGTCGGCGCGTTGCCCTCGGCCCTTCAGCTGTCCTGGCTGGTGCTCGGCGACTTCAACATGGGGCCGTCGGTCTTGCAGCAGCGTGGCTTTGTGGAGCGGGTCAGCGGGCGCGCGTCGAGTGCAATGCGACCTCCACCTGTGCTGCTGGCTCCTCGGGATCGCACATCGACTTCGGCTGGTGCTCGACATAATGCCTGCCTGCATCGCAGGGTTTCGTGGCGCGCAGGCCGTCCCCTGGAGGACTCATTGCGGCCTCGCGGTGGAGCTCCTCGGCAGCGGCCAGCGCCTGATGACGCGCCGCCTGGTGGTGCCGAGGCCGCTGCCCGCGGGCCCCCGGCCCCGCCCGCCGCCGACGGCCTCTGCCAAGCGGCGCGAGGTGCGCGCCCGCAGAGACGCCGCCCGTCTCGAGCGGGATGATTCGTCGACTAAGGCTTTCGGCCGCCAGTCGGGGGCACTCAAGGCTGATACGTCTGTCCACCGATGATGCATATTGCGACGGGTTCTCATCCAGCGACGGCGACGACTCGTGGGCTGATGAAGTTGAGAACTTGCTGCTACCGCCGCCGCAGGATGACGCGCCCCCCGCCGGGGATAGAGGCGCGCCCTGTGGCGGGCCGCCCCAGCCCAGCGCCCGCGGTCTCAGCGCCTTCGCCGAGTCGCCGCTGCTGCCGCGCCCACAACGCTGCACCCGCTGCTGGCGCAGGCGAAGGTGACCGACCCTACTCCCAGGCGTCGCACTATGGACGAGGACGACGCCGGCCCGTTCGACTGCCTGGGCGGGGACGATGACCAGGGATCCCCACCGTACGTGGACATCGAGGAGCCCCCCCCCGAGGCCGAGCTGCACTTAGAGGGTGTTCTTGGCCGCGGGTCAGAGGGCGGCGGCCGAGTGGTGGTCGAGGAGGTTGGCGGAAACCAGTCTCAGAGCCACTTTGGCTCTGGGGGGAGGCAATCACAGCCCCTGACGCCCCGCCCTGTCACGTCTATCCCGCCCATTCGAGACGACCGTCCAGACGACGGGATGTTTCTGGCTGGATTTCTGACCGCGCATGGGAGCGAGCGGCTGTCGCCAGAGCTCCAGCTTCTATCCCGTTCGCAGCGATTGGCGAGTCGGCCGCGCACCTCGTCGGTGCCAAGGTCATCGGGCCTCCTCAGCGACGACCGCGCCAGAAAGGTTCGCCAGGTCCAAGCGGCCGCGCGTCGTCATGCACGGGGGCCCCAGCAAGGCCGAGGCCTCTCCCCCACCTAGTCGAGCGCCACGTGTCAGCGGCCCAGCGCGCCACCCACGCGGAGGTCACCAACGCCGACTACGCAGTGGGCTGGCGGGCGGCACTACATATTGCCCTCGGGAAGCTCGTGCGCTACTCGAAGGGGGGAGGTCGTCGGCGACGCCCCCGGTGCTCGCGCAGCGGCCGCCGAACGCCGCCGCGCCGCCGCCGAGCGTCGCCGTCCGGCTCAGGACGCCCCTGCTCGCGCCCGACGCGCTCTCGCCGCAGGGCGAGGCGCGGGTCGACGCGCTCGTGGGACAGTTGCAGAGGAGCCGACCATCACATGGGCCAGTCTCCGTCGAGCTTTTCGCGCTCTGCCACGCTTGCCCTTCCATGCCGCCGAGCATGTGCTGGAGGTCGTGCGGGGCGGCCTGCGCCGTGGGCGGCTGCGCGGCGCTGGCGCCCCTTTGCGCAGCTTCAGGGATTGGATCGTCACGCCGCAGGGCCCGTCGGTGCTCTTCAAGTTTTGGAAGGGGCAATCCGACCTGGCCGACGAGATGATCGACCCACATGGATGTCAGTCCCTCGTCCACCCCCGCGACTTGGTGGACCACGAGCCCAGAGTCTGGCACTAGCTGTGGGCGCCCCACAAGGAGGACAAGCACGCGGTCGACACCTTCCGGGGCGAGCTGCGCGAGCTGCTCGGCTTCGAGGACCTCTCCCGCTGGACCTTCCCGAGTTGAGAGCCGCCATGAAGCGCATGCGCCCTCATGCAGGCAGAAGCGCCTCCCGATGTCCAGCGGCTGCCCGTCTGCGCCCTCGCTGAGATTCTCGACTTGTACTCGGGGCGCGAGCAGGCGGGCCGTTGGCCATGGCAGCTGCTCTTGGACTCGGGCCAGCTTTTGGTCGAGAAGGCGGGGGGCGAGCGCGCGATGGGCATCTTCTGCGTGGTCGCGCGCATCTGGAGCCGAGCCCGCGAGCCCGCCATCCAGGACTGGGGTCACGACGCAGCGCCGCCCTGAGGCGCCGCGGTCCGCGGGAACGCAGCCGTCTTCGAGGCCTTCGTCCGTGCCGCTGACGAAGAGGCCTACGGCAGGATGGGTTTGGCGCACGCGCGCGCAATGCTTGCCATCGGGAAGCTTTACGACTCCATGCTGCGTCAAGCTCGGACGTGCCGCCCTACGGCTGGGCTTCCCTCACACCATGCTTGCCCTCGAGCTCCAGCTGCGCCTCGCCCCGCGGGCCCTGATTCGCGACGGCGCCGCGCCGCTGGCCCTCCACCCCACCGGGTCCATCGTGCAGGGGCTGCGTTCAGGGGCGCGGTTTGCGCGGTGCCTCACCTACTTCATATTGGATGAGATCACGCAGCCCATGCCGACAGGCATCCTGGCCCCCCGCATCTGGATCGACAACCGGTCCGAGGCGGCGGTCCGCGCGGAGCCAGGCGCGGAGAGCATGGTGGTCGCTGCGGTCGCCGAGAACTGCAACATGTTGGTCTCCGACGGCATCCGCTGAACAGTGGGAAACCGACCCCAGCCCCCACAACTATGGATTGTGCACGTCAGCGTTTTGCATTTACGGCGAATGAGCGTCAGTGCAGGCGCCCCGTCGGCGAGACCATTGCCAGCTGCCGCAGGGAGGCCCCGCGCGCGCGGCGGCGCCCCAGGCCCGCTCGACGCGGCCGCGACCGCGCTGGCGTTCCCAGGGCGGCGCGCGCCACGGCCGCGGCTCGCAGTTTGAGGCGACGGCGGCGCTCTCCCTCGCGCGGCAGCGCCGCTGGCGCAGCCGAGGGCCCCCGCGCCCGCTTCCGTCGCGGACAAAGTTTAGATCGGGGGCGTTTCTCTTGCGGCATCTAGGCCAATGAAACGTTTTTTTTTTGCGTTTATATGAACACGTTGCTCTGTTTATATAAGCATTTCGGGGCTCTCCCGCGCGAGACTATTTGCTTCGGAACAGTTAGATGGATTGTACATGGAGTTTTATATTATCTATATATATGTACATATTATTTCGCCTGGTGCCTGAACTTTGTTTTTTGGGTGGATCTAAACTTCTCGATACGCGCCCGCGCAGGGCGGGCCCCAGGCGCCGCGCGGGGCTCTTGCCAGCGCCGCCGAGGGCCGACGCGCCCATCGGTTTTTGCCATGGCACGAGCGCGCGATTATCCACCATTGTTTTGGGTATTGACCGCGTGCCGGCACAGGGAACCGCAAATTTCGAATGCCAATGGGCATGGCAGCAGTGCGCCATTCGCATTGAATGTCGCGGCGTTGTCGGTGGCTGCCCGTCGAGCAGTTTCCGCCTGCGGCCGCCTGCAGTTCGCGCGTCGTTCGGCGGTCCCGCTGGTCTACCGTTGCTCATGCGGGGGGCGGGGGGCGCTTTTCACGCGTTCATCCGCATCTCGCCGAAGAGCGCGGTCGTCGCCAACCGTCGCGGGCTGGCCACGCGCATCATGGATGCTCTACGCGCCAAGGGTCACGTCGTCTCGGCCACCAAGTGTTCGCCATGCCTCTGGGTCGACCTCGCCGCGGGCACGGGCGCGCGGCGACGCGCCGGGACTTGTAGGACGAAGAAGGCTGTTAAGTCGCATTTTCGCGTTCGAGGTTTCGTGGGGGCCAGCAAGCAGCATCGCGCGTGCTCGCGGATCGAGATGGCCCCCCGAAGCTGCAGCCAGCTACGGGCGCCAGATCTTTGGCGCCCCAGGCTCATGGCGACGCAAGGCCCGTCAGCGCTTCGGCGCCGTCAGCGCCGCAGCTGGCAGGGGGGAGTGCCTCGTCGCCGCCCTGCAGCTCCTGCGCGGAGGTCAGCTCGAGCTCTAGCTCCAAGCAGCTCGAGCTCTGGTTCCAAGCATGGCGTCGTGATGCTGACTTCAGGCGGCGAGCCCAGCAAGCGTGGATTCCGATCCACAGTCGACTGCGGGGCGCTCATCCTGCCCAGCGCCACCACCACGTTCGGGGTCCGATCTCAGCGCTGCGATCCTTGTTGATGGAGCACGGCTGGGGCCCCTGGGGCCCGCGCGGGCGGGTTCGTCACTTCCCTGGAGGCGGATGGGAGCGTTGGACATTCCCCAACGTTGAGGCACTCGTTGACGGCTCCACTCAGCAGTTGCTCGACGCGTTCGACACCCAGGCGCTGGGGCAGCTGTGGAGCGACGCCGCCCTCCACTGGCGCGGGGAAGGCCTGCGGCGCAGGGCCCACCTGACCTCCCACCGCGCCATGGTGAAGATGCTCGAGGGCCCCCAGCAGCACCAGCACCTCGCGTCGCCCCTGGCTTATATCGCAGCTGGCGGCCCCTGGCCTGGCGAGCGGGTCTCCGACGCCCTCGGCACGCAGGACTCTGTCGACTTCATCTGTCCCATGCGCGGGCACGAAGTGGAGACGCCGCTGCACAGGGCGTGGGCGCGCAATGCCAACCAGGGGTCCAAGGCCCACGGCCTCAGCGCCCACATCGTCGCGAGAACACATGCTGAAGCTGAGGCCAACTCTTGCTTCTGGCTTGGGAGCGCCCCACCCGCGGGGTGGACCCGTGCCCCTGCTCCTCCCGAAGAGCCCTGCTGGACCCACTTCGGCGACGCGCTAGGTCAGCAGGGTCTCGGCGTCGGCACCACGCGCGAGCCCCTCGCGCTGTTCGGCGACGCCAGCGGCGGGCCCGACTCGATGCATCCTCAGCTTCGTCGGGCGGGCGTCGCTGGGATCGTGTTTGTTGCGAGGCCTCTGAGGTCGAGAGCGCCGTCTTCGCCCCCTCGCAGGTGCACGGCAGGCGGTTCATCGTGGCCCCGCGGTTTTCTCTACCGACAACTTGGCGGTCTGCGAGGGGTGGCGGCAGCGGTGCGAGCAGACGCAGGGCAGGAAGCCAACCTGTGGCTCGCCTTACGCTGCGTGTTCCACCGGCGCCTTCGGAGCGACTTCGCCGTCGATCACGCGAACTCGAACCTCACGTCTCAGGAGGCGCAAGCACGAGGATTACCTCATGAAGCGCCGCGGGGCAGCGCCATCGCTGACGCATTGGCTGGCCACGGTGCAGATTGAGGACGACTTGACGGCGGTGTTCGGCAGCAGTTTCTGACCACGGAGGTGCTCGCGACCCAGGTGCGATGGAGGCTACTGGGGGCCACCGTCGACGCCGCGGCAGCCGCGGAGGTCCGCGGTCGGCCCCGTCGTTGCCCTGGCCGACGCGTGGCCCCGCACTCCATATGCATGGCCACCGCCTTCAGCTCCACGCGCGCGCTGCACGGCGTCGGGATTAGCTGTCGGAGCTGCCGCGCGTCTGCAGGACACACCAGTCGAGCAGCGTGGCTAGCCAGCGCGCGCAAGGGGCTCGTGGCTTGTGGTGACGATTGGGCCCGTCTCACCTCAGCCGACGTCTCGTTGCACATCGGCGACCAGCAGGTACACGAGTCACATGCGATGCAGCTGCAGGTATCTTTGGACGTCTGGGCGTGCCTGGCACGCGGCTGCTATGATTGGCCAGGGCTGCGTGCGCTCGGGCGGGGCCTGCTCGCCAACTGCCTGGGGGCCACGCCGGCTGGCCGAGAGCAACTCGAGCGACTGCGTCATGGACGCTGGCCGAAGGCAGGCGTCACACTGTGGCCCGTCGACGTCGACGGCGCATCTCCAAGCGCGACGCGGGCGGCGATGGCACCTTGGGCGTCACCCAGCTGCTGCGCATGCGGGGGCTAGGCGGAGCCCCCTGGATCTCGCGCGGCCGCGGCAGGTCGCTGGCGGGCCAGTGCGCCTGCGTGGCTGTCGGGGCGGTGGCGACGCTCAAGATGCCGAACAGGGCCTTGGCGTCAGTTCACAAAGTCTTGGTTTGCCGATGCGGCTACCAGGCTCAGTTGCCACGGGCGTCAGTTCGCAAAGTCCTGGTGTGCCATTGCGGCTGCCAGGCTCGCCGTCGCCACGTGGGCCCAAGCTCGGCATCGCTCTTGGCGCTGTGGATGGCGTGGAGGTCGCGATGCCCGTGGGCCTGCTGAGAGCCACGCGCCCTCGCCAGGGGGTTGCCGCTGGCGCGAGGCGCGGAGAGCGCGCCGCTACTGGCGGGGTAGCGCAGGCGGGCCCCGATCGCCACGAGGGGCGGCGCGATGGCCACGGGGGGGGCAGGGGGGCAGCTCTGGGAGCACCCCCAGGTTCACCCCCATGGCAGGCACAGCCACGCGACCGCTCCATGGTCGACATCCAGACGGAGGATGACGAGGTGGTGCGCACGGACCACGGCACCGACCACGGCTCGAGTTCATATGCCCGAGATTCCCGTCGAGGGAGGCAGGCGCAGGTGTTTCTGTGGCGCGAGGCCGCCCGCCGCGCGGGCGCTCGGCCGGGCGTCGGCCCTCGCGATGAGGGACCTGCGGCGGAGGTACGTGACCCACTTGCTGCTGGGCGTGACGGTGGTGCCGGCCTCGCCTGGGGAGGTGATGAGCGTAGCGTAGTGGTTAGTCATGTCGGGGACTGCCATCACAGCGCCCACGTCTCGGAACCGACCCTAGAAGGTCCTGCAGTCGGGATTCGTGGCCAGCTCGCGGTGGAGCGTGGCGACGCAGGCAGCGACGTGAAACCCGACGCCGCGTTCGACGCCGAGCGGAAGGGTTCCGAGGCGTTGGCGCCCTCCCTGGAGAGTTCCTCGGACACCATCGCGGACGACGACAACATCGTGCTGGGCGCGGGGGGGCATCATGTACCCTATTGCGGCCTTCGCGCGCTGCCCTGCTGCCAAGGGCCGAGGCGCTGCTGGACGGACCACTGCAGGAGGTGTTGACGCGACTGGCGTGAGACGCTGCAGCGAGGCCAGGGGGGCCCAGCAAGACGGGTCGACTGCTACGGAAGGTGGGCTGGCGATGGCTGCCGTCAGTGACAGTGCTCGCCCGAGGAGCGGCGCGCCTTCCCTAGCCACTGGAACGCCGTCCGCTGCTGGGCCCACTGAACTGAGCAGCGCCCCGTCTCACAGGTGGCCGAGTAGCGACCAGGCCAGCTCGGCCGCAAGGCGGGCCCTCATCATGAGCTCGCTAATCTCTGCAGCCACCGCCAAGCTCAGGGCGGACCTCGACGTCGAGCCCGACGCCGCGCCCGACGCCGCTGCCGACGTCAATCCCGACGACGTGCTGGATCTGTGCGGGCCCTTCGAGGAGCTGGACCAGCCCGAGTCGCCCGAGGGCCCAGGTTCCGCGGGCTGGGCTGCCGCAGGAGCTGCTGACCTGCGACGCAACGACGGCTGTGGCCCACGTTCGCGCGGGACGCCGCGGCCACCTGCGCAGCCGCCGCGACCGCCCCGCCCGCCCCTGCCGCAGCCCGCCATATCCTTCGGCGAGCTGGTGCGGCGGGTCGCGGGGCCGCCGCCGGCCTCCCGCGACCAGCGCACCTGAGGCAGCCAGGTCACATTGCCCGCGGGGCGGGCCGCTGGCCAGGCCGCTGGCCGTGGTGCCACACCGCGGGTCGAGGGCCTGCCCCACCACATCCCTCTGTGGGTGGGGGACCTCGGTCTTGCGTCGCGCAGAGGCGCGCCGCTTCGCCTGCGGGCAGCCGCGGGCAGCTGAGTGCGGCGGGCGCGGGGGACCACACTCGACCGCGTCTCGGTCCTTTCCACTCCTCCTCCTCCTCCTCCTCCTCCTCCTCCTCCTCGTCCTCCTCCTCCTCCTCCTCTTCCTCCTCTTTCTCCTCCTCCTCCTCCTCCTCCTCCTCCTCCTCCTCCTTCTCCTCCTCCTCCTCCTCGTCATCCTCCTCATCCTCCTCGTCCTTCTCCTCTCTCGCTCTCTCTCTTTCGCTCGCTCGCTCTCTCTCTCTCTCTCTCTCTCTCTCTTTCTCTCTTTTGGTTATTCTCTCTCTCTCTCTCTCGCTCTCTCTCTCTCTCTCTCTCTCTCTCTCTCCGTGCGCCGCCCAGCGCGTGGGCGGGGGCACGCGCTCAGCTCAGCGTGCACTGCAAGGAGGAGGAGGAGGACCCGGTTTCAGCATGGGCAGAGGGGCGAAGCTGTCCGTTCCTTGCAGTGCCCTCCGCCTCCCCACTTCCGAGTTACGAGAGCCACGGAACGGAGAGGCGCCTGGCACCCAACTCAAGCTCGCGAAAGTGTTTTTTGCCATTTCAAGGGTGCCTTCTGACTTAATCAATTCCCATACGTTGGCTTCGTGATTGCACGACCAGTTTCGCAGAGTCCTGCGTCCCGAGAGCAGCAGCAACACCATGGGGGGTGACGGAGACAAGAGGAACGGGAAAGAGTTGATTATTGCGTGGGCGTGTTTGGCAGGGCTCGCAAGCATGGTTGTCGGCGAACTCCCGCCATCGACGTTCATCCCGTACGCAATCGAGCATTTCGCTAGACCCCAAACAGGTACGAACTGTCTCTGTAGCCATTTTTGCTCAAGCCGCGGGCACAGTAGTCGCGAGAGTCCTCGCGATCTCGCCGCCCAGGGCGGGTTCGGCGTGCAGCGCAGGGTCATGGGCGGCACAGGCTAAGGCGGCAGCAAGGGGAAGCCTGCCGCAAAGGGCAGATCTCCGAGCAGATCTCCGAGTCCGCCACCAGCGGAGCAGCGCAACGGAAGTCCGCCGCCGCGCCGCTCCACCAACGACAGCTCGGACCCTCCGCCGCCTATGGGCGTGGCGCCCGACGATGTCTCCATACGGGCGAATATCTGCTACAACTTCCTTGCCTTCTCCGCCTACTGGTTTGGCGCCGCGCGTTTCGACATGGACGGTGATGGTGGTTTCGACGCAGCGGACGCGCAGGCCATGATGAACAGAAGAAGCAAGGCGATCTTGCTCAATTTCTCGCGGCCAGCCACATGCAAGAAGGCGAAGGGAGCGCGCCGATTCAAGGTTGAGGCGAAGAGGCAGAGAGCAGGTCAGAGCATCAGCGACACGGTCGACGGCATCTTCGACGCTGACGTCGAGGAGGAGGAAGACGAGATCATGGACAACCTAATGCAGTATTGGCCCTGGTTTTCCGTCACTGAGGTGCTCTTGTGCCTCGGCTTTTGGGGCGTGAGCGCGTTCAACACGAGGGCCTACTCATAAATGCAGTACGACAAGGTTATCACAGACGACGTTCAACTGTTACGTATTTGTAAAGATGACCCGACTGAGCAGCTGTTGTTTGACGATTGCAAGAAAGAGTGCAGCGCTGCCGACGAGGCGTGCGTGGGCATCGGCTGGAAGAATGGGTCGTGGCCCGAGTGCTTCCTGTTGAGCTCGCTGCCGGAATCAGATCCCGAATATTTTCCCTGCCAGAAAGACGCGTGGGGCTGGCGCGCCTACATGAAGAAGACGTGGACCCTCTTCGACATGTTCTTCACGAAGGGAGGTATCGAGTCCATCTGGCTCCGGTTCACCACCCTGGCCGCCTACAGCTACTGCCATGAGGGCTACGACATAAGCTTCCTGTGGAGGTGGTGGAGCTACCAGTTCACGCACGGCAGCATCACTCACGTCGGCGCCAACTGCTTCTGCTTCATGTTGATCAAGCTCGGCTTTCCCTTGGAGGGCTGGCAGGGAACAGGCATGTTCGCTGTCATGTGGACCATCGGGTTCTAGGCGGAGCCTTCTGCTGCGCGCTCCTCGACCCCTACGCCACCTCGTACGGCGCCTCCGGAGGATGCTACTCCCTGCTCGGCATGCACGCCGCAGACCTGATTCAGAATTGGGGCGACAAGAACTGTCGCTTTGGTACAATATTTATGCCTCTGGTCGCCGGTGTGGAGTCGGCCGCCTTCTGGGCTTCGCGTGACGACGAGAGTTCTACGGCTCACACTGTGCACATTGGTGGCACCGTCGCTGAGCTCCTCATCTGCTTCACGACCGGCCGCAACGACCGCTGGAAGGTTTGGGAATACATGTTCTCCGCGATGGCCTGGGCCGTGGCAGCCTTCCTCGTCTTCGGGAGCATTTACTTCTGGTTCTTCTTCAACGAGCACCCCGGCATCGCCAGCTTGTGGAAGCCGCTCATTGGCAAGACTATGGAGCGCCCCTCTTGTTGGATCGGGTAAATTTGCATCGGCGATAGTGGCAATGTCTGTCCGCTGATAGACGACGCTACCGATTACATGACGAACGCCGGCTCCTACGCGAACACGTTGAGGCAGTGCGTCACCTGCGACACAAGGGAATGCGTGGAGGGTGGGTACAGCGACACCTACGAGGTCACCACCGCAGGGGTGACCACTGAGCACTAGAAGTATTGCCCGACTGAGGCGTCGCGCAACTACTGCACCTTCACCGCCGGCGACAGCTTCGACCTGTGGTACCCTCCGACCAAGAGCGCGTACCAGCTGACTGACACGCCGGCGCCGTCACCTGCGCCAACGCCTTCACTGACGCCGACGTGAATGGTTGACCGGCAGGACCCTCTGCCCTGCGTGTCGCCACAATTTCTCGGCGCCAACTGTCCATCGGGAGGGGCTGTTGTGAATGAGCCAGGGGGTGGGAGCGATTGGGAAAAAAGGTCGTCTCGGCGGCGCGCAGAAAAGCGACAGGGCCAAGGCGGCCTCCTAAAATGCCCCCCTCCTTCAAGATCCGTTTGAGGCATCTTGGGGCAAAACGTTACCGGCGCCTGCGTCCGTTTGCCTCGCCCTTCCAACCCTTGCCACGCGCCTGCCGCGCCACAAGCGCCCGCGTCTGTTTGCCATCATGTTGCCTCCTTCTGCTCCTCGAGCCGACGGTCGGAGAGCGCGTTGACGGCGCGCGCCCCGCGGGCTCGGAGGAGCAATGCTTCGTGGTGTAGAGCACTGAGGAGTGCGTGATGCAGTAGCAGCGAGAGATAAATAGATGAGGAGGAGGGGGAGGAGGAGGAGGACGACGACAATGGCTGTGGCGATGACGGCGACCAGGGGAGAAGCGGGGAGCTGGGGGGTAGGGCAGCGAGGGGGCAAAAGGGGACGGACGATGGCGGAGGAGGACGGACAGGGCGATCGGCGCGGAGAGCGCGGAAGCAGAAAGAGACAGCGGAGGAGGAGGAGGAGGAGGAGGAGGAGGAGGAGGAGGAGGAGGAGCAACGGGCGGGCGGCCGCAAGGGTGGAAAATAACTCTGGAGGCGGAGGAGCTCTATGCTCCGTTGGACCCCTTTTTGGGAGTTCGCGCAGCGACGCGACAGGGCGGCCCCGGGACCCGCGAGGAGGACGGCCGGTGATGCGGGGGCCTGCGCTGCTCATGCTTTCCCCCCCGCCGACCCTGTCCTGAATGTCACCTGCGGGCCTTTCGGACCCTTCTCCTCCGCGATGCAACCGCAGGAGGAGGAGGGGCCCTCGGCGAGTGCAGGTGCGCACGCCCTGCGGGCGGCGGGGACGGGCCCAGACGCCCGGCCGCTCCAGTGTTTGTTCGGAGGCGTGGGCCCCGGAGGTCTGGACCACGCCCTGCAGACTCGATGCTGATGCTCCTTTTTGCTTCTTGTTGGTTTGGCGTGTGAGGATACATCGACCTTTTGAGGCCTTCCCCTCCTTCCCCCTCCGCCCCTCGCCGTGCTCGCGCTTGCAGGGTCAGCTCCCTGAGTATGTCCTGGTCGCAGGCCCTCCCCGCTCTTCCGCGCCACATGAGTTGGTGCTTCAACAACTGCGCGCTGCATGGTCCATAGCAATTTTGGCTCAAGTCGGGTGCCCCGACAGCGCCTCGGCTCCAGGAACATGGTGCGCATGGTGCGCCCCTGGCTCCTCCTCCTCTCCAGGTGGGCCGTGCCGCTCGCGGAGGCCACTGCCTCCGCGGGCTGCGGCCCCTTCGGCGGGGCCGCTCGCTCGGAGGCGGACGTGGGCCGCGAGCAGGAATGCGAGCACGCGTCCATCGGCTTCGAGGCTCTGCAGACGGCCTCTGCGCTGTCAAAATCCCGCCACATGCTCAAGCGGGACGCGGGAGGGACAGAGCGCAGCCAGCTGAGCGGCGTTGAGGGCAACCCGTACGTCCGGGGGCCCAACATCTATCTCGCAGACCTTGTGGACCTCGACAACTACTGGGGCTACTGCCTGGACATCGCTGGGTCCCCGCCCCACCCGCAGTGCGACAGCATCCAGGGGCACACCTGCAAGTCGGACGGTGCGGACACCCAGTTCCGGTTCGACCCCGACACGGGGTCGATCGTGTCGCAGAATTTCAACGGTATATGCAACCCGATGTATGACGGGGAGCAGGACGGAAGGATATGGCAGGCAGACCTGAACAACACCCGCGGCGGTTGCCTCCGGGTCGCTGGGTCCCTCGAGGCTGGGACTCAGCTTGTCATGGTGGAGTGCCGGGCGCCCGACTCTCTGCAGAAGTTCAGGTACACCCCGAGCAGGCAGTTCGCCGTGGTGGACACCAGCCTCTGCCTCGTCCTCGGGCAGGAGAGGGCCGAGCAGGACGGCTTCTCGTCTCGCACCGCCGAGCTGCAGGACTGCGCGTCGTGGCCAGCTGAGCTGTCAACCTGGGAGGTCATCACGAGCACCCACGAGAAGTACTACCCAGAGTCGAGCCCCAGCATGGCATGGATTGGCGTCAATTCGGAGCAGGCGAGAGGGGATCCCCTGCCCCTCTAAGCATTCTGCAGGTGATTGTTCCACTTCTGAACAACTTGTCCGGATTTTGTTTAACTTCGACACTTACCATGTTTCAACTTCATGTTCAACAGGCTTTGCCCGAATGCAGCGATCGCTCATGACGGGGTTGGCGGTTGGTCCCCGTGCGCGCTTTTCCGACCCGCCCGCTTGCGTTAGAGCAAGCGGGCCCGTCGCAAAAGCGCCACCGCTCGTCTTGCCAGTTCATTTGTAAATATCTTTATCGTACTAGTGTCACTGGCGCGAGCTGGCCCGTGTCACCGCGCGTTTTCAGTTTTGTTGCGCCATGGAGTTCGCATGTAAAAAAACAACTGCGCGCTGCATGTAGCCTGGCCGGCGGCCTCGAGGACG
Organism: Prorocentrum cordatum; assembly: GCA_963575745.1. NCBI lineage: Eukaryota > Dinophyceae > Prorocentrales > Prorocentraceae > Prorocentrum > Prorocentrum cordatum. The sequence continues at coordinate 56,195 of CAUYUJ010003207.1, forward strand.
CCCCTGTTCGAGAGGCGCGGCAAATATGCCGGGGCAATGTTCAAGATCCGTTTGAGGCATCTTGGGGCAAAACGTTACCAGCGCCTGCGTCCGTTTGCCTCGCCCTTCCAACCCTTGCCCCGCGCCTGCCGCGCCACCAGCGCCCGCGTCCGTTTGCCATCATTTTGCCTCTTCCTGCTCCTCGAGCCGACGGTCGGAGAGCGCGTTGACGCCGCGCGCCCCGCGGGCTCGGAGTGCGTGATGCAGTAGCAGCGAGAGATAAATAGATGAGGAGGGGGAGGAGGAGGACGACGACGACAATGGCGGCGGCGATGACGGCGACCAGGGGAGAAGCGTGGAGATGGGGGGTAGGGCAGCGAGGGGGCAAAAGGAGACGGACGATGGCGGACGAGGACGGACAGGGCGATCGGCGCGGAGAGCGCGGAAACAGAAAGAGACAGCGGAGGAGGAGGAGGAGGAGGAGGAGGAGAAGGCGGAGGAGAAGGAGGAGGAGGAGCAACGGGCGGGCGGCCGCAAGGGTGGAGAATGCCCCCAGAGGCGGAGGAGCTCTACGTTCCGTTAGACCCCTTTTGGGAGAGGTCTGGACCACGCTCTACAGACTCGATATTGATGCTCCTTTTTGATTGTTGTTGGTTTGGCGTGTGAGGATAAATCGACCTTCTGAGGCCTTCCCCTCCTCCCCCCTCCGCCCCTCGCCGTGCTCGCTCGCCCCCCCCGCGCGTGCGCCTCCCTCCGCCATGCGCCCGGCGCTCCCTGACCTCGTGGAGGCACAACGTCCTCCTCGCTCCTCCTCGCTCCTCTTTGCTCCTCGCTCCTTCTCCTCCTCGCTCCTCCTCGTCCTCCTCCTCCTCGTCCTCCTCCTCATCGCGGTCGGATCGAGGCACGCACGAGATCGCGGTCGGTTCGTGGAGGGTGCCCCAGCGTTCTTCGCGCTTGAAGGGTGTTCTCGTGCGTCCTGGGGGAGGGCGCCCTCGACGGTTCGTCGGAGGGCCTCATGTTCTTGAGGGGTGTTCTTCTGTCCTAGGTCTGGCCGTAAACATAATTGTTAAAGTTTCGCGCGGATCTCCTGCATCGGCGTTGAATCCCCCCCTATCCTCGCCTCCGGCGCCGCCCCCGAGCGCGCTCCGCGCGCCAGGGAGGGGGGCCCAGCGCGGATTTCAGAAATCATCGTGGACCTCCAACAGTTTATGTTTATGCTGTTGTGCGTTCCCCTGTAGTGACCGAACCTTAGTTCTGTAGCACTCGACTGCTATCAGGCGGTGGGCCGAAGAGATCGTGCCGATGCCATCCAGGCCCAGCGGTACGCTCTGAGCGCCGACTGCGTGGATCCTCGCCCGGGGCTTGATGTTTGCCATGGCATTGTCGGGGCGCAGATGCCTGCGCCCCCCTGTCGCCCCATCTTTTCCCCTTCCTCGGAGAAGAAAGAGGCAGCATGGGCATAAACTTTTTCGCGGCCCGTGCGAGTTCCTTGAATCGGCGCCTGGGCCCCCCAGGCGGCGCCTCCAGCCCCGCGCAGGGCGCGCGGAGCCCCGACAGTTCATGGCCGCACCTCTTCTTCTTGTTCGACCCTCCCACCGCACCTCCCTCCTCCTCACTCTTCCTTTTTCCTGCTCTTCGTATGTTGGCTGCAGGGCGCACCCATCCGCAGCGCAGGGTCACTCCCTTCCTCCCTCGCCCCCTCCCTCCTCAGGTGCTCACGTGCCGAGGTGGTCGGCGCATGCGATACGACGAGACGGCTCCTTTGCGACTGAGCTTAAGCCGGGCACGTCCCTCGACAGGCGGAGTATCCAAACATAGAAATTAGTCCCAAGACGATTGTCCCATTATGTTTGATGATTACTACTTTAATAAACATATATATATGTGTACACCACCTACATGTATGTATTATAGAAAAATATGTTTGCTTTTCCCTCCAAGATCCGCCCTGCAGGGGGACATGCCCGACCTAAGACTGGGTGTGCGACGTCGCCTCCCTTCTCCTCCCAGGGCGATGGTCAGGGCGGCGGCCGCGCTGGCCGCGCTTCGCCTTCGAGAGGGGGTCTTCCGACGCTAATGTCAAGCAACCATCCTCCTCCTCCTCCTCCTGCATCCGTTTCCTTGCAAACAACTCCTCCCTGTTGGGCCCCTTTCCGGAGTGCGGGCCGGGCGTTCTTTGGCTTGGGATATCCGAGAGAGCGTGATCCACCGCCGCTTTACTGTGGAAAATTGCCGCCCTCTTCCTCCAGAACCCGGGGGTCTCCCCCCCCCCTCCGAAAATCCGCCCCCCCCCTGCGGGGGTCTCCCCCCCCCCCCTCCGAAAATCCCGCCCCCCTGCTGGAACCCCTCCCCCCCCCCCCTTCCTCCTCCCCTGGCAAAACCCCCCCTCGAAAACCGGGGGGGTCACTACCGGTTCGAACCCCCCCCCCCACTCGAAAACCGGAGGGGGGGTCACTACCGGTTCGAACCCCTCCCCACCCTCCCCCACTCACCGCCAGCAAACGACTCCCGGTCCCTACCACCGTCCGCACCACATCCCCCACTGTTGTTCCCAGCACCACTGTCCTCACCACCACTGTCCCCACTGGCTCCACCACCGTCCCTACTGTCCCCACCAGTGCCCTCCACCACTGTCGCACTGTCCCCACTGTCCCCACCACTGTTCCCACCACAGTTCCACTCTCCCCACTTTCTCCACGGCCCCAACCATGGCCCGACTATCCCCACTGTCCCCACTGTCCCACTGACTCCTCCGCTGTCCCACTGAGCTGTCCCACTGTTCCCACCACTGTCCCCACTGTCCGCACCACTGTCCCCACTGTACCTCTGTCCCATTGTCCCACCGCCGTCCTCGCCACCGCCTTCACCACTGTCCCCACCACTGTACCCTCCACTGTCCCACTGTTTCCACCTCATTCTCACTGCCCCCACACCACTGTCCCCACCACCACCGTCCCCACCACTGTCCACTGTCCCCACTGTTCCCACCATTGTCCTCACCACTGTCCCCACCACTACCGTCCCCACCACTGTCCCACTGTCCCCACCACTGTTCCGCTGTCCCCTCACCACTGTCCCCATCACCACCGTCCCCACCACTGTCCGCACCCCCCCCTCGGTTTTCGAAGGGGGGGGGGGGGGTCGAACCGGCAGTGACCCCCCCTGGTCTTCGAGGGGGAAGGGGGGGGGGGGTTCGAACCGGTAGTGACCCCCCCGCCCTTTTCATGATGATGAACGGGGGGGGGGGAGGGGATCGAACCGGTAGTGACCCCCCCCCGGTTTTCCGGAGGGGATAGGGGGGGGAGGGGTTCGAACCGGTAGTGACCCCCCACCGGTTTTCCGCCAGCAGCGGTAGAACACGCTCTTTCGGATATCCACACCTTTCGCGGACGAAGCCAAGTCAAGAAATCATACGCCCGTTGGCGCGTGGGCAGGGCAGACGCGTTGCACTGTATGGCGACGCAGGAAAACGGAGCGCTTGGCGCGATTCGATCCAGTTCAGGCTTGCCTTCAATCACGTGGGGAACAGGCAATGACATAAACATACAAGCTCGGAGGTCCGCGGGGCTTTCTCGGATCGGCGCGGGAGCCCCATGGCTGCGTCACCGGCGCCGCCCCTGGCGCGCTCCCCGCGCCAAGGAGTGGGGTTCAGCGCCTATCCAAGACATCCGCGCGGAACACGCTTGCACGCTGGTCTTCGAAAGCATGCATTGCTATATGTCCCGATCCCAATCTACTCCAAACGACTTCCTACTTCCAGAGCCGATGTGCGCTTGCGGTTTCTTGCTATTCTTTGGGCGGGCCCGAGCCCAGTCTGGTTTATCCGCCCTCATGCTTCATGTCTCCACGTGCTTCTGCCGACTGGCGGGCATGCCATCGTTTAGTCTTCTCACCCAGATCACTGTCTTGCCCAGCGTCGATCCACGACATCCGCTCTGAATATATTTACACTATACTCCACCGGGCAATGAGGCTTTATCCACGTCCACTATGCCTGCCTGGTCAAGCCCAAGCGGAGAGGGTGTATATGCCGCTCTTTGACCCAAGATGGGCGAAGCCAAGCGGCAATGGATGTATGTAGATCTCGCCGACCTGCGTTCAGTTCTCTGACCCTGTTCATCGTTTAGTTGAACAGCCCTTGTCATCGTGTATGCCATCATCTAGCCTGAGATCCGACGTTGCGAAACAATTGTAACATCGCAAAAGAACGCACGACTGCAGCCCTGGAGCCCATCCTTCTGCGACATTTTCCGAGCAGGATCGATCTGTGAGGGCCCGCGGCCCGAAGCGGGTCGACAGCGCCCGTTGTGAACAAACATGAAATTCTTCACGCTTCGCGTATCCCCACCAGCCCATCTCAAAACAGCAACTCTTGCGAAGCATGCCGACAGTCGTGTTTTTCAGGCGTGTTTCCGCCTGCCCCCGCATATCTCCCCTGTTCCTCCTTCCTCCCGCCTCCGTGTACATCCTCCTTGTGGTGGGAGCGGGAGAAGGACGAGGCGGAGGAGGAGGGAGAGAAAGCGCTCCTCGTGGTTTGAGTCGTTTGGGGTTTCTCGTCCTGGTGTGAGTCGTTCGGGCCCTTCTTCCTGGTGTGAGTCGTTCGGGCTCTTCGTGGTGTGAGTCGTTCGGGCTCTTCGTCCTGGTGTGAGTCGTTCGGGCTTCTCGTGGTGTGAGTTGTTCGGGCCCCTCGTCCTGGTGTGAGTCGTTCGGGCCCCGTTCCTCCGTGGTGTGAGTCGTTCGGGCTCCTCGTGGTGTGAGTCGTTCGGGCGCCTCGTCCTGGTGTGAGTCGTTCGGGCCCCTCCTTCTGGTGTGAGTCGTTCGGGCTCTTCGTGGTGTGAGTCGTTCGGGCCCCTCGTCCTGGTATGAGTCGTTCGGGCTCCTCGTGGCGTGAGGCGTTCGGGCACCTCGTCCTGGTGCAAGTCGTCTTGGGTGCATTGGGGGAGCCTCTTCGGGCCTCTTGGGAGCCTCTTGGAGGCCGTTTGGGGCGTCTTGGGGGCCTCTTGGCGGCCCCAGGGGCTTCCAGGAGCGTCTTGGGTGCCTCGGGGGAGCCTCTTGGGGCCTCTTGGGGGCCTCTTGGGGGCATCTTGGGGGCCTCTTGGAGGCCTCTTGGGGCCTCTTGGGGCTCTTTGGGAGGGGTCTGGGAGGTATCTTGGGGCCATCTTTCGGGCGATCGATCACAGATGGGGCGAGCATTTTTGTCAGTACCCCCGTCGGGGCCACGATCCTCGTGAGGGGTGTCGAATTTTAGCCCTCCCAGGGATAGAAAAAGGACCCTCTGACCACCCGCGAAACCCCCGCTCCAGGTCCAGGGGGAGGGGGTAGGGGGGGTAAACCCCTCCCCGAAGGGGAAGAAGGGGGGTTGAGAACAGAGAGAGCTCGCTAAACCACTCACGCCCAAAGGGCTGGTGGGATTGCAGCGCCAGGATCTCACGGTAGTCCTCTGACCCCGATCATTGTCCTGCCCAGTTCTGGCCTCGTAGATGGGGTCCGAGCAGATGGGGTCGGAGGATCGCGCCGCATCGCTGATGCATCGGCAATGCGGCTCGATGCGGGGCCCAATTTCCTCCACGCCGACGTCGGTGCATCGCTGGTGCATGCGGCGCGATATTCTGACCCCATGTATCCGACCTCATTTAGCAGACCTCTACCAGTGCCGTACATTCGGACCCAACTATAAGATCGAGGTCGGTTCGGGGAGCAGCCCCCGACGCTCTCCGCTTTTGTTGGATGTTCGTGTGCATCCTGGGGTGGCACCCTCGCATGCTCTTCCTTTTGGCCTGCGGAGAATCTCATGGTTGGTCTTGAAGGGTGTCCTTCTGTCCCCGCTCATCGTCTTGCCCAGTGCCACTCCCAGACATGCGACGTCCTGATCTTTGCAGGACGGCGTCCTTGGAAGTCCCGATCCGCCTCCTCCTCCTCCTCCTCCGCCTCCTCCTCCTCCTCCTCCTCCTCCTCCTCCGTCTCCTCCTCCTCCTCCTCCCTCCTCCTCCTCCTCCTCCTCCTCCTCCTCCTCCTCCTCCTCCTCCTCCTCCCCCCCCCACCCTTTCCCCGGGGACGGTCTTTCATCCTGAGCAGTTTCTCGATGACCCCAGGTCCCTGCGAGGGCCCTCGGGGGCCAAAGATAGCGCAAATGTTGCCGTCCTGATTTTTCTAGGACGCGAGCACGTCTGGGCTCGGGCCCAGCGAAGCCCCCGGAGGTCTGGACCACATCCCCGGGGCCAGTTTTTTGTCCCGAGTCGTTGTTTGACGCTCCCGAGGCCTGGCGAGGGCCCCCAGAGGCCGCAAACTGTCTAAAGCCGCCTGCTCCAATTGTTGTTGGAGCGTCGGATCTCAGGGTCATCGTCCTGCCCAGTGCCACTCCGGCCCAGCGCAGCACCCCCCCCCGGCCGGCTGCGGGGGCCATGCCCGCCCCCCGGGCCATGCCCGCGCGGCCGCTGGCGGAGTCGGCGCGGGGGGCTGGGCCCGACGGAGGGCTGCGCGGCGCGCGGTACGCCGGCGTGCCGGTGGCCTCCTCTCGCTCGTCGGGGGCCCCCGAACGGGGTGGGTCCTGTCGCTCCGTCTCCTCCTCCTCCTCCTCCTTCTCCTCCTCCTCCTCCTCCATCTCCTCCTCCTTCTCCTCCTCCTCCTCCGTCCTCCGGCCGCATCCGGTTCTGACCTGCCTACAGGCCCACCTAAGCATGATTTGAGTATTATTTCTCTCTCTCTCTCTCTCTCTCTCTCTCTCTCTCTTTCTACGTATACATACATACAGGCAAACTATTGTTGATGGGATTCGATCGTTTTGGTCCCAATGGAATCTCGTTGTAGATCTCTAGGAACGGTGAGGGCCGTCGGCGCCTGCTCGAGGGGTACGTCCACGGGCATCCATAGTGCTCGAACAGCTGATCCTGTAGACCGGGTCAAGACTTCTGGCGACCCCGTATCAAACAAAGTAACTATGATACCGTATCTCTGGATACGTGGAGGGGGATTTAGCCCAAGGTGAGGCCAGGGAGCGAACCCAGCTTGAGGCCGATTCGTTCCTCCTCCAGGAGTCGTCCAGAGGGATCCTACCTCTGGCCCTGTACTAACGCCTTTACGTCCCCCCGGTCGGGGGGGTCATAATTTTTGTTCTGAAGGAGAGGGATCCTCCTACGTTGAATGGAGGCCATAAACTGCCGCAAGCCTCCCGTCTTGACTTTTCCCGACGCGAGCATGCGTGGGGTAAGCCGTACTGCGGCAATCCCCTGCGGGCGCAGGAGGGCGTGGTGGGCCTGTTTTCCACCACCACCATAAGTTGGAGGGGGGGCGAGGAGGTGGAGGACGAGGAGGAGGAGGACGAAGAGGAGGAGGAGGAGGAGGTGGAGGAGGAGGAGGAGGAGGACCCACTCCCCATCCAACTTATGGTGGTGGTGGATAACAGGCCCATCATATTTTGACCCAGGCAGGTTCACTTGCATGGCATGTCCCCCTCCCTCCCCTTCTGTGCCGCCTTCTCAGAAATATACTGGGCCGAACATGCGTGCAAGTGAGTCCCGGCTTGCATGAAGTCCAGATTTCCCTTCTCGGGCCTCGCCACGCCCCGGGCCCCCTCTTGCCCCCACCGTCCGTGCCAGAGAACCTGCCTGAGTCTACAGACACCGAGCACGTTCCACTACTCGCAAAGTGCCTACTCGCAAGCGTCCGAAAAAAACGCAAGTCTGCTTTGATGTAATGTATCGTAGATCCTCCGCGGGGGACCTAGGCCATTGGCGATTAGTTACTTTGCGAGTAGTGGAGCGCGCTCGCCTACACAGAGAAACTGCCTCCAATCTCTTGTAGGGTGCGCTGTGGCAGTCCTCTTGTTCGGCAGCAGCTCAGAGGAGCCGTGCGTGTCCTCCCAATTCCGTCTTTGGAGAGCATTCGCGTGCGCCAGCGTCTTGCAATCGAGGCGAAAGCGCAAATCTAGCGTAGACAAGCGACGATGTGGCGTCGATGAGCGTCGACTAGCGTCGGCTAGCGTTGATCCGCAAGAGGCAGCACGATGGCATGGGAGGCTCCCCTGGGTTGCCACCGAACTCTTGTGGGGCCCGCGCGCCCGTAGGCGGACCGACGCTGCCGAGGCATCGCTGACGTCGCCGATGCACCGCCAGCGTCGCCGATGCATCGGGGCTGCGGCGCGATCCTCCGACCATTCGGACCGCATCTGGCAGGCCTCTACAGTCGAGGCGGATTGGTAGGAGACCCTGCCAATTCAAGGGTGCTCTTGCGTCCTGTGTTTCGCGACCCACGCCTTCTACATTCCTGTGGCAGTGTGGCCCTCGGAAGAGTCTTGTGTCCTCCCAGGCCCCCGACGTTGTGATTTTTGTCAAAACGTCGACCCCCAGAGGTCTGGACTCCTTCCCCGGGACCGGTTTGTCATCCTGAGTCTTAAGTCAGGCTTGTCAGGGGGAATATTCAGATACAGTCCAAAAATAGCCTGGGGACCATTTTTTGATTATTTTTGAAAATTTTGTAATATTTTGGGGATATGTTTTATTTCTCGTCTTACATCCCCCTGTAGGGGGGGAACGGCCCGACCTAACCTGAATCCTTTTGTTGACGGTCCCGAGGCCCAGTAAGAGCCCCCAGGAGCCAAACATACCCCAAAAACATGCCATCGCGAATTTGTCGCAGCGCGAGGAGGTCCAGGCCCTCGCGTGTCCTCTTCAATCCACCTCGAACTGTACCAGGCAGCCAGAGGCGCACGACGCGGCTGGCCCGGGCGCGAGAGGTGGAGACACAGGTGGCCAGAGGTCTCTCCAGCGTCTGGCCCCTGTATGGCCAGGCGCGCTCCTCCTCCTCCTCCTCCTCCTCCGCCTCCTCCTCC
>CAUYUJ010003207.1:70000-81267 GCA_963575745.1 Prorocentrum cordatum
CGGGGGTGGACAGAACCCCCAACAGTGACACGTCGATTAGTGAATTGTCCGTTTTCGGTTCTCGAGATGGCGCCGAGGCCGTTATTTTCCAGGCTTGCGCCCGCCAGGTTTGGGCCTCAGGTCGTTTTCACTAAACCACGTTTTGCTAAAGAGGGGTCTGCCCATCCCCGAAGGCTGTTTTCCAGAGAGCCCCCCCCCCCCCCAGGGGCCTCGGAGGCTTCGTCAAAGCAGGGGGGTGCGAAGGAGCCCCCTGGGGGAGGCCTCCTGGAAAGCCCCCTCCCCAGAGGCCCCCTCCTCCTCCACCTCCTCCTCCTCCTCCTCCTCCTCCTCCTCCTCCTCCTCCTCCACCTCCCCCCTCTGGAGCCCCTCCGGGTGTGGGGGGGGGAGCGCGCGCATCGACCCTCGATGGCCCACCCGTCGCCGACGGGGGCCCCGACAGTCCTCACCGCGGATGGGCGTGGGGGCTTCGCCATCGGATGCCTATCTTCAGGAGCGTGCGGGTCCCCACGTCGCACCTCTCCATCTCCTCTGCAGGAGCGAAGGTCCAGCTTCGGCAGGGCCGTTCCCGATGCCGACTTCCCGATGTCAGCTGGGGCGCTGACCCAAGGAACCCCAAATAAGGAACGCGGCTCCTTTTTGTTCACGAGTTAAACTTCGACTTCCCATCGAGAACCAAAGCACGACCTGAGGCAAACTCTCAAACAATAAAGGAACACCGAGCCCCTCCCCAGCGAAAAGGGTTCCTTCTTCAGCGCCCCGACTGTATCTTCAGGAGCGAAAGAAGGACGTAGACGTACATGAATCCACGCTGGTTTCGAGAGTGCGCATTGCGCGAATGTTCGTGTCATGCGGCCGGGCTCGCGTTTCCAGGGGCCGTGTTCATGTACATAGCTGGGCGCGTACGTCTTCTGTGGGCTCCCTATATCTCGAAGAAGAAAAAGAAACCACATAAACATAAACTTTTGGCGCTCCGCGCGGGTTTCTTGGATCCGCGCCTGGGTCCCCCGGCGGCGCCGCCCTTGGCGCGCTCCGCGCGCCGAGGAGGGGTGTGTGGCGCGGATCCACGAAATCCGCGCGGAGCGCCACAAGTTTAGGTTTATGCGGTTTTTCCTTCTTCCAGCATCGATGTCTCCCCACCTGAGCCACTCCCCACAGTTGGACGCCCAGGAGTGTCGCCGCCTCGCCCACGCTCCGGAAAGGGCCTCGCCTTCGAGGGTCGGAGGAGCTGACGTCTCGGCCTCGGCGGCGGGCCGGTGGAAGCTGGCGGAAGCAGAGCGGGGGCGGCTCCGTCGGTGAGAGCCTGCGGACGTAAAGATCCGGCCCAGAGGCGTACTTCGGATCGCTTCATCATCGCTCCCCCCTTGGAGTGCCCGGGGGGGTTGGCCGCGGCGCGACCGCGGAGATGCCAGGGGGCGTCTGGGGTTGGCCGCGCCTCGTTTTCACGTTTGTCACCCCCCGGTTGATTCATAAGAAGTTCGGAGTATTCTTGCTGAGGTTCATGTCCTTGACCGATCATTGCCAGGCCGATCCCATAGATCACCACCCACCAAACCACCCCAACCCAACCCGAAGGCCCAGATTTACCCTCGATTTCCAGTGTGGGGGGGTCGGGGAACATCGAGAAAGCACGTATGGAACCCGTACCCCCCCCAACCCGAAATTCGGGTTTTCGGGTTGGGTTGGGGTGGTCTGGTAGGTAGTCAATAGACCAAGGATCGGTGCACACGTGATCCCTGGTCGAGGGCCCACAGGCCCCCAACGCCCCCGGACAGGATGGGCCCTTCAGGGCTCCGCAGCTGCCCCCCCCCCACCGCCCAGATGGGACGGAGGGTCCTCCCCACATCCTCCTCCCCACATCCTCCTCCCCCCCCCCGCCCTCCTCCTCCTCCCTCCGCTCCCTCCTCCTCCTCCTCCTCGTCCTCCTCCTCCTCCTCCTCCTCGTCCTCCTCCTCCTCCTCCTCGTCCTCGTCCTCCTCCTCGTCCTCCTCCTCCTCCTCCTCCTCCACCCAGATGGGATGGGGGGATGCGACGACGACTGCGACGACAGCGGCGACGACGACGACGGCGACGGCGGCACCGCAGCACCGCCGCACACCCCACAGAGGGCAGCAGGGGCAGGGGCATGGGCCCCCCCCTCCACCACGCCACGCACACCGGGCCACGGCCACAGGGCGGGGGAGCGAGCCCCTTCGCGAGGCCTTCGCGAGGCTCACGGGCGTACCCACCCAGCGGGGGGGCGGGGATCCAATTGGGATTTGGGGACGGCGGCGTCGGCCTCGGCGTCGGCGTCGGCGTCGGCGCCCTGATATTGTTCAATGGGTTGCATGTGTCTGGGGGCTGTCAAAACACGGAGCGGTGCCTTCCCGCTGCCCTCCGCAGATTACGTTGCGTCGTCGTGCGACTTTTCCTGCCTTGTGAACACGCAGTATGTTCTTGTGCTCCGACGTGGGATAGATGCGGATTCGACGTGAACTTGAAGCGAATCTGACACAGAGGCGACACGGATTCGACAAGGACTCGACGCGTTAGACATCCATTCGGCGCATATTCTACACGGAGAACTGGCGCGATGGGACAGACGAGGCCCCCCCGAAGATGCAGCATACGGGCAGGATCTTCTGGATAGCGTGTGGTTCCGCCGATTGCCACTTCCCGAGCTGTTCCCAGCCTCCGGCCCCGCGTTGCGGAGGGACACGCTATCCGCTAGCATGGCATAGCGTGTCGCTGGGGCCGCCGATTCGACACGGTATGCCAAAGCTCCCGACCGTAGGCTTCTGCAGGTGATGGGCTTATTTTCCACCACCACCACCACAAGTCGGACGAGGAGGGGGTCCTCTTCCTCCTCCTCCTCCACCTCCTCCTCCTCCTCTTCGCCCTCCTCCTCGTCCTCCACCTCCTTCCCCCCTCCAACTTATGGTGGTGGTTGTGGGAAGCAGGCCCCCCAGCAGGTGCTCCTGGCGCAGGACAAGGGGGCGCCGCCGCGCACGTGCCTGGAGCTGCCCGGCCTGCCGGTGGCAGAGGGCCGCGGCCGCCTCGAGAGCCCCGGCGGCGAGGAGGTCGACGGCGACCGCTGCACGGAGGCCTGCCGCGGGGACGAGGCGTGCGAGCAGCTCATCTTCCAGGACCGCTCGGGCCCCGAGAGGTCCCGAGGAGGCGGGCGGGCAGCGCCCGCCCCCGGAGGTCGGTGCGGCGCGGCCGCGAGCAGCGAGCATGTCTCCAGGCCTCCTAGACGGGGTCGGAGCAGGCGGGGTCGGAGGATCGCGCCGCATCGCCGACGCATCGGCGATGCGGCTCGACGTGGGGCCCAAGTTTCCCCACACCGACGTCGCCGATGCATCGCCGACGTCGCCAGTGCTTCGCCGATGCATCGGCGATGCATCGCCGATTTATTGGCGATGCGGCGAGCTCCTCCGACCCCATGCACTCGGACCCCACCTAGGAGGCCTCTTAATACGGCACGGCCACGAGCAACGAGCATGTCCGCGCACGTCGGGTGTTGCGAGTGGTGTCCCTGATCCAAGGTGGTCCCCAGGATCTGCCAGACCCTGGGGGTCTGGGCTGAAGTCGGGCCTGTCCCCCTACAGGGGGATTGTCGACGAAAAGTATAAAATATTCAAAAAGGGCCAACAAATAGTGCAGCAATAGTCTGGGGACTATTTTTTGTGGAATTTTCACCTTTTTGAGGCATGTTTATGGTATGTTTTTATTTTTCGTCGAAAATCCCCCTGTCGGGGTACACGCCCGACTGAAGTCTGGGCGTGGCAGTCGTTCCGCAGCGGGGGCGCGCGCCCGGTCTCGGGCCCAGGGGGCGCTCACAGACCGCTGCGGCTCGAACAGCAGCACGGGAAGGTGGGGCCTGGGGCCCTGCTCGGGGTTGTCTGCGATGGTGCACTGTTTCGCGACGCCGAATCTGGGGGGGGAGAAGGACGCCGACGTCGCTGTCCGTTCCTCGCCGCCGCGGCGGGATTCGCCGCCTCTCAGGAATGGAGGACGACTTCTAGGAGCACGCCGCGCCGACCCTTGCCAGGCCTATCCTGCAAGATGGGCGCGCGTGCGCGCGCGCGCGCGCGTGTGTGTGTGTGTGTGTGTGTGTGTGTGTGTGTGTGTGTGTGTGTGTGTGTGTGTGTGTGTGTGTGTGTGTGTGTGCGCGTACGTGCGTGCGTGCGCGTGCGTGGGTGGGCGTGCGTGCGTGAATGTGTGTGTGTGTGCGTGCGTGCGTGGGCGTTCGTGCGTGCGTGCGTGCGTGTGTGCGCATGTGTGTGAGTGTGAATGTGTGTGTGAGTGTGTAAATGTGTGTGCGTGCGCGCGCGCGTGTATGTGTGTGTGTGTGTGTTCGTGCGCGCGCGTGTGTGCGTGCGTGCGTGCGTGCGTGCGTGCGTGCGTGCGTGTGTGTGTGTGTGTGTCCGTGTGTGTATGTGTGTGTGTGTGCGTGCGTGCGTGCGTGCGTGCGTGAGTGCGTGTGTGTGTGTGTGTGTGTGTGCGCGTGTGGGTGTGTGGGTGTGCGTGGTGTGCGTAGTGTGTGTGTGTGTGTGTGTGCCGTGCTGTGTGGTTGTGTGTGTGTGTGTGTGGGAAAAGGGGGGGACGGACAGCCGGATTCTCCCGTTCTCGTTGTTGTGGGTTCGTTGGCCGCTCCTCCTGTGCTGGCACTCAAAAGCTACGGTTCCTGCGCCTGCGGCCTGTGCCTGAGCCCATGGGCGTGGCCGTGATGCTGCTCCGCGCCCAGTGCCCAGAAGCTCCAAAGAAATGTATTGTTTGAGGAGGCGTTGCGAACTGATTGCGCAGCAGGGCTTTGCGCAACGCCCCCAAGAGATGACAGAGCATATGCGTGATTAAACTAAAGTGGCGAGCGACTATTTACTTGTAGTAACGTGCGTGGTATTTCTTGTAGTCTTTGCATGCGCCTTCCATGTGAGGAGTATCCCATATGAGAGGCTTGATGGTCTGCTGGGTTCTCTTCAAAGCAGGGGTTCCGAACGGTCTTACACTGGTTCAGTGGCGCACAGTGTAACGGTTATCGCTCGTTTGGTGTTATCGTCGTCGCCCCGCGCTTTGCCTCCCCGGCCACGGCGACCCATTCCTTCCCCCCCTCGACCCGTTCGCGACCTTCCTGGGACCCGCCCGCGACCTGTGCGCGACCAGGAGAGGGAGGTTTGTCTCCTTCGCGCCACGAAAAGTCGAAAACTTGATGTAGAATCGACAATCCGATCCACGCGCAGAAACCCCACCACATGGGAGCCTCGCGCAGTTGAAGTTGGCTGTTTGGGCCACTACCCCCACGAATTGCGACTGCGCGGTGCGCGTGCAGTGTTTTCCAGTACTTCGCTATCTTGCATCATCTGCGCTGCTCTTCCTCTTCCTGTTCATTCTCACGGTCCCTCTGCTGTTTCCCAGGAAAAAGGCGGTTGCCGTCGAAGTGGCGCGGCCGAGGGGGGGCGGTTCCCGGGGGGGGCGGGGGGAGGGTTTGGGAAAGCATGCATATCGAAGTTTATCTCAGATGCCCAACCGCAGCATCAGTTCACACAGCCATTGGGCGAACACATTATTTTGAACGCTGGCGTGGTAGCACGCGCTCACATGTCCTTTCCATACGAGCGGTGGTGCCCATGACCCGTTCGTCAGTATGGAACTGGACAACCCTGGGGCTTATCACGCCGACGATCAAAATTATTCCACCCTTGGCTTCACGACCTAAGTCAAAGCGTGTTTTGACCTCGCATTCCCTCTCAGCCTTTGGAAGCCGTGACCCACAGCCAGCACGTGGTCTTTGAGTGTGGATTCCGCCAGGTCGCTGAGACATACTGTGCTGTTGTCGGAGGTGAGGGGGTGAGATCGAAGTGGAACGGAGACCCCCCCTACCGAGAAAACGGTTTCGGTTTCGTGTTCGTGCGTGCCGTGTGTGCGGGCGAGTCTGCGTGGGCGGGCGAGAAGAAAGTCTCCTTCGGCTGAGGCGCGGCCGGACCAAATGTTTCCTTTCCGGGTGGTCGACGGCGCCGAGTGTCAGGGGGTGGGGTCACCCCCCGATTCGAAACGCGCCGCTGAATATTCCCAAGGCAAGCGCCTGTGAAACGCGCTCTCTCTGATGTAGGCGTCTTTGGTCCTCTTTTAGTTCCCGCTCCGCTTCGTGAGGGCGACTGGCATCTCGATGAGACCACCTGCCGAATGGACATGTGACTTCGGTCTGGGACGAAGTCGCCTGCCGCTGGGCAGTGCTGAGGCAGGGAGCTTTCGGGCTCGTGCCTTGCCCCTGGCCTTGCCTGGGCCCCCCATGGGCGCCCCTGCTCCCGAACGTTGGCCACACCGCGCAGCACTTGAGATGGGCAGTGAGCGGGGAGCCACGCACTCGGGGACACATGCAGGTCATGGCCATGACCGTGATGCCGTCCGAATCGGAGACCTCGCGCGTCGTCTCGGGCGCGCCCTCGAAGCTTGGAAACACGGGCTGGCAGCGCCGGCGCTGGCGTTGTTGGAGAAGCCGTGGGCGCACTCGCAGGCGCTGCGCTCGATGAAGCCGCTGTGGAAAGCAGCTGAATGAGGGCAACCAATTCCGAAAAGGGCTGGGCCACAATGGTCAGCAATGTTGCCATTCTTCTTCAGGTTGTTGACGTCTTTGCACATGATCCTGAATGTGTCAGTCATGCCGCTGGTATGGCGCGAAGCGTTCTGGAGCCCGTCGTCTATGCGAGATCGCGCATGGAGAAGCAGGAACACCTCCATCAAATTTGCCTGCGCTGGGGACCAGTCCCTCCACGTCCCCGCCCTCTCCGCGAGCGGGTTTTCTGTATTCCGAGCCGTCCCAAGCAAGTCCTGCATCTTTGACGTTAACCAGCGGGTCGGGTTGGTCGGCAAAGAGCTTTGAGGCCGGATGCGAAGTTCGGGCCCTTGGCGCCCGAGTACCCGTCGTACACGAAGCCAAGCTTGAGCACACCCCTGACGCGGGCCAGTGTAACTCTGTTCGGGACCTTCGGGGGTTGGGGATGCAGAGGGTGAGACGGCGTGCTACGATCGAGCTAGCAGGAGAGATGTACTGATACCCCGCTATTGCGGATAAGACATAAGGGCAGGAGTAAGCACGAGGGATATTATTATGATGATTCGGGGGAGGCGTAGGAGGAGGAGGAAGAGGAGGAGGAGGAGAGGGGACAACATGGGTCGAGGTAGATGGCAACGGCTCGCAAAACAAAGAACGAAAAAGGTCTAGTAAATCGAAGAGTCGTCACGCGTCAACCAGTGAGGATGTCGCCGGGAAGATCAGCTTCTAACCATTAGCTTCGCCTCTCTCCTTTCTGGTCGTGGGCGGCTCGCAGGTGGGTCGCAGGTGGGTCGCAGGCAGGGTCGCAGGCAGGTCGCGATCGAGACGCCCTGGGGATGGGGCGGGCGGGCTGATCGCGGGCGGGTCGGTGGGCAAAGCGCGGGACGACGACAACGACAATCACAATAGCAACGTCAATGCGCTACGCAGAACGCCAAGTTATCCTCGCACCAAAGGACAGTGTAAGGCCGTTCAGACCCCCCCGCTGAAACATAGAATGCAGCATTGGGTACCTGATGCGACAGACCAGAAGACAAATACAGCGTGCTCGCACGCATTATTTCCTGACGTTTGTGATTCTGGGAGGGGGCAGTGAAACATGAAATAGCAAAGAAGACGACGAATTGTTATAGTTGCGTCCTGCAGGCTAGTGGTGCCAGGCTACTTCAGCACAGGCTGGCCGCACCGGCAATTCTGACGAAGGTCGTCGCGCATTGAGCATATTCCCGCTTTCACCCGCCACCCGGGGCCGCCCTCCGCCCTCTTTTCCCCTCTTTGCACCCGGACAATTCTTTCGCCAGACCCCGGCCAACTAGAGGGCACGTGCGGATCCCTTCTGTCGCTCTGCGACGTTCATAGAGTGTCTGTGTGTGAGATACTGTGTGGTGTGTATGTGTTGTGTGTGTTTGTGTGTGCGCGTGTGTCTTTGTGTGTGTGTTGTGTATGTGTATGTGCGTGTGTGCGTGTGTGCGTGTGTGCATGTGTGTGCGTTTGTGTGTTTGTGTGCGTGCGTGCGTTCGTGCGTGCGTGCGTGCGTGTGTGTATGTGTGTGTGTGTGTGTGTCTTTCTGTGTGTTGTGTATGTGTATGTGCGTGCGTGCGTGCGTGCGTGCGTGTGTGTTTGTTTGCGTGCGTGCGTGCGTGTGTGCGTGCGTGCGTGCGTGCCCGGGTCCGTCCTGGGCATGCTTGGGGGGGGTGGCGTGCACACCGATCCTGCACCCGGGGCGGGCACGCGCCAGGCACGCGGCGCGGCGCACGGCTGCAGGCTGACCCCCCTTTGCTAAGCATGGTTTCCCGATGTAAAATGAGTAGCTGAGAAGCTGAGTCTAGTTACATCTTCGAGGCGAATCCCATACATTGGTATCATTTGTGTGTTAGTTATTCATGGGTGGCCCCTCCTAGCCCGCGCAGGATGGCCGGTGCTCGCTGTTCAAGCGCGCGGCCACCGACCTGGCGGCGGCGGAGCCCGAGGCGGAGGAGGACAGGGGGCCACATGCGAATCCCACCCCTGCCCCGCACGGTTTTTGAGGGGGAGGGTGTGGTGCACTTCGCTCGGGGGCTCCCGAACCGAGAGAATCCCACCCTCCCCCTCCGAAATCGCGCGGGGCAGGGGCAGGGTTCGCATGTGTCAGAGCGTGAATTACCTATCCCGCTTTCGCTTCCAGGCAAAACCAAGCCATACCACGCGCCTCCTCGTCAAGCGGCCTGACCAGTACAGGCTGCAATTTGGCATCGTTTGGTATCTCTTGGAAGCGAGGGTGGTCAAAAGCGAGGTAGGTTTGTTTTTCCCCTAATGTGGCCCCCCCAGGCGGAGGAGCCCAGGGACACCTTGGCGGCCTTCTGCGGCGGGGCGGCCGACGAGCCACGGCTGTGGTTCATGCGCGGGCAGCTGGAGCGGCAGCAGGCCCCCGGCCGCCCCAAACTGGGGTCCGCGTGCGGCCGGGGACTGTTGTGTGGACGCGGCCGCGGCCCCAGCGGCAGGTCGGGCCTGTCCCTGCACAGGAGGAGTATTCCAGATTTCGTAATAAAAGGGAGGGGGGTCTGGACCCTCCAAGATAAGCCATTTCAGACCCCCCCCGTGGGAGAACCCTCCAAAACATCGTCCCCAGACCCCCCCAGGCCCTCCAAGATAGCCTGGAAGAGACCCCCCCCGAAATGAGACCCCCCTCCCTTTATGACGAAATCTGGAGTAATCAAAAATGAGAAAAACAGTATGGGGACGATGTCTCTACTATTTTGGGATACTTTTTTCGAAGATGTCTTGCTGTTCGTCCATGATCCGCCTGCAGGGGGAGACGCCCGACCTGACCCCAGCGCGGGCGTGCAAGGTGGAGCGCCGCCGGCGGCCCCGAGAATCGGCCAGTGTGGAAAACGGTCTGGCGGTCGGCGAGCGAAGAGCCGCCGACCGTGCTCTGGTGGGCCCGTGTTCCACCAGCACCACCATGAGTTGGAGGGGGAGGGGGTCCTCCTCCTCCTCCTTCTCCTCCTCCTCCTCCTCTTCCTCCTCCTCTTCCTCCTCCTCCTTCCGTAGCCATTTTGGCTCAAGTCTAATGCTTTGGCGGGCTGAGCCCGCATTGGCAAAATTGGATACCGCTAGTCCGCGGCAGACTTTCACGATTGTGGCCTGTCAGCCCAGGTCAGGACCGCCTGCTCAGTGCAGGCCGCCCGCGACGGCGGCATGGAGAAGGATGCGACGGTCCTTTTTGACCGCCGCAAGCCAGCGTGGGCGTGCTCATGCGGGCGGGCGGCCAACTGGGCCAGCAGAGTGCAGTTTGTGTGTGTGTGTGCGTGTGTGTGTGTGTGTGTGTGTGTGTGTGTGTGTGTGTGTGTGTGTGTGTGTGTGTGTGTGTGTGTGTGTGTGTGTGTGTGTGTGTGTGTGTGTGTGTGTGTGTGTGTGTGTGTGTGTGTGTGTGTGTGTGTGTGTGTGTGGGGGGGGTGGGGGGGGGGGAAGGCGGCGCCTCAGCGAGTTATCAAAGCCGCCCGCATCGCCCACGCTGCAGCAATCAAGGACAAAAGGAGACGGGCGTGGCAGCAAGAGCAAGGGCAAGGGCAAAGGCAATGAGGCCTCAGCAGTTGCGCAGCTGTCCGCCAAGGTTGACAAGCCCATGGCAGCGCTTGAGAAGGACTCGGGTTGGCCTCGGCTTGGCGGTGGCACAAGCGGAGGCGGGCCGCGCCAGTGGCCTGCTGCCGCCCCGCCACGCACTCAATCGGAGGAGCGTGGAGCTGACGCCATGGAGACGGATGGCGAAGGTCAGTCGGCTGAGCAGAGCTCCAGGATGTTCGCGCAGATGGCCGACAGGATCGACAAACTGCACAAGAGCTTGGCCTCTCTCGGTGATGATCCGTCGCTGGCGGAGCTGCGGACGACGATGCAGCAGAACCTGGATGAGGCGAAGAGCGCACGCAAGGCAATGCTTCCGCCGCAGACGGTGCACAGGCGTGCACAGCAGGCTGTGGAGAAGGCCAAGAACCAGCACCGCAAGATGCAGGACGAGCTGGACGAGAAGCAGCGCCAGCTTGAGGCGATGCAAGCATCCTTGGCAGCGAGGCGCGAGGCCCTTGACGCCAAGCGGCTGGAGGTGGAAGCGCCCAATGCGGAGTTCACGCGAAGTGCCGAAGCGCTGGCGCCGCCACGGACCACGGCGGGCCCATTTGATGTCGGTGTCAAGCTCGGGTCGGAGGAGGACGAGCTCGAACCTGAGGTGCGGGACTTCATCAAGCTACGGGAGCACATTCAGAAGGCGTTTGCCACATCCCCTGCTACTGCTGACGGGCCTGCTGCTGCTGCTCGTGACGGCGGCGATGGTGCAGGGGCAGGTGCCGCTGAGGAGCCAGGCCTCAAGCTGTCTGAGATCCAGAAGCAAGCCTTGTTCCAGAAAGCGGAAGGTGCTGTCGAAGCATTCCTGCAGGTTTTCTCTAACATCGAGGAGCCGCAGCGGAAGAAGCAGCGGCGGGGGTAGCACTGTGATAGACGATTGCCTTGTCGATGTGGTCTGTTATGCCGACGGCGAGGATGTCGTGCCAATGTCTGGGGTGTGTGCGTGTGTGTGTGCGTGTGTGTGTGTGTGTGTGTGCGTGCGTGCGTGTGTGTGAGTGTGTGTGTGTGTGTGTGTGCGTGTGCGTGTGCGTGTGCGTGTGCGTGTGCGTGTGCGTGTGCGTGTGCGTGTGCGTGTGTGTGTGTGTGTGTGTGTGCGTGTGTGCGTGTGCGTGTGCGTGCGCGCGTGCGCGTGCGCGTGCGT
>CAUYUJ010003208.1:0-5000 GCA_963575745.1 Prorocentrum cordatum
AGGAGAGCGCCTCGGACGCTCGCAGCAACCCAGTGAAGCACAGTAACACGGCGGCGGCGCAGCCACACTCTCCGGCCAGCACGAGCCAGTTCACGATGCCCAGCGCCAGCACCGCTGGTAAGGCGGGCGCCTGCAGAGGCGGTCTGCGGGTGCGCCAGACGTCCAGCGCCTTCCAGGCCGTGCGGTAGTGGTGCCGAGGATTCGCCTTCGCGAAGGCGGCCAGCAGGGTTGAGGCAGTCCCAAGCCCATCCACCCCGCCAGACTCCTCGAACATATCCACCACCCGTTCGGCCAGGAACCAATCGAGCTCTTCCTCAGTGAGCTCGTGGATGCTGTAGCCCAGCGCCTCCAGGTCACAGCTGAAATCGCACAGTGCGGCGGCGTACCTGTCGGTCGTCACTGGCTTCAGCGCGCTCATCAAGAAGGTAATGATGCGCCCACGGCGCCTGCCAGGATCGTCGGCCATGGCTGAGGTGCTGCTGATGGGCGACGAGCGCGTTGACCGCCAAGCGAGCCAGAGCCTGACACAGCTGCGGAGGGTAGCGCGCCAACTGAGCGGTGACGAAACCTCCCTTCGGGGCCAGGCCGTACACGCCCTTGTGACGGTGTCGATGATTGCAGCGAAGTCCCAAGACCGCGGCGGCCCTGGCGTCATTGGTGACAACGGACGTGGGCTTCTGAGATAACGATCCATGCCGACACTGATCGAACGAGACCACGTACAAACCGAACTCTGAGATCCACTCCACCACCTCCTGAGCAACCCAGAAGGACGGGAAAGGATGACGACCTGGATCCTGAGGATGCTCCTGCCCTGCCCAGCCCCCTCTGATATGGACTCTGGTGAAGAGCTCGAGGCAGAGGAGGAAGAGATGCGTTCCCAGCGCACAAGCCTGGCGCTCGGACTCTGATAGTTCAGGCAAGGGCAAGAGCGGCTGGTCCCGAGAGCGCAGAGGGCGCGGGCCGCGGCGGCCGCCCAGGGCGCGATGCCTGGCGCGACTGACGGTCGAGCAAGGCGGCCCCGCGAAGGAGCCCATCACGTCGCCGCTGCTGCACAGCCCCCTCAGCTCGCGCACCAGCACAGGCGACGTCAAGTCGTGGGCAGGGTCGACCATGGGGTCGTAGGCCAGCGCCTTCACCACCAGGCCAGCCCCGCGCGCCTCCCGCTCGACCATCTCACACAGGTCGCCCTCGCGCCTGGGCCCAGAGCAGAAGTGCAGGAAGAGCTTCTCGCGAGATGCCCACCCTGCTGGCGCCAGCGGGATCACCTCCTGGCGGGGCAGCGGCTGCGGCGGCTTGCGCCTGCCGCCACGCGCCTGGCGTGACCCGTGCCAGCTGCTGGGCTCGTCGGCGGGGTTCTTGCCTGTCGAGATCCAGAAGTGGAAGTGCGAGAACCCGCCCGCAAGCTCGATAGCCGCCCCACGGCGGCAGCGTCGGTTGAGCCTGCGGCTGGCACTGCGTCCCTTGATGAAGGCGCCCTCGCACGGGGCGTTGTCTCCAGCATGCAGTACTCGCTTCCCCAACTCAGAGGGCCGATGAAGACGGGCCTCCATGCCCCAGAGCTTCGCGTGCGCCTCCTCAAGCGCGATGTGCTGATAGCCGCCTGGCCTGCCCACCTTGAACCAGTGGCCCACTGGCGGCAGCGTAACACGGGCCAGGCTGCAGCGCCCCTCGACGTCCACGTCAACCCCGAAGCCGTCGCCGAGCATGGTGTAGGGCGCCCGGTGGTCAGCCCACCTGGCGATGTGCTGCGCCGACTCCAGCGGCAGCGTCGCCCAGGCGCGCCCATGCCCTCCTGGCGCGGCGTCCGTGCACTCCACGCGCGGGCACCAGTCCGCATCCAGGTCCTGCTCTGCGAACGGCAGCAGGATGGCCGACATCAGCACCTCATGCCACGCCAACGGGCACCACGCCACGGGCTTGCGCCCCTGCAAGGGTAGGCGCTCCAGCCAGGAATAGACCTGAGAAAAGTTGGACCGCAAGCAAGGCCGATAACTCTGGCAGAAACCGTGCTTCCCGACCAAGCGCTCCACGTCCTTGCGGTAGACCAGCTGCTGGCCCAGAAGGGCGAGGGTGGCTGCGAAGAGGTCCACGCGGCGGCGGCGAGTGGTACCCAGCCAGTGCTCCGTGGGGTGGACCTCGGTGCCCTGGAACTCGCCGCTGCCGCCGTCCACGGACTTGCCGTGATGCACAGGAACTCCCAAGCGGTCCCAGGCGCGCTCGGCCTTGGTCATCCAGAAGTCGGCCTGGCTCCGCGCGCGGTCGCCTGCAGAGCGCGCGTCCAACGCCCAGAGGTCGTCAATGATGGACCCCCAGAGCGGCAGCTCGGTGGGGCAGGGCTGGTCAAACGTCACCCTGCGCTCCTGGGGTAGCCCTGCCTTCAGGAAAGCGGTGTCGGAAGCCGCCTGTGCCCAGCCCGCCGACGGCGCGAAGCCCATCGGCGTCGCGTGGTGGAACGGGAACACCTTCCCCTTCCCCCCGCGCGGGTCAGGCACGGGTGGATGGGCCATGTACTTCCGCCAGGCCTTGCCGATCGCCAGCTGGTGAAAGTAGTGGCGCAGGTCCCGCTTCCACAGCTTGACCCGCGTGCCTGGCAGCGTCTTCACCACACGGAGCCGCGGCGGGTACGCGAAGGTCGGCCGAGGGAGGGCATCAGGGTTGAGCAGCTGGTTCACTGGCAGGTCCGAGATCACCCGCTGCTCCGTGTCTGACTTCTTCACGCCGAAAGCTCCAGCCACGAGAGCAACCCCACGATGCTTGCGCACCCTCTTCTTGGAGCCGTACCCCTGCAGGCCCGCCGCCACGTTGCGCGCCGCGAGACTGGGGTAAGTGGGCCCCACCAGCGTGTGAGGCCTCTTGAGCCTGGCGGGCCGCCGATCCACGCTGAGGAGCAGCGATCGGGGACAGCGCACCTGATGAGCAAGCCCAGGAAAGTGCTCGTCCAGCAGCCCAGCCAGGTCGACGACGGCGGCGCGGTCTGGCACTCCGCCACGCTCGCCGAGGGGCTCCGCGACGCACCTGGACGGCTCGTAGCCGTCGGAGTGACGCAGGACCTCTTGAATTGTCGCCGCCTCTGGCCAAGCCAACTCGGCCGCGAGGAAGCGGGAGACGCCCATCAGCATGCGCCTTTGCACACGACGCTGGGCTTGCGTCGGCAACATGGTGTAGTCGCCGTCTCCGTCGTACAGATCGTTGAGCGCGACGATGCACATGTTCGCCCAAACCAAAATTGCGTCCCGGTACTGCCGCCCGAACTTTGCGAGCTCGGCGTCACCACGCCGCAGCAAAGGGACTGGGAAGATGCCTGGCGAGGCCTTCCCGAACTCCACGACACGCGGCCGAACGAGGTGCCCACGGCGTAGTGGCAGCCCCAGCGGCCCTCCAGCGAAGCTCAGCCAGTCGCCCAGACCGACCAAGACGGAAGCCAACGTGCACTCCTGGCCTCCGCGGCGCAGCCACCTCTGCCGCGCCCTCCGCCACCTCGTCACATGGTGAGCTTCAGGAGGCCGCCTGCAGCGACCCCGCCCCCCGTGCCAGCCAGCAGCTCCGCGGCCTCGGCCTTCTCCCAGGAGCCGCCCTTGGCCTTCGCCCGCTGGATCGCGATGATGCGCTGCGCCAGCACGTCCATCGCGGTCGCCAGGTCCTGCGTGTTGATCAGGTCCATGACGAGCGCCAACGTCTGCACCTCGCGCTGGTCCCGCAGCTCGGTCAGGCCCGAGTGTGCCTGCGCCCACGTCGTCACCGACGCGCGCCTCAGCTGCTTGGTCTCCGTCGAGCGCCCGTGGCTCAGCTTGCGGTGCACCATCGCCAGGAAGTACCCCGAGAGCGCCCCCGGGTGCTTCGCCGCGAACGCCAGGAGGTCGCCCTTGGCCTTGAACTTCTCGGTCTCCAGCTTGCGCTCCTGGGCGGGGTCGACCCGACGGCTCTTGGCCTTGGGCCCGCGCCACCGCAGGTAGTCGCTGCTGCTGGAGGAGCTGCTGTCGCTCGAGCTGGTCGAGCCGCTGGAGTCGGACCTCTTCTTCTTCTTTTTCTTCTTCTTCTTCTTGGTGGCAGACTTCTTGTCTTTCTTCTCTCGCTTGCTGCTCAAGCCGCCCCCGTCCTGCAGCTGGCCCTGGATCGCGCGCACCTCCTGGAGCAGCGACGCCAGGTCGATGCCCGCTGCGGGGGCGGCTGCCGCCCCGTCGGGCGCTCCCACGGCGCCGAAGCCCAGACCCGCGGCAGCCGCGGGCCCCGCCGCGCCCGCGGCGGGTAGCGCAACCGCGCCCGCGGGCGGGGGCGCCGCTGCGGCTCCCGCGGCCCCCGCTGCTGCTGGCACGACGGCTCCGCCCCCTGCAGGTGGAAGAGGGCCCCCCACGGGCATGAAGGCGGGGATCGTCGCCGCCTGCGAGCCCGCATCGAAGATCGTCCCCGGCGCCAGCACGAAGGTCTGCAGGGCCGCGCCCACGCCCTGGGCCTCCAAGCGCAGCGCGGCCAGCTCGGCCACACTCGGGTCCCACTGGACCGCGGCGTGCGGCGGCTCGCACACCCAGTTGACCTGGGCACCAGGAACGCCGAACGGCGGCATGCGGAGGCCTCCCCCTCCAGGCACGACCACAGCGCGAAAATGCCCCGGCAGCAGGCGCACCAGCACCCAGACGAACGCGACCCCCGTCGCGTCCGTCGTCAAGCCGAGGCTGTAGTCCGCGCCCCGCACCTGCCCGAAGATCAGGACCTCGTCCCACTCGCCACCGCGGGAAAGCAGCACCCAGCACGGGTCCGCCGCCCCGACGGCTACGCCACCTGCAAGCGCCATCTCCACCAAGGCGTACTCGAGAGCGGTTGAAGCGGCTGCGAGCTCGCGAGCGCGTGCGCGGTCGGCCCGACGGGCCGCCCCCCAGCCACGGAGCCCTCCGACGGCCTGCGCGCCCAGAGCCCAGGCGGCCCCCAGCGCCGCGCGGCCACGCGACCAGGCGGCTCGGGCTCCCCGTGCCAGCCAGCTGCGATGCTCCCAAGCGAGAGCA
>CAUYUJ010003208.1:10000-81261 GCA_963575745.1 Prorocentrum cordatum
CGCCGTGATGACCCCAGAGAGCTGGCACGCGTGCCTGAACGAGGCCCAAGGCGGGTCCAAGGGCGCCTGGAGAAGCCAAAATGTGTCTCGCGCTTTCGCGTCCAATCGGCTCTTGAGGCCTCAAGAAGGCCCCAAAGAACCCTAAAACGGTCCCCAGAAAGGCCCAAGGCCGGCCCATGAGGGCCCGGAGAGGCAAACATCGTTTTAAAAAACCTTGGGTAATCAATCTTCGTGGCCTGCTCGCCTTTTCGCCACTGATGAGCCCTTCAAGCCTCAAGATGGCTCGTAGACGATTCAAGAGAGCCCCAAGACGATCCCAAGAGATGCCTAAGGCTGGCCCAAGAATGCCCGCTTCAGCCAAAATCGCTTAAACGTCTTATGAAATATAATGTTTTGGGCTTTCTCGCCTTTTCGCTTACGATCGGCGCGTGAGGCTTCAAGATGGCTCCAGGATGGCCCAAATGAGGCCCAAGACGAGCCCCAGAGAGAGCCGAGACTGGTCCAAGCATGCCCGGAGGGGCGAAAGTCTTTGAAAACAAATGGAAAAGTCATGTTTTTGGCCTTCTCGCCTTTTCGCGTCCGATCGGCTCTGGAGGCTTCAAGATAGCCCCAGGATGGCTCCAAATGAGCCCCAAGACGAGGCCCAAAGAGGCCGAAGGCTGGCCCAAGAGGGCCCGGAGAGTCGAAACTCTGTGAAAATCCATTGAATAATCAATGTTTTTGGCCTCCTCGCCTTTTCGCTTCCGATGTGCTCGTCAAGCTTCAAGATGGCTTCAAAATGGCCCCAGAAAGGCCCAAGCCGAGGACCAAAGAGGCCAGAGGCTGGCCCAAGAGGGCCCGAGGAGTCGAAAATCAGTGACAATCCATTGGGAAATTAATGTATGAAAATGGATAGGAAAATCAATGTTTTTGGCTTCCTCGCCTTTTCGCTTCCGATCGGCTCTGGAGGCGTCAAGATGGCCCCAGGATGGCCTCAGAGAGGCCCAAGACAGACCCCAGAATTCGAAATTCATTGTGGGGGGGGTGAGGGAGGGTGGGCCCTTTCCGGGGTCCCCGGCCTATAAAAATCTATGAAGCGGAATGTGTTGTGAGTGTGTGTGTGTGTGATACGTTTGTGTGTTGTGCGTGTGTTGTGTGTCGTGTGTTGTGTGCTGGGTGTTGTGTTGTGTATGTGTATGTTGTGTGTGTGCGCGTGTTTGTGTGCGTGTGTGCGTGCGTGCGTACGTACGTGCCTGTGTGCGTGTCGTGAACTGTGTGTGCGGCTTCGCGTGAGTGCGTGTGTGCGCGCGTGCGCGCTTGCGCGCGCGCGCGCGCGTGTGTGTGTGTGTGTGTGTGTGTGTGTGTGTGTGTGTGTGTGTGTGTGTGTGTGTGTGTGTGTGTGTGTGTGTGCGTGCGTGTGTGTGTCTGTGTCTGTGCGTGCGTGCGTGCGTGCGTGCGTGTGTGCGTGTGTGCGTGTGTGTGTGAATGTGTGTGTGTGCGTGTGTATATATGTGTGTGTGTGTGTGCGTCTGCGTGTTGCGCGTGCGCGTGTGCATGCGCGCGTTCGCGCGTGTGTGCGTGCGCGCGCGTGCGCGCGTGCGTGCGTGCGTGTGCGCGTGGGCGCGTGGGCGCGCGTGGGCGCGTGATTGCGCGTGATTGCGCGTGTGCGCGTGTGCACGTGTGCGCGCGTGTGCGTGTGAGCGTGCGTGCGTGCGTGCGTGCGTGCGTGCGTGCGTGCGTGCGTGCGTGCGTGCGTGTGTGGGTGTGTGTGGGTGTGTGTGTGTGTGAGTGTGTGTGTGCGTGCGTGTTTGTGTGTGTGTGTGTGTGTGTGTGTGTGTGTGTGTGCGTGCGTGTGTGTGTGTGTGTGTGTGTGTGTGTGTGCGTGTGTGGGTGCGTGCGTGCGTGCGTGCGTGCGTGCCTGTGCTTGCGTGCGCGCGGATGTGTAGGTGTATACAGGCCTGACATCCGCCACCGTGCCTTCGGCAAGTAGTTGAATGCCTCATGGCTCCTGCAATTGGACGTCGTACAGGAACCATCGGCTTGTAGGATTCTGCGGGGTCCAGCACTCGCCAAGATCTCGCACCAAGACGGCCCCCAAAAGGGCCCCCAGACGGCCCTAGAGGGCCCCAAGACTGCCACAGAGGGCCAAAACGGCCCCAAGAGAGCCCCAAGAGGGAGAACTCGCACTGACATCTCGCGCCCTCCGACCCAAGATGACTCCCGAGACCGCCAGCAGGCCCCCCAAAGGCACCCCAGAATCACCAGGATGCCCTTCAGGCCCAAATCAGGCTCCAAGAGGCCCCCAAGAAGCCCCCAAGCAGCCCACGAGAGGCCCACCCAAAACCCCTGGTGGTGTGGGCACACCTCCCCGCTCGAGACATCCCCGACCCCCAACATCAAGGGGCATCGCGGACCTCCACAAGGCACGGCGCCCAGCCGTGGCCGAAGACGGCGAAGAAACGTATCCTAATGGAGGCTCGAAGCCTGACGGTGAACCAAAAAAACATGGAGTCCTGCAGCGTTTCCAGCGGGACCAATAATACACGGGGAGAGAGCACCAGCCTGGACCGTGGGATCTGTTTGTCGTGCGCATGTGACATGCATCTTGGGAGCCCTTCGGGGGCTTCTGGCGGCGACTTGGGGGCCTCCGGGGCGCTTCTTGGAGTCTCCTAAGGGCATTTGGGGGCCGAAGGCTCGAAAAGTCCGTTCAGATTCCCTGTCTCGGGTCCTTCTTAGAGCCGTCTTGGAGCTATCTGGGACTGTTTTGGAGGCCTCTTGGGCTGCTTGGGTCCCTGTCGGGCTGTCTTGGGGCCTGTCGGCTATCTTTGAGCGTCGGGCAGCCGCAAAAACGGAAACCACAAAAAATCCCCCCACTCCCGCGAAAAACCAATTTGAGCCTCTTGTGGCCCTCTTGAAAAAGCCTCTTGGGGCGTCATGGAAGCTTTTTGGGCCGTCAAGGAACTATCTGGACTGTCTTGGACCGATATTGTGCCGTCCCGGAGCCCTCATGGAGATCTTGGGTGCTTCCTGGGGCCGCCTTGGAGGCGTCCTGGAGGCCTCCTGGGCCGTCTGGAGGCCCCTTGGAGGCGCCAGGGCGGAGGTATTAAAAAAGGGGGCCCGATGGTTTTGAGGTGGGCGGGGCCCCCGGGGACCTGGTATTCATCCATACGATATACTTGAACCACGCGCGCGTTTAGGTTCTGTTCCACCGCCATTTTCGACCGCCCGAGCGTTCATCTGGCAAGCGACACGAAATTGTCCAATGGGTCATCGGCGATAGCATTGACAGGACATCTCTGAGCCCAGAAAGGGGAGATCTCGGGCGAAATTGGTTGAACCACCTCAGGTGTGGGCTTCCCCGAAAACACAATGACGACGATGTCCCAGTAGTCCACGGCAGCTACAAACCATGAGCCCACGGCAGCTACACAGAGAACCTCAGTGTCCCCTTCGGGGATGGGGTGCTCGCTGCTCCTGGATAATATTTGCCACCTCGCTCAATCCACCGACCGCTAACCCATGTCACTGCCACACCCCACAATTCCAACCAAAAACAAGTTGACAAAAATGGTCCACCACGAAATCCCAACGAACAACCAATAGGCTTCATACCTAAAACCTAGGCACAGTGGCGGGAAGGCTATTCGATAGAGAAGAGACGAAAGTGCAACAGAGAATCATGAGTCCAGAGAGCGAGGCTCAGGCCTGGATGTCTCACCGGAACCCTTTTCTGCCGTACTCCGATCGGCACCCCGACAACAAACGAATCAAACGTACGTCGCTCACTTGGGGTCGGCGGCAGCCTTTAAATAACAAAGAAAGTAGAGGGAGAGAGAGAGAGAGAGAGAAAAAGAAAGAAAGAGAGAGAGAGAGAGACAGCACGGACAAACAAAAACGACCAAGTAGGAAGGGAAGGCAGGAGCAAGGGAGAGAACACAGGAGATACCAAAGCGAGCCTTGCGGCAAACGTCGACCTCAGAAGCTGCACAGCAGGGCAGGGATGAGCGCCCGCTTCGCATTGAGCGTGGCCCCCGCTGCGGCTGGCATGATGGCCACCACGATAACCCGGAAGAGCCTGGCGCGAATCCTCGCGAAGCCCGTCTGCTCTGCAGGGTCCTCCTCGTGCACGGCATCGGGGTCCTCGCCAACCTCGCAGCCGCGCGGCATGGTGGCGAAGGCCAGCACAAACATGACCACCGCGAGGATGCAGCAGACCTTGGGCGCCCCAAAGCGGTGCAGTGACAGACCGTGCGGTGACCTCGGAGACTCCAGAGACCTCCCCTTGAGATCCTGGCGCCGCATTTTTGATCGCGCCCAGCGTTTGTGCCTGGCTTCGGGCCCCAGGATGACAACCGGTCTCATCCATCTTAGGGCATCTCTCCTCTTCTGGATGGCGGCTCTGCAGGCCCGAGTTTAGGCACGAGAGGCGTTGGCGGCGGCGAAGTCGGCCACCAGGGCGTCACTCGGAGCAGCCAGGTGAGCAGTCGCGACGACGACTAGCTCCGATAAATCGTTCAGGCCCAAGAGATCCTTGATAACAAAGATTAAATCCTTTTTGTCCTCTTGCTTCCTTGCACTGCTCACTCCCGCCGCCATTGGGCACAGGACCCTTGAGTCACGCTTGCCCCGCAGGGAACGAGCGGAGCGCCTTACTGGCCCTGCCCGGCGCACTCCGCCGTGCCATGGCAAGCGCCTGATTGCTCCTCGCAGGACCCTAGCAGATCCATCCGGCCTGAAAAATGCAGCAGAACGATGGGGTCTGGTGCTCTGGTCGCGATGTTCCACGATGGTGCATCTTTCGCAATCTGATCTCAGGGTCACCGCACGGTCCCTCACCACACCGTGCCGGGACCTCGGAGGCCTTGAATCGCCTGAGGCGCTCTCGGAGAACGACCCACATCCCAAAACCGTGCCGACGTCCAGCCAGGAAAGGGGTGCCCCCCCCCTCCAAGGCGCGGTTTTCAAACCTGTCGCGCCGGCTCCGCCTCCCAGTCCGTGGCCTTCCTCGTTCGCCTTTGGACCTCGTTCCCTCTGACTCTCTTGAGCATCGTCTCACCGATCCCTATCCCCACCGGTGTGGCCTGGGCTCCACTGGCCGATTCGCCCCCCCTAGATGGGGATATAGGCTCCTCCCTTCGGGTTTCGAGGGGTATGTCACTGACATCCGCCGATATGTTACATAACAGCGAAGACTGATAGGTCTCTAGTGGTCTCACAAGAGAGCAGCAGATGACTCCTCAGGGGGGTCGGGGCGGGACCCGGGGCGGCTGCCGCCGAAGCCCAAATCGCTTCGGACATCCTCGCAAAATCGCTCTTGGCGCTGCTAGAACTCCATTCCTGGCGTACATTTTGGATGCCCGGAGCCAACTGTAGGCCACTTCGTGGTCTTCGAGTTCCCAGAACTGCATTCCCAGGCCACATTTTGCATGCCCGGAGCCAACTGTAGGCCACTTCGTGGTCTTCGACTTCCCAGAACTCCATTCCCGGGCCACATTTTGAATGCCCGGAGCCAACTGTAGGCCACTTCGTGCTCGTCGACTTCCCAGAACTCCATTCCCGGGCCACATTTTGGATGCCCGGAGCCAACTGTAGGCCACTTCGTGGTCTTCGAGTTCCCAGAACTCCATTCCCTGGCCCACATTTTGGATGCCCGGAGCAGGCTGAGGCACTGACCTGAGGCTGACGCTGAGGCTGAGGCAGGCTGAGGCTGAGGCTGAGGCTGGGCTGAGGGTGAGGCTGGCTGAGGCAGGCTGAGGCTGAGCGGCTGAGGCTGAGGCCGAGGCTGAAGGCAGACTGAGGCTGAGGCAGACGCTGAGGCAGGCTGAGGCTGAGGCTGAGGCTGAGGCTGAGGCTGAGGCTGAGGCTGAGGCTGAAGGCAGGCTGAGGCTCAGGCTGATGCAGGCTGAGGCTGAGGCAGGCTGAGGCTTGAGGCTGAGGCAGGCTGAGGCTGCGGCCGAGGCAGGCTGAGGCTGAGGCCGAGGCAAGCCGAGGCAGGCTGAGGATGAGGCTGAAGCTGAGGGAGGCTGAGGCTGAGGCTGAGGCTGAGGCAATCTGCGGCTGAGGCAGGCTGAGGCTCAGGCTGATGCAGGCTGAGGCTGAGGCAGGCTGAGGCTGAGGCTGAGGGAGGCTGAGGCTGAGGCTGAGGCCGAGGCAGGCTGAGGCTGAGGCCGAGGCAGGCTGATGCTGAGGCAGCCTGAGGCTGAGGCTGAGGCTGAGGCTGAGGCTGAGGCTGAGGCAGACGCTGAGGCAGACGCTGAGGCTGGCTGAGGCAGACGCTGAGGCTGATGCAGGCTGAGGCTGAGGCAGGCTGAGGCTGAGGCTGAGGCTGAGGCTGAAGGCGGACTGAGGCTGAGGCTGAAGCAGGCTGAGGTTGAGGCTGAGGCTGAGGCAGGCTGAGGCTGAGAATGAGGCAGGCTGATACTGAGGCAGGCTGAGGCTGAGGCTGTGATTGCGAATGCCGTTGCCGCTGCGACTGTCATCGCAAATGCGACTGCGACTGTGAGAACAGCAGAATTCTACAACTGGATTCTGATCTGAATATCAAGGAGAATGCTTCCAGATATGCTTCTACACATCGCTGTTAGGTTGCTTTGCCGGGATAATTTTTACCTAAAGCGACACTTGCTGATAGGTTTCCTAGTGGTCTCAAAAAAGAGCAACATGGACTCCTCCAGGGGGCTCGGGGCGGCGGACCCGGGGCGGCTGCCGCCGAAGGGGCGAAATCGCTTAGGGATATCGTCGCCCAAAATCGCTCTTGGCAGCTCCCAGGACTCCATTCCCGGGCCACATTGGAAGCCCGGAGCCAAACTGTAGGCAACTTTGTGCTCGTCCGACTTCCCAGAAAACTTCCATTCCGGGCCACATTTTGGATGCCCGGAACCCCCCCCCCCCCCCCCGGAGCCAACTGTAGGCCACTTCGTGCTCTTCGACTTCCCAGAACTCCATTCCGGGGCCACATTTTGGATGCCCGGAGCCAACTGTAGGCCACTTCGTGCTCTTCAAGTTCCCAGAACTCCATTCCTGGGCATGATTTTGAATGCCCGGAGCCAACTGTAGGCCACTTCGTGTTCTTCTAGTTCCCAGAACTCCATTCCAGGGCCACATTTTGAATGCTGAGGCAGGCTGATGCTGCGGCCGAGGCAGGCTGAGGCTGAGGCAGGCTGAGGCTGAGGCCGAGGCTGAAGGCAGACTGAGGCTGAGGCTGAAGCAGACTGAGGCCGAGGCTGAGGCAGGCTGAGGCTGAGGCTGAGGCAGGCTGATGCTGAGGCAGGCTGAGGCTGAGGCTGAGGCTGAGTCAGGCTGAGGCTGAGGCAGGCTGAGGCTGAGGCTGAGGCAGGCTGAGGCTGAGGCTGTGACTGTGACTGCCGTTGCCACTGCGACTGTCATCGCGAATGCGACTACGACTGCGAGAACAGCAGAATTCTACAACTGGATTCTCATCTGAATGTTAAGGGGAATGCTTCCAAATATGCTCCTACACATCGCTGTTAGGTTGCTTTGCCGGGATAATCATTTTTTCCGAGTCTTCCAGCCAACGCTTGATGGAGCTCCTCCCATATCCCCCAAGCAGCGCTGCGCGAAAAGAGATCTACGAGGCTCCCGGCGGTAACCTGGTTGACGGTTTACCGCTGGCTCCCAGTTCTAAGAGCAGCTCAGCTCCTGCGAAGGAGTTTAACTATGGGTTCACTTCCGGGAACCGACCTCGTATTGACATCAACAAAAATACAAAATTCAAGATTTTAAGAAAATCTTCTCCAAAGTTCTCTGCTTCGATTCTGAGCACTCTAGTACCTCGTAGAGCTCTTCGGCATCGATGAGCTGGAGGAATTCCGGCGCAGGGTGCAGCTAGTAACTCGTAGAGCTTCCCTTAGCTAGTTGCTGGAAGCTTAAGAGTAATACCTCGTAGAGCTCTTCGGCAAGATGAGCTGAGAGGAATTCGGGCGCAGGGTGAAGCTAGTTGGCAGACCCGACCTTAAGAGACAATGTGGTAACTTTGGGTCGATTTTTGTATCTTTGTGCAAAAGTTGAAGGTTCGTTTTAAGAACTGGTATTTTTCTCACGTGTAGTGGGTTATGCCGCGTCTGCCAGTGAAATTCTCAGGTCCGTAGCTGCAGTATTACTATCAAAAGACTTGCAGCAACCGACTGTGTTCCGAGTCACTCTGACACGCGTTAACGGTTTTCGGTACTGAACTCGAGATTCGGGGAAGCTACAGAGCTCATACTTAGAAACTTTTTCGGAATCATCAGGCGCGTTCGTCTGTTGCATCCAGAGGTCTGAACTCGGTCTCATACTCGAGCTAGGTCCGCAAAACTAGTTGTATCCTTCGAGTCATTTTGACAAGTCCTCTCGGTTTTCTGTACTTAATTCAAAATGTAGAAGAGCTACAGAGCTGGTACGCACATAAACAGATCCAGTATTACCAGGCGCGTTCCTTTTTTGCATCTAGAGGTCTGAACTCGGTCTGGTACTCGAGCTAGGTCCACAAAACTATTCGTATTCTTCAAGTTCTCTTTACAGACGCTGTCGGTGTTCTGTACTTAGCTCGAGCTACAAATCTCGTACGTACAGAAACCGATCCAGAATCATCAGAGGCGTTCGGCTGAAGCATCTAGAGCTCTGAACACAGTCTGCTACTCAAGCTAGATCCAGAAAACGATTCGTATGCGACCTATTTACCTAACAGCGAAGACTGATAGGTTTCTAGTGGTCTCAAGAGAGAGCATCATGACTCCTCAGGGGGGTCGGGGCGGGACCCGGGGCGGCTGCCGCCGAAGCCCAAATCGCCTGGGACATCCTCGCAAAATCGCTCTTGGCGCTGCTAGAACTCCATTCCCGGCGTACATTTTGGATGCCCGGAGCCAACTGTAGGCCACTTCGTGGTCTTCGAGTTCCCAGAACTTCATTCCCGGCGTACATTTTGGACGCCCGGAGCCAACTGTAGGCCACTTCGTGGTCTTCGAGTTCCCAAAACTCCATTCCTGGGCATGATTTTGAATGCCCGGAGCCAACTGTAGGCCACTTCGTGGTCTTCGAGTTCCCAGAACTCCATTCCTGGGCATGATTTTGAATGCCCGGAGCCAACTGTAGGCCACTTCGTGTTCTTCGAGTTCCCAGAACTCCACTCCCGGGCCACATTTTGAGTGCTGAGGCAGGCTGATGCTGAGGCTGAGGCAGGCTGAGGCTGAGGCAGGCTGAGGCTGAGGCCGAGGCTGAAGGCAGACTGAGGCTGAGGCTGAAGCAGGCTGAGGCTGAGGCTGAGGCTGAGGCTGAAGCAGGCTGATGCTGAGGCAGGCTGAGGCTGAGGCTCAGGCTGATGCAGGCTGAGGCTGAGGCAGGCTGAGGCTGAGGCCGAGGCTGAAGGCAGACTGAGGCCGAGGCTGAAGCAGGCTGAGGCTGAGGCTGAGGCAGGCTGAGGCTGAGGCTGAGGCAGGCTGATGCTGAGGCAGGCTGAGGCTGAGGCTGAGGCTGATGCAGGCTGAGGCTGAGGCAGGCTGAGGCTGAGGCCGAGGCTAAAGGCAGACTGAGGCTGAGGCTGAAGCAGGCTGAGGCTGAGGCTGAGGCAGGCTGAGGCTGAGGCTGAGGCAGGCTGATGCTGAGGCAGGCTGAGGCTGAGGCTGAGGCTGATGCAGGCTGAGGCTGAGGCAGGCTGAGGCTGAGGCCGAGGCTGAAGGCAGACTGAGGCTGAGGCTGAAGCAGGATGAGGCTGAGGCTGAGGCAGGCTGAGGCTGAGGCTGAGGCAGGCTGATGCTGAGGCAGGCTGAGGCTGAGGCTGAGGCTGTGACTGCGACTGCCGTTGCCACTGCGACTGTCATCGCGAATGCGACTGCGACTGCGAGAACAGCAGAATTCTGCAACTGGATTCTCATGTGAATCTTAAGGGGAATGCTTCCAGATATGCTCCTACACATCGCTGTTAGGTTGCTTTGCCGGGATAATTTATTCCATCCGCGGCCGCAGAGGTTCCGACCGCTTCTCCGGGGGGTAGCTTGTCGTCCAGGGTCAATGTTTGCTAGCACCTCGGCCCGAAAACGACCCGGAGGCCAGAATCGAAGAAAAAAAAAAAACGCCAGGATTCAACAAAAATCATGTCGTCAGAACTCTGGGCTCACCGCACGGTGTGGTCAACGCGCCGCTTGTCGGCGGTAAGCCCAGGGGGGAAGTGAGAGGGGGCATGCCTTCACAGAAGGCGGCGGCGCTCCTCAGAAGCCCTCGCGCTTTCTGACAAGCCATCAGTTGCTTTCAGGGCTGGACCTAAATGCTGTTTTTCGTTATGTGTTTTGTTTTGCCCACTTGTTTTCCTGCACCTCTCTGCCACAGCGAAAAGCAAAACACAGCCGAAGTCCAGCATAACAACGCTCAGGCCCAGCCCTGCTTCTGATGGAGGCGCGTCCCCTCTCGCTTCCCCCCTGGGCTCGCTGGACCCTCCCCCGTCCCCCACTCCTCAGACCTCCGCGAAGGTGCGCTCTGACCAGAATCTCGAGGAGAATCCAGCCGTGGCGACGAGAGCTCCCCGGGGCGAGCAGCGGCATCGGCACCTTCCCATCCTCCTCCTCCTCCTCCTCCTCCTCCTCCTTCCTCCTCCCCTCTCCTCCTCCTCCTCCTCCTCCTCCTCCTCCCCTCTCCTCCTCCTCCCTCTACTCCACCTCCTCCTCCTCCTCTCACTCCCCTCCTCCACCCTCTCCCTCCTCCTACCTCTCCTCCTCCTCCTCCTCCTCCTCCTCCTCCTCCTCCTCCTCCTCCTCCTCCTCCTCCTCCTCCTCCTCCTCCTCGCGGTGCGGTGTGGTCACTGCCCCGGTGGGGGGGCCGTGGTGGTTTTGAGGGTCGCAGCTCGGCTCTCGCGTGGCCCTCCCGGACGACCAGGGCCCCCCCCGGACGACACTCGGCGAGGCCCAGCCACTGGAACGCCTCCCAAGGCTGGGCATCTGGCAAGGGCCGACGAGCACGCCCGAAAGCATCGAACCCCGAACCCCTCTCACTTCTCCCCTGGGCTCGCCGCCGAGTTTTCGGGCAGGATCGATCGGCATCGAAGCGGAAAATCGGACCGAATCGGAATGTGCGTCGGATCGGGCTGCATCGGCACGGAGTCGAAATCGGATCGGATCGGCTGCACCAGGATGCACAACAACGCCATGTAAGCGTCGAGCCGCATCGGATCGGCGGGACATCGAAACCGAGTCGGATCGAAATGGCCGAAAACAATATTGAGTCGGCTCGATCGGATCGACAGGGGCTCCGTTCTGGCTATACGCAAGAGCGACCCTGGACAATATGGACCGTTGGTGCACGGCTCTTGGGGGCCGCGGGGGGGCCAAACACAAGGGCGCAAGACACTGCTACCGCATCGCGTTCGGCGATCGGGGGACCCCAGCAGGCCCGCACCGAAGACCACTCTGGCGAAGGGTCACTCCCCGGGGAGCCCACACAGGACGCGCGCGCCCAACCACGCGCACGAACACGGCCCCCCGTCTGCGAGCCCGGCCTCGTGATACGAACGCTCGCGCAGCGCGTGCCCTCGACACCGACGCGGCCTCGTGTGCGCGCACGTCCCCCCATCGCTCACTCCCGACCCTCGCGTGCCGTCGACTGCTGGGGCCCCCCCGCCCCCGCAGGCCATCGCCACGTCCGCCACCCAGGGCAGGCCGCCGGGCGCGCTGGGGTCCTCGAACGGCCGCCGCGGCGGCTCGCCGAGGGCCGCGGAGAGGCCGCCGAACGCCTCCCGGGCGCAGGCGCCGGCGCCCTGGAGCGCCGAGCGCAGCAGCGCGGGGACCTCCCGGGAGGCGGGGTCGCGGGGGGGTCGCGGGGCGGGTCCTGGGCTGGGCCGCGGGGCGGGTGGGGGTCGCCGAGCGCGTCGCGGGGCCTGGGTCGCCGGGTGGGTCGTGGGGCGGGTCGCGGGGGGGTCGCGGTATGGTAGCCCCCCCACATGATCATACATATTCTTCGGATGTGTGTGTATATATATATATATATATGTTTGTGTATATATATATATATATATATATTTATATACTCCCCTCCCTCATCTGCTGCCCGTTCTCCGTCGCTCCTCCTTATCCTCTTATCGGCCTTCAGCGGGGCAGTGCAACCTCGGGCTGAGGGCAGCGGGGTAGCGCAAGGCTTCAGTGGGAATCCTTTGGCAAGCCCCACAGGAGGATTCAATTGGATGGGAAAACGCCACAACAACGATTTTATTGGAAAGCATCACAACAATAATCCTTTGGAGAGCACCGCAAAGGGATTCGATTGGAAAGCAAAAGTCCTTTTTGGAAAGCACCAGACAAGGATTCTAGTGGAAGCCTCACAGCAGGAATCTTTTGGAAAGCACCACACAGGGATTCTATTGGATTGGAAAACGCCACAAAGAGATTATGTTGGAAAGCCTTACACCAGGAATCCTTGGGAAAGCGCAACTAAAGGATTTGACTGGAAAACCGCACAACAGGAATCCTTTGGAAAACACCACAAAGGGATTCCATTGGATTGCCTCACAACGTGACCCCTGTGGAAAACATCGCACAGGGTTTTGATTGAAAGGCCTCACAACAAGAACCCTTTGGAAAGCACACACAGGGATTCAATTGGATTGGACAGCGCCACAAATCCATTCGATTGGAAAGCCTCACAACAGGAATCCTTTGGAAAGCACCACGCAGGGATTTTATGGAAAAGAGCCTCGCAAAAAAAAAGGCCTTCGGAAGGCGCCACAAAGGGATTCGATTGGATTGAACAGCACCGCGAAAGGATTATATGGGAAAACCTCACAACAGGAATATTTTGGAGCCACAACGGGATTCTTTGGGAAATCCTCACAACAGGACTCCTTTGGAAAGCACGACCAATGGATTCTATTGGAAAGCCTCACAAGAGGCATCCTTTGGAAAACATCACACATGGATTCTAATGGATTGGAAAGCACCACAAACGGATGTGTATTGGAAACCCTCTCGAAAGAAATCCTTCGGAAAGCACCGCAACGGGATTTTACTGGAAAGCCTCACAACAGGAATCCTTTGAAAAGCGCAGCAAAAGGATTCGATTGGACTGCCTCACGCCAGGAATCCTTTGGAAAACGTCGCAAGGGGCTTCTACTGGAAAGCCTCACACCAGGAATCCTTTGGAAATCATCACGGAAGGATTCTATTGGAAGGGAAAGCGCCACAAAGGGATTTTCATGGAAGGCCTCACAACAGGAATCCTCTGGAAAGCACCACAAAGGGATTCCATTGGAAAGCCTCACACCAGGAATGACTGCCGCGCAACATGAATCATTTGGAAGCACAACCAATTGATTCGATTGGAAAGCCTGACAACAGGCATCCTGTGGAAAACACCACAAGGGATCTATCGGATTGGAAAGCGCCACAAAAGGATTATATGGGAAAACCTCACATCAGGGATCCTTTGTCTTTGGAAAGAGCAATTAAAGAATTCGATTGGAAAACAGCACAACAGGAATCCTTCGGAAAACACCAAAAAAGGATTCCATTGGATTGCCTCACAACATGACCCCTGTGGAAAACATCGCACAAGGTTTTTATTGAAAGGCCTCACAACAGGAACCCTTTGGAAAGCACCACACCGGGCTTCGATTGGATTGGACAGTGCCACAAAGGGATTCGATCGGAAAACCTCACAACACGAATCCTCTGGAACGCACCCCACAGGCTTTCCATCGGAAAGCCTCGCAACAAGAATCCTTTGGAAAGCACCACAGAGGGACCCTATTGGATTGGAAAGCGCCACAACAGGATTTTATGGGAAAGCCTAACAACCGGAATCCGGTGGAA
The DNA here is from genome assembly GCA_963575745.1 of Prorocentrum cordatum. Taxonomy (NCBI): domain Eukaryota; class Dinophyceae; order Prorocentrales; family Prorocentraceae; genus Prorocentrum; species Prorocentrum cordatum. The sequence goes on from CAUYUJ010003208.1 coordinate 23,767, forward strand.
ATCACCACAAGGGATTCGATTGGATTGGAAAGCGCCACAAAGGAATTCTGTTGGAAATCCTCACACCAGGAATCCTGTGGAAAGCACAAGTAAGGGACTCTATTCGAAAGCCGCACAACAGGAGTCCGTGGGAAAAGCGCCACAAAGGGATTCCTTTGGATTGCCTCACAACAGGAGCCCTTTTGGCAAGCATCGCAAAGGGTTTCCATTGAAGGCCTCACAACAGGAACCCATTGGAAAGCACTACAAGGGGATTCTATTGGAATGGGAAGCGCCTCGAAGGGATTCAATTGGAAAGCCTCACGACACGAATCCGCTGGAAAGTGCCACGCAGGGATTCTAGTGGAAAGCCTCACAGCACGAATCCTTTGGAAAGCACCACGCGGGGATTCTATTGGAAAGCACCACAAAGACCTTCTGGGCACTGAAAAACCCATAAAACACAAGGAACAACAAAAAAACAAAGAAACCAAAGACCCAGGGTTGACCCCCCACACACACACACACACACACACACACACACACACACACACACACACACACACAAAAAAAAAAAACAAACACACAAGAAAACAAGGAAAAACCCACCCAACAAAAAAATGTTTGCAGCACTTTCTGTGTAAGGGCGGCGGGGACGGGGTAACTCTTGAAATATATGTTTCTTTGCTGTTTGTTGTTTTTTCCTTGTGATTTTTTGTTGTTCAGCCATGGGTATTTTTTAGCGCCCAACCTCCTCTTCCTCCAACCCTCCTCCTTCTCCTCCTGTCTCCTCCTCGTGGAGGGACGTCCTTTTGTGCTGGAGGAATAGATGTGTTGTCATTTGAGGGAGTTTCTGTGGAACTCACGTCATCCTCACCCCCGGCGCGAAGAGCACGAGCCCAGAGCGGCCTCCGGCACCGTTTCCGGACGGATCCGCTGGATCCGCTGGATCCGCTGGATCCGGTGACGAATCCCAAACCGGCGCCCTCGCCTGAGACATCCTCCCAAAACGGGCCCCGGGGGGGTTGCCCAGAGGAGCCCAGAGCGGCCTCCGGCACCGTTTCCGGACGGATCCGCTGGATCCGCTGGATCCGCTGGATCCGGTGACGAATCCCAAACCGGCGCCCTCGCCTGAGACATCCTCACAAAAACGGGCCCCGGGGGGGATGCCCAGAGGAGCCCAGAGCGGCCTCCGGCACCGTTTCCGGACGGATCCGCTGGATCCGCTGGAACCGCTGGATCCGGTGACGAATCCCAAACCGGCGCCCTCGCCTGAGACATCCTCACAAAACGGGCCCCGGGGGGGATGCCCAGAGGAGCCCAGAGCGGCCTCCGGCACCGTTTCCGGACGGATCCGCTGGATCCGCTGGGTCCGCTGGATCCGGTGACGAATCCCAAACCGGCGCCCTCGCCTGAGACATCCTCACAAAACGGGCCCCGGGGGGGATGCCAGAGGAGCCCAGAGCGGCCTCTGGCACCGTTTCCGGACGGATCCGCTGGATCCGCTGGATCCGCTGGATCCGGTGACGAATCCCAAACCGGCGCCCTCGCCTGAGACATCCTCACAAAACGGGCCCCGGGGGGGATGCCCAGAGGAGCCCAGAGCGGCCTCCGGCACCGTTTCCGGACGGATCCGATGGATCCGCTGGATCCGCTGGATCCGGTGACGAATCCCAAACCGGCGCCCTCGCCTGAAACATCCTCACAAAACGGGCCCCGGGGGGTTGCCCAGAGGAGCCCAGAGCGGCCTCCGGCACCGTTTCCGGACGGATCCGCTGGATCCGCTGGATCCGGTGACGAATCCCAAACCGGCGCCCTCGCCTGAGACATCCTCACAAAACGGGCCCCGGGGGGGAGGAGCCCAGAGCGGCCTCCGGCACCGTTTCCGGACGGATCCGCTGGATCCGCTGGATCCGCTGGATCCGGTGACGAATCCCAAACCGGCGCCCTCGCCTGAGACATCCTCACAAACGGGCCCCGGGGGGGATGCCCAGAGGAGCCCAGAGCGGCCTCCGGCACCGTTTCCGGACGGATCCGCTGGATCCGCTGGATCCGGTGACGAATCCCAAACCGGCGCCCTCGCCTGAGACATCCTCACAAAACGGGCCCCGGGGGGGGATGCCCAGAGGAGCCCAGAGCGGCCTCCGGCACCGTTTCCGGACGGATCCGCTGGATCCGCTGGATCCGCTGGATCCGGTGACGAATCCCAAACCGGCGCCATCGCCTGAGACATCCTCACAAAACGGGCCCCGGGGGGGATGCCCAGAGGAGCCCAGAGCGGCCTCCGGCACCGTTTTCCCGGCAAGCAGAACCGGATCCGCTTTCGGATCAGCTGGATCCGGGTGAGAATCCCAAACCGGCGCCCTCGCTGAGCATTCATACAATACGGGCCCGCGGGGGCGGGGGGTGGCCGGGGGTGGGCGGTTGGGGTATGCCACGTGGAGCCCCCCAGAGCGGCCTCCGGCACCGTTTCCGGACGGATCCGCTGGATCCGCTGGATCCGGTGACGAATCCCAAACCGGCGCCCTCGCCTGAGACATCCTCACAAAACGGGCCCCGGGGGGGATGCCCAGAGGAGCCCAGAGAGGCCTCCGGCACCGTTTCCGGACGGATCCGCTGGATCCGCTGGATCCGCTGGATCCGGTGACGAATCCCAAACCGGCGCCCTCGCCTGTGACATCCTCACAAAACGGGCCCCGGGGGGGATGCCCAGAGGAGCCCAGAGCGGCCTCCGGCACCGTTTCCGGACGGATCCGCTGGATCCGCTGGGATACGGTTGACGGAATCCAAGCCCGGAGCCCTCGCCTGTGACATCCCCCTCACAAAAACGGGGCCCCGTGGGAAAGGGGGGGGGGGGGGGGCGGGGGGGATGTCCAGCCACATAGAGGAGCCACAGAGCGGGCCTCTCAAGGCCACCGCTTCGGACACGGGATCCGCTGGATCCGCTGGATCCGGTGACGAATCCCAAACCGGCGCCCTCGCCTGAGACATCCTTACAAAACGGGCCCCGGGGGGGAGAGGAGCCCAGAGCGGCCTCCGGCACCGTTTCCGGACGGATCCGCTGGATCCGCTGGATCCGCGAATCCCAAACCGGCGCCCTCGCTGAGACATCCTCACAAAACGGGCCCCGGGGGGGATGCCCATAGGAGCCCAGAGCGGCCTCCGGCACCGTTTCCGGACGGATCCGCTGGATCCGCTGGATCCGCTGGATCCGGCGCCCTCGCCTGAGACATCCTCGCAAAACGGGCCCCGGGGGGGATGCCCAGAGGAGCCCAGAGCGGCCTCCGGCACCGTTTCCGGACGGATCCGCTGGATCCGCTGGATCCGGTGACGAATCCCAAACCGGCGCCCTCGCCTGAGACATCCTCACAAAACGGGCCCCGGGGGGGATGCCCAGGGAGCCCAGAGCGGCCTCCGGCACCGTTTCCGGACGGACGACCTGACTGCATAACACGCCTGGATATGCCGACGGGGGCGAAGGAGGAGGAGGAGGAGGAGGAGGAGGAGGAGGAGGAGGAGGAGGAGGAGGAGGAGGAGGAGGAGGAGGGGGAGGGGGCAGGCGAGGGAGCCCCGGCCCTGGGGGAGGGGCCCTGAGGGAGCCCTGATGGGCTTCCGGCACCATGGAGAGGTCCTGTGGGGCGGCCGCCCCTTCTTCTCTCGGTCGTTTCCCTCTCGCCCAGAAGCGCGCGCCCCTTCTTCTATATATACAGAAACTCCCGATCAACCGCAGAGCGGCGGATGTTATGGTTTCCTTCAGAAAGCAGCCCTGTGTAAGGCTTTTCAAAACGACATCCCTTTGTAAGGCTGCCACGCTCCTGCAGGAGGAGGAGGAGGGGGGGAGGAGAAGGGGATGAGATAGAGATACAGAACAAAGACGAGTGGAGGAGGATGATGAGGAGGAGATATGGGATCCATGGACGAAGAATAGGTATCATGTGAGGGGGCTACCATATATAGATATACACATATACGAGATGTTACCGGCTCGCTGCGCTTCGCCTTTACGGGGCGCAAGAGCGGTGGAGGCCGTTATGGGGCGCAAGAGCTCGGAGGTCGAATTGGGGCTAAGGGTAATTCAGCAATTGCGGCTCCTGAGGTGCCTGAGACTCATAGGGTTCACGGGGCTCCTGGGGCTCGTTGGGGTTGTGGGTCTTTCAGTGCGTATCGGGCAATGGGCGCTTAATGCTCAGGTCGCTTATGCAGGGGTCATGGGGGTCATAGGGCTCGCGGTGCTCATGGGGCTCTTGGGGCTTCTTGAGGTCATCGGCTCGTGAAGGTCACTGGGCTCGTAAGGCTCGCGATGCTCAAGGGGGGCAGAGGCGCAGTTCGCCAACAGAGCGCGTAGACCTCGTAGGGCCCATGGGGCCCATCGGGGTCAAGGGGCATGTGGGGCCCATAGGGCTCGTGAGCTTATAGGGTGTATGAGGCGCACAGGGCGCATAAGTCTCGGAGGGCTCATAGGGGGGGGGGGGGGGCAAGGGGTCCTAAGGCCAGAGGGCTCCCAGAGGTCATGGGTTCCCAGGGGCTCATAGGGCGCATGGGTCTCATGGGGGTCATAGGGCTCATACGGGGTCACAGGGATCGGGACGCTCCTGCGGCTCGGCTGATAGATTGCATGGTGCTCATGGGGCGTGGAGGGTTCATGGAGCTCATGGGGCTCATCGGGGTCCTCGTGGGGAAAGGGCTCATATGGCTCATAGGGCCCCTAGGGTCCATAGGGCTCATAGGGCCCATAGTGCTCACAGGGCTCGTAAGGCTCATGGGGGCCACAGGGCGCATGGAGCTCATAGGGCAATGGGGGATCATAGGGCTCACAGGGCTCTCGGGGCCGATCGGGCGCGTGGGGCTCGTAGGCCCATGGGGCTCACTGAGGTCATAGGGCTCAGAGGTCCCAGAGCGGGCGGGCATGGGGCTCACATTGTTGAGGCCGCGTCGGCTCGGGCAACGGACTTGACGAAGTCGACGGTGCGAGCGGACAGGAGCGATGGATGTTTTTGGGCACCCCTGTGCTGCATGTGGGGTCATCGGGTTCCTTGGGGTCTTAGGGCGCAGAGGTCTCACAGGGCTCAGTAGGCGCATTGGGGTCATGGGGCTCGTGAGGCCCATGGGGCTCTTGAGGGTCATGGGGGTGAGAGTGCTCACAGGGCTGTTGGGCTCATAGGGGTGCACAGGGGTCATAGGGGGCATAGGGCTCATAGGGCTGCGAGGGCCGATCAGGCGGATATGAATGATAGGGGTCATGGGCGTCGTACGGCTCATGGGACTATCGGGGCTCATGGGGCTTGTGGGTCTCACAGGGGTCACTGGGGTCATAGGGCTCGCAGGGCTCATAGTGATCATCATGGAGGCTTATAGGGCTCATAGGGTTCATTGAGGTGACATGGATCATGGGGCCTACGGGGCTCATAGGGCTCAGACGGGTCGATGAGGATCATGAGGCTCATAGGGGTCACCGAAGTCATAGGACGCATGGGGCTCATGGGGCACCGTAGGGCACCATCGGGCACCACAGGAGAGCCTCGTGGGGCGTCTCGAGAGCATCTTGGGCCGTCTTGAAGCCATTCTGGAGCAGTCTTGGATCGTTCTGGAGCGGTCTCAGGCGCCGTATTCTTATTCAACGAATCTAACACACGACGTTGCGAATATCAATGAGGATTGCCTCTCGGGGCCTTTGTGAGGTTCCTTTTGGGACTCTCTTGGGCCGTCTGGCGGCTCTTCTGGGCCGTCCCCGGACTCTCTTGGGCCGTACTTGGGGGCTTGGGCCGTCTTCGGGCCCCCTGGGGCGCTCTTGGGGGCGTCCCTTGGCTTCTTGGGGGCTCTCTTGGAATCTTTTTGGGGCTCTTGGGGGCGGTCTTGGGGTTCTCTGCTGCCGTAGGGGGGGTCCTTATAAGAATATTCGAAGAGGTATATATATATATATATATATATATACTAGTGTGGACCCGTGGATTAAATCCACGGAGTTGCGCGGATCGAAATTTGGTTGCGAGTGCTGGGTTGTGCGACGCTGCCAGCTACTGCCGTAGATCCTGTGAAGCTTGTTCTGGTGCTGTTCCCCCACTGAGCGCCGCCAATGCACCGAAGCGGGGGCCGAAGTGTTCGAGCTTCGCAAGAGGCAAAAGTTCAAGAGACCAAGCCAGAGCAGCGTTGGAAGATATGCGTCGGGATCGCGGCGGACGCGGGAGCGGGTCGGGTCAAACGCGGCGCCGTCTCGGGCCGCGTCGGAAGCGTCGGAACGGCGTCGCGGCAAAATAGGGAGAGCAGACGGGCAGCGCCAGGGCCACGGGAGTGTAAAACATTGTTCTTTTGCGCCTGCGAAGGGCCTCTCGCCTCTCGTCCGCCCCTCTCTCTTGGAGGCAGTTTTGAAGCCTCTAGGGGGCCGTTTGGGAGCTCTATGGAGGCTCTTTTGGGCCTCTTGGGGGCTCCTCGGGGCCCCCTTGGGCCGCGTATGGCGCCTCTTGGGCCGTCTTGGGGCCGTCTTCGGCCACCTTGGGCGCCACTTGGGCCGTCTTGGGGCCATCTTGGGCTCTCTTGGGCCCCTTTTGGGCACCTCTTGGGGTCCTCTTGGGCCGTCTTGGGCGCCCCTTGGGCCGTCCTGGGGCCGTCTGAGCCATCTTTGGGCCCTCTTGGGGGCCGTCTTGGGCAATCTTGGAGGCCTCTGGGGCTGTCTTGGACGCTTCGTAAAGGAAAATATCGAATCCATTGAAAATGTGCATTTTACAAAGGGAATGTGGCCATTTTTGCTTGATGGAGCCCTCCTGGGGGAGCCCTCGGACCCCCCGGAGCCGTCCGAGGGCGTCTTTGGGGCGTATGGGGCCGTCTGGAGAACATCTTGGGCCGCCTGAAAGCCGTCTTGGGTCGTCTCGGGGCCTCCGTAAGCCGTCTTGGGTTTTTCTGGGGAACTCCGACGCCGTTTCGGACCCCTCCGGGGGCCTTCCGGTGCCGTTTTGGAGCCCCCGGGAGGCTCGAGGAGCCGGGGGTCCACGCAAACCCGCCAAGGCCAATTCGAATTTATTTGAATAGATATACAGATTATACCTATTCAGATACTTTCATAGGGCCGGGGACGCCGGAGAAAGCCCCCCCCTTACGAATTCGGCCTTCCCGGTCCTCCAGGCAACCCTCCAGACGAGCCGCAGACGGGCTCCAGGCTTTCCAGCGCGCTCCCGAAACGACCCCAGAGAGCCCCAATACGGTCCACGACGACCCCCAAGAAGCCGTCATAGCCCCAAAGATCGCTCCAAAACGTCCCAAGAGGCCTCCAAGAGCACTCCCAAGAAGGCCCCAAGAGGCAGTTTTTGTTGAACATTATTACTTCTAAAGAATAATTATTGTTGGGACCCCTGGTGCACGACCCCCCCGCCGCGCCTAGGCCGCAGCCACGTTTTCATCATTTTCGTGAGGAAGTCTCAGGCACAACGGGTTGGTCCGGATCCGGTTGTGTTGTTACGATCGGTTTTCCCTTGCAAAAAATAAGCTAAAGTGGACATTTCTTGTTCTAACATATCCAAACTTCAAGAATCCCTTGCAAAAAAAGGTAAAGTGGACATTCGCGCGCGCAAGACGAAATCCTTCCAAAACCTTAGTGTTCGCAGCGATTTTAACATAAAAACATCAAAAAACCAATGGTTTTTCAACAAAAATTGTCAAAATCTCATCCCGCGCGCTCTTGCGGATTCGTAGGAAACCCAACACTTTTTAAACATTTCTGTCAAACGGGCTTTTGCGAGCAACTTTTTCGAACTTCTGCAACAACGGTTGCGCACCTGCCAGGGCCATCATCCCTGTCAAATAATACCATGCGGGACACATTCGTTTTTTCTTCGCGCGCGCACGCCGTCGTCGTCGGCCGCGGGGCCCTGAATAGTAGCCACGGTCGTCCGCATGCCACGAAGTGAAGTGTCCGAACGTCATAGGGCGGGAAGCTGGGTGTGGGTGGTGGCGAAGAGTCGTTTGGAAATTTGGTAGAGCTTGAACCGGCCCCCCCACAAAGTGGGGGTATTGCCCGCCTCCTATGAAAACCCTGGCACTGGTGAGAACGGAGTGTCCCCACGTGCTAGTAATTGTTGTTGTTGTTGTTGTTGTTGTTGTTGTTGTTGTTGTTGTTGAACATTATTAATTCTAAAGAATAATTATTGTTGGGCCCCTGGTGCACGGCCCCCCTGCGCCGCCTAGGCCGCAGCTACATTTTCATCATTTTCGTGAGGAAGCCTCAGGTAATTCGATGTGATCAAGATCCGGTTGTTTTGTTCCCCCCCGCTTTCCCTTGCAAAAAACACTATAAAATGACATTTCTTGTTCTAATATAATCAAATTTCAAGAATCCCTTGCAAAAAATAAGGTAAAGTGGACATTCGCGCGCGCAAGACGAAATCCTTCCAAAAGCTTAGTGTTCGGAGCGATTTTAACATAAAAACATCAAAAAACCAATGGTTTTTCAACAAAACAATGTCAAAATCTCATCCCGCGCGCTCTTGCGGATTCGTAGGAAACCCAACACTTTTTAAACATTTCTGTCAAACGGGCTTTTGCGAGCAACTTTTTCGAACTTCTGCGACAACGGTTGCGCACCTGCCAGGGCCATCATCCCTGTCAAATAATACCATGCGGGACACATTCGTTTTTTTCGCGCGCGCACGCCGAAATCTCCAAAAACCATTGGGCTTCTTAAGAATTTTAGCACCGCGCATCATAAAATCACACGAATCGCACCGTAGGTCCTCGAAAAACACTTGCACGACTTTTCAAAATTTCCACCCGCGCGCGCTGTCCGAATCTGCATCATATGCAACAGATGTTCTGTGGAAGGCTTCACAACTTCTGTGGGTTAACAAGGCTTAACAACTTCTGTGGGTGTACGAACGTAGGCTTAACAACTTCTGTGGGTGTGTACTCCACGCCAGTGTAGTAGCCACGGTCGTCCGCAGGCCACGAAGTGAAGTGTCCGAACGTCATAGGGCGGGAAGCTGGGTGTGGGTGGTGGCGAAGAGTCGTGTGGATATTTGGTAGAGCTTGCACTGCCCCCCCACAAAGTGGGGGTATTGGCTGGCGTCGCATGAAAACCCTGGCACTGGTGAGAACACTGAGCGTTCGGGTAAAGTGATTGTTGTTGTTGTTGTTGTTGTTGTTGTTGTTGTTGTTGTTGTTGGTTTTTGGATAATTTTGGGATTATCCTCTTTTCGGCTTCCCGACGCTCCGAGACGGCGGTCTTCTGGGCGTCCGAAGCCGCCTGGGAGGCTCCAAAATCGCACCACAACCATCCGAAAGGGCTTCAGAGCCCCAAAACGGCACCACAGGGGTTCAAGATGGCCCTAAGACAGCCCCATGGCGGCCCAAGATGGCCCTGAGGCGCCCTCCGAAGCATTCCAAATCGTGACCCGGTCGTTCAGGGAGACCGCGGTTGGAGGCAGGGTGGCCCGAGGAAGCCCCCAGAGGCCCCCAGAAGACGCCCAGGAGGCCTCCAGAAGGTTTTAAGAAAGCCTGAAAAATTGTTGTGAGGCCTCCAGAGGCTCTTCAAGGAGGAGCCTCCGCAAAAAGAGCTGAGGAGGATGGGGAGAATGCGCAGGGTGCGGCGAGAATGAAGAAAAAAGCATGGAGGAAGGATAACGAATAATTTATCATAACGGCGATGCCAGAAAAGGCAACAAGGAGTTATTGCTAAAATGTCGGCTTGACATTTCTGCCATTCCACCTGCATGCCAAACTTCAAGGACCAAGGTGCATGGCGCGAAGCGCCACTGCAGTTTTGTAGGCATATATATATATATATATGTATATATATATATATATATATATATGTATCTATGTATATATGTATACATAGATATGTGGCCCGCCGCGACCAGTACACGCCAGTGCCCCGATGCGCTTCGGCCATGGGGCCCATGGGCCACTCGAGGCTGACAGGGCCCATGGGCTCTACTGGGACAGGTGGCTCAAAGGCCTCTCCGCCGCCATTGGGGCTCAGAGGCTCGGGGCCCCAATTGGGAAGAGGGGCAATTCAGCCAGCGCGGCCCATGGGGATCATGGGGTTCCGAGGGCCCGCAGGCGTGATTGGGTGCATAGGTTTCTCGGGCTGGTGAGCTCATTCGTGTTCTAAAAGCGTGTAGAGACCTGGCAAAGCAGAAATCACGGACCCTTGGGCCGCATAGCGGGCGGGCCCATCGGGCTTATGAGGCTCATGGGGCTCATAAGGTCATTGTGTCCACCGTGCGGCATAGGGCTCATATGGCCCATGGGACTCACGCGGTTCGTAGGGCTGAGGAGGCTCCACGGGGCTATGCGGCTCACGGGGCCCGCGGGGCTGGTATAGCATTTTAAAAATCGCAGGGCTTTGTGAGGCCCATAGGCGACATAGGGCTCACAGGGCTCACTGGGCTCGTAGGGCCCATGAGGCTCGTCGGGCTCATTGGGCTCACATTGCTCAGAGGACTCACAAGTCATTGGCTCGCGGACGACATGGGGCTCAGAGGGCCCATGGAGCTCATGGGGCTCGTAGGGCCCATCAGGGTCATGCGGCTCGCATGGCTCATAGGGGCCATAAGGCTTATGGGATTCGGAGGGGCCACAGAGCGCACTCGGCTCCTAGGGGCCGGAGGGCCCATGGGGCTCATTGTGGCCATGAGGGCTCAGAAGGGGCCATAGGGCTCGCGCCACTGAGGACGTCGATGCGCTCGCAGGGCTCGACGGGCCCATCAAGCTCATGTAAGCTGATGGTGCCGCGACGGGCCCATCGAGCTTATGTGCAGTAGGCTGATGGTGCCGCGTCCACTGGACGCTGGGGAACAAGGTAGTTAGTGAGCTCCTAGGAGGAGGTGTCTGGGGGGCCTCTTGGAGGGCACATAGGGCGCATGGGGCCAGAGGGTTCGTAGGGGCGATAGGGCTAAGAGGGGTCGGTGGAGTCATGAGCTCATCAGGGGCATGGGGCTCGTCGGGGTTGGACGGCGCACGAGATCGTGAGGAGCATAGGGTCACAGGGCGCAGTGGGCTCGTGAGCTGATGTGGCGCGTAGAGGTCGTAGCGCACATAGGGCAAGTGGGGCTGATGGGGCTCAGAGGGTTCGCAGCGCTGACAGGGGTCGTAGGATTCGCAGGGCTCCAAGGGTTCGTAGGGGTCGGGCTCATACGTGTCGTAGGGCTCAGCTCATTGGACTTATGGGCTCGTAGGGCTGATAGTGATCATAGGGCTCACAGAAGAGGGTCTCGGGGGCCTCTTGGAGGGTGCGTAGGGCTCATGGGTCGCATAGGGCTTATGGGGCTCGTATGACTCATAGGGTTCGTTGTGTGATATGGAAGATTATCGCTGGTAATGTTTTCTCGCTCTGCGCGGCAGAGGCGCGCGTAGCTCTGAGGCCAAGTGCCCTCTTCGAGAAAAACGGCGGCGGTAGGGATAAATACAAACAAAAGGAAAGAGAGCAAGGAATGAAACCACAGGGCCCTCGAGGCTTCTAGGGGAAGCCCTCTCGGGCCTCTTACATTCCTGGGGAGTGAGCTTGATTCACACTCCTCCTAGTCGCCGTCTCGGGCGCCTGAGCGGGGACTATAACAAGTCACTCGCCGGAAACTTCATTGCAAACAGGGAGATGATTTTCGAGATACTCTATGGCAAGCAAACGGCCTGCACGGCATGCTAAGAGGCTGCCCTTCGGGGCGATTTAAGGGGTGCTCTGCGCGCGCCTGCAAACGTACATTCTCAGTTAAGCCATCTTATCGGGATAAGATCTGAATGCTGAATGGGTGTGATCGTCAGCCCATCCAAAAAAACGGCGCACACTGAACGAAGCTTCGAAATGCGGAATTACGTGTAGATCTTTACACCAGGTGTGAAATCTGAGCAGAAACGGACTTACATAAATCTTTAGCCGGGTATGGAACACTGAACAGCAATGCAGACGAACGCATGAATAGCCGGGTGTGGAAATCGAGCAGCAACGCGGACTTACGTTTGAATAGCCGAGTATGAAGTCTGAGCAGCAGAATATTTGCCGGTTCGATCGGCCAACGTGCCGTCCGGAAACCAAGCGGGGTTCACTTTTCCTTCTTTGGCTTCGTCGGCTTGTCCATCAGGTCAGGTCCTCGCCAGCAGTCTCTGCCTGTGAGCTTCCACCAGCGGCCCATGAGATCGTTCATCACGCTCTCCGGGAAGATCGTGAAATCGGGGTTGCTGCAACGGTAGTGCCGGAGCAGCCACGACGCATGCTTCTTGCAGGTCTTGCAAGTGATGTAGACACTGTGCGGGTTGTGCCCGATAGCGACACCATGATGAGGAATGCCGGTCACGCAGGTAAGCACGCCGTGTGGCTGCACTGTTGGTGAGGAGCCGTTCCACGACACAACGCTGGCTGACGTGGCTGACACTGAGCTCGATGAACTCGTCACAGCGATGACGCTTGGCGATGCAGGGGCCGAACTTCCCTGAGATCTCGCTGATCTTGATCGTCCAGATCCCCGTGCTGATGCTGCGGTACATGGTGATGGCGGTGCGCTGGCAGGCGGCGGTTCTGGCGGCAACAGTGGCGGCGGCGGCTGTTGAATCGCAGCCGATGCTACTAAACTCGATGCCTGCGCACTGCTGAAAACGTCCGCGTGGGACATTGTGATGTCACCGCCGTGATCACGGCCCTCTGGGATGGTAGGTGGTACGTTGCGGCGACGGCCAATCACGCGGCCGTCCCAGCCAGGGTGCTCGCCCATAGCCTTCGCCTCGGCGACGCTCTCCTCGGTGGCGATCGCGTTGTTCTGCCTCATGATCGTCAAGAGCGCCATGAAGATGCCGAAACTGATAGTCATGCCGAGGGCCAGCGTGAACGTCGGCAGGCAGATGTAGAAGCTCTAGTCCGGCATAGTCGGCGTAGGCGCAGGCTGTCCCTTGACCTTGCCGAGGCAGGTGAACAGGACTGAGGCGAGCATGGCGGCGCGCGGCTGCCGGGCCCCGTAGGTGTGCTTGCGGGCCTCGAAGAGCGACAGCAGGACGCCCACCTCCATCGCATTCGTCAAGGCGTCCGCGACCATGGCCCAGGTCGGGATCCAGCTGAGCTTGAGCGCGCTGTTGGGGTGCACGGCCTCCTTGATCACGGAGGCGACGATGCGGAACCGCATGTCAGTCGACTGGCCCGCATCTGAAGCGATGTACGTCACGAGACCCTTGCTGTCGCTGTAGATCTCCCCAGGGCGCTTGTCGAGCACGTCGATCTGCTTGAGCGCCGTCTTGGGGTTGTAGGCCTCGGTCAGCAGCTGTCGGAACCAGATGTTGGTCTCCGATCCCTCGAGGGTGGCGTGGCCCTCGGCAGCGAGGGTCAACTTCACCGACCTCTTGACTGTGCCAAAGTGCCAGGCGACGGGCAGGCACGGGTCGTGACGGCCGCCGACGACGTCACGCGGGCGGTGGGTGAGCCCCATCGCCATGCCCCACTGGCTCTCGACGCTGTCCACGTTGGCGAACGCGGCGTCGCTAAAGCACGCGGTGATGGCTGTCTTCAGGTCGACGAGCTTGCGCTTGAGCAAGATCGCGAAATTCGCGGTGGAATGCACGTAGGCGACGGTCTTGTTGAGCGCCTTCGCGTCGGCCACGGTAGCGACGCTGGCGCGGCGAGCTGCAAAGCTCACCGGGCATGCGATGTCCACCCAGGTCTGCACCGCTAACCAAAGCAGCTGCCCAAGCGGGCGGCGGTAGCTCGTCGCCTCGGCGGCGGTGAGACGATCCTCGGCACCTCGGCCCTTCTGGGCCGACAGGTCGACGTAGTCCACCTGCGCGGCAGCGGTGGCCTGGGTCACGCGGAACTCGTCGTCGAGCTCGGTAATCGCACGTCCGCAATACTTGATGACCCCTTCGACCGGCTTGAGGTGCAGCCTCTTCCCCGGCGATGCGATAGTGGTCTTCCACTTGGTGGAGATGTTGCACTGGGCGATCAGGAAGTCGCCCACATGTGAGTGGACCACCGAGGCGAGCCCACCTTCGTCGTAGAAGTAGTAGAGACCCTTCTCGATGTTGCTCTCCGCGAGACCGTGCTCGGCGAAGACCTTCTGCGCGTAGAGGTACCACTGCCTCCCGGCGTCGCGCGTCCCGTAGATCGCGCCTGTGGCCATCGCGATCTCGCCGGGCTGGGTCCCCGGCGGCGGGTTCCTGGCCGGCATGCGCAGGAGCAGTAGCCTCTCGATGTTACCCGACTGCAGGTAGGCCGCCATCGCGTCGCAGGACGAGATGCCCCAGTCCTTCTGGGCCGCAGCGGCTAGGGTCAGGTACAGCGCGCCCCTGGACCCCGTAGGCGCGTCCGCCCTGATCTGCGACTTGTCCTTCTGGCAGCCCTGCGCGACCAAGCGGGCCTTCATGACGTTCTGGCCCTTGCTGGTCTGCACCCAGCGTGTGCTCACAGGGCGGATACCAGGGTTGCGCCGCAGGAGCTCCTTCAGCTCCTTGGGCGGGAGCTTCTTGTAGGCGCCGAACTCCGTCCACTTGGACCGCTCGGTCTTCATGGCGGCGTCCCTGTTCTTCTTCTCGGTGGCGCTCGGCGCGTCGTGCTTGAGCTCCTTGGCGATCGCGTTGCCCGCGAGCAGTGCCTCGCGGAGTCGTGTGCTTGCGTAGAGTTCGTCCGCGTGCTTCTGGAAGTAGTTGTCTAGGTAGAGGTCGACCTTGTTCGTGTCCGTCGGCCTATTGAAGCACTTGGGCAGATCGTCCAAGAGATCCTTGCGCTTGACAGCGCGCTCGCGGGGGTCGAGCTCGTGCTGGCGGTCGCGTTGCAGTGCCACTGGTGCGTTCTCCTGTCGAACTTGGCGCTGCGTCCCGGTGCCGCGCTGGTCCTCGGTGTCCGGTGGGCGCCGCGCCATCGTCTCCTGGCGCGCGTGCTCCTCCGCAATCTTGGCCCATTCTCGAATCATGTCCGAATCGTCGGACTCGATGTCGTCGTCGACCGGGCCCTGAGGGGCAGGTTCAAGAGGTCGAAAGTCTGCGGCAGCATCGGCGGGGGCGGCTGCAGGAGCGGCAGCATCGCCTGAGTCTGACGACGGCGGGTCGGCGGCCGCTGGTGGCGGCTGCTCCGCGGGCGGTGGCAGCGGCGGAGGCTGCTGCACGGCTCCTCCCGAAGGCGGTGGGGCCGGTCCTCCACTGCCGCTCGCTCCTCCACTGGGTGTGAAATCGCCGTCTCCTTGGCGGCGTGCCAGCCACTCGGCGTACTTATGAGCACGCTGATTCGCTTCGGGATGCTCGATGTTGCCGAAGTTGTGTTGCTGGATGGCTGGCTGCTGATCGGGTGCTGGTAGCGCTGGTGGCGCGGGAGGCTGACGATCACTTCGGGGACGCTTCTGCGGTATCGGTCCCGACAGGTCGAGGAACATGTCGTCGTCAGCGTCTGGCGGTGCAGGTCCAGCTGGGTCTCCTCCTCCGCCAGGACCGGGCGGCGGGGGTCCGCCGCCTGCGCCACCGCCGCCTCCTCCAGGGCCTGGAAGAGGTGCGGGCCCGGAGGTCCCTGGCGGGGCGCCTGGCGGAGGTCCAGGCGGGTGGTTGCCGTTCACCGCGTTCAGCACTTATCCCCGCGGAACGAGTTCCGTGGCCGTGGCGTGGCGTGTCCACGGTTGGCCTTCACGGTCGTGGAGCGGTGGCTAACCCAGACGTTCGAGGTGCCCTTGAACCCGATCTAAAAACTAAGTGTGTGGCCTCTTGGGCCGTCTTGCTGCGATCTCGCAAGCCGTCAGAGCCGTTTTGGGCCGCTCTTTGCCCGAAAAGGCGGGAATTCCCAAATCTGTCAAAGAAACTATGTTTTTGGCCTCCTCAAGCCTTCTCGGGGGTCCTGTCGGTGCCCGTTTTGGGGCGCCTGGGGAAGCCGTGCGAGCCGTCTTGAGGCTGCATTGGGCCGTCTTGGAACGCCCTTGGGCCGCCTCGGGGCCTCTTGGGGGCTCTTCCGTGGCCCCCCTCGGGCTGTTCCTGAGGCTGTATTGGACCATTCTGGTGCTCCGTGGGACCGTCCGGGACGCGATCTTGGGCTCGTTCGGGCGGTGGGAGCGCCCTGGGCTGAATTTATGTACGGGGGGATGGCCTTGTAAGAATGTTCGAGGAAGAAGGTGTACAGAATTTACATAAACGTCCACATCCACATCCACACATATAGTGTACGGCCGTTTGATAAAATGTATCATGATGCACTGCACATGATATGTTGGTATGTTATGGTATGTTATGATATGTGTTCATGAATACATATATACATATACGTATGTATAAATATATACTAATATCATACGATAGGGCATACTACATCGCATGTAATAAGATACAAAACGGCATCAGCGAATCGAATATAGACACTATAGAACTATACATATATGTATAGGTCCGTAATACGTGATAACGTATTCAATACGATGCTGAATACAACATCACGTAAACGAGTACGATTTATGTACCGTAACTCACCATAGTTGAGCAACGCATCTCCCATAACAGAAAGCTATACGGCATGGCATAGCCAAACATGTAAACACGTATGGCGCCGTGGAGTATGTTGTAAGCTGGTCTAGCGAACAAATATGTTATGCCATATACCCAGCGGTATACACCAGAAGTTCTTACATCGTTCAACATACTGTAATGCAATACAGCAAAACAGAACATATTATATGATATATAGATATATATATATATATATACAATATGCGCAAACTGTGAGCTGGCATAAGGTATTGCCCTACATGCTGACACGGAGGAAACATAGCACGATATGACCGACTATGAGTTGATATGTCATAAAAGTATTATACAACCGATGACAACATACACTATGACATATATAATTAATCTAGTATAGCATGATGTATCCTGATGTGGCTACTATGATGTAAACTAAATTGTATAACGCAAGCATGGTCGTTATATGTGTATGCATATGTATCGTCAGATAATGCTGTTATGCGTAATACACATATATACATATAAATGTGCATGCGCACATAAACATATACAACATGCACACATACATACATACATACATAACTACATACATATATACACATACACATACACATACAAGCATACATGCAAACATACATACATACTGATGTGGTCCCAGAAAGGGCCCCAGAGGGCCGAAATCTATCAGAAACCGCTGGTTGAAATAATCATACAGACGAAGATCTGTGTGCAGGTCTTTTTGCCCGAGCCTTGGCGAGAGGAGGGGAAGCACCCGTGCGCGCGGAAAACCGACTCAGGTGAGCTGGCCCGAAGGAGCTTCACGGCAGCTGTCACGGTGCACCCACAGCTGAATTCGAAGCCAAAGCTGAAGTGCAAAGAAAAAGAAAAGGGCCCACCCTGCAAAGTTTGGTTGACAGCACACCGTTGAGTCGAGCCTTGGCGGCGAGGTCCAGCAGGAACGAGCCGCCCGGCAGCGGTGCGGCCGACGGGCCTCTGGCGCTGTCCGGCGGGCCCTCTGGCATGGTGTCGAGCACTGCCGCCGACGCCGCCACCGTCACGACGACCGTCCTCGCCACGTAGCCGTGCAGGCTCTGGAGGCGCTGCCGCTTGACCTGGCGCAGAGAGCTGAACAAAATCCCCGGGCCTTGGCGTCGCAGTCTGCTCGCAACGGGCGGTGTCCGCCCCGCTTCGGGCCACGGCGCCATCACCGATCGAGCCTGCGCCAGAGATGCCGGGGAAGAACGGGGGCCCTCGCCGGGTCCCAGGACCGTCCTGGGCCCCCAGGAGCCCGCGCTGCGAAGCAAGTCACGACGTCGGGGGTCCTGGAGTCTGGGAGATGCGCAGAAGCTCTCGAAGGTACGCTTGGAGGCTTGGAAATTGACACCATCACCAAAACAGAGGGTTGCCTCCACCAGGGGAGGATGATCTTAGAATTCGGTGTTGGTGGCAATCTTTCGGCCGCCCAGGAAGCCAGAATATCACCACCATCACCGAGATTGGGATGTTCTTCCCTCGGTGGAGGCACAACGCCGATATTGGTGTTGGTGTCAACCTCTAGGCCTCCGATGCGCGCGGACTCCCTGGATCGGCGCAGGAGCCCCCTCCCTGGCCCGCCGGAGGCGCCGCCAGGGGCGGCGCCGGCGGAGGTCCGAGAAGCCCGCGCGGGCCGCCGGAGGTTCATGCACAGCCGAGAACGTGATCAAGAAACATATCACTCAAGAAATGCCCGAGACCCTCTGGCGGTGGCGGCGAACAGACACCAAACAAATATCACTCGCCTTTTCACCCCTTCGCAGCTTCTACTACCCCCAGATTGGCATAAACAAGGGGTCGGCGGTGTGGCGTAAGCCTAAGAATCTGGGCCAACTTCCCGGAGGCTTCTGGGAACAAGCCCGGGCCAACTTCTGCCGCGAACGCTGGATGGGGCGAGCGCGCTCCAGAGACCGAGCCAGCTTTTTCCGGCAAGCCGGTCACGAGACGCCGGCCCAGCTTTTCGGGAGGAGGCTTTTAATCAGATGCTCGACTGTATGTTCACACGGCCGGTTGCGGAAACCCTGAGCCCAAAGACGTTTTCATCTCTTGTGGGGCGCAGCTATTTCGGCCGCCGCCTTCCGCCGCGCTTCCGCCGAGGAAGAGATGGCAACCCCTTCGATCCCCGAAGGCAAGGCCCTCTTCGGGACGCCTCGCGTACCCTCTCCTGCGACGCTGTATTTTTGTCCGCGACGCCGACCCCCAGGGATCTGGACAACTTGCCCAGGACCGGCCTCTCATCCTGGGTCGTTTCTGCTGACTGTCCCAAAAATCCCAATTTGGCATCGTTCCTATGTGTGGCTTGGCTTTGTTTTGTTTTCGTTTTATGTTGTATATATCACCCCCAATAATTCCGGGGGATTTTAGTATTGGGGCCAGGAAGCGGCCCCTGGGAGGCCGAAACCTCTGAAAAACTGGCCGTCGCGAGTTTCTTGCTGCGACGCTCGGATTTGAACCCAGACATCCAGCGCTCCCACTTTTTCGGCGCGGGGGGTCCCAGGGATCTGGACGACGTCCCTAGGATAGGCTTTTCGTCCGTAGTCGTCTGTTGACGATCCCGGGGCCCGTAAGGGGCCCCCAGGAACCGAAAATGGCCAGAAAGTGGCCGCTCCAATTTTGAGCCTCGGATCTCTGGGAAGGTACTCTGGATGGGATAGTAGCAAGGCCAGGACGATTGTCCTTTCGACAGAGCTTGCCGAACACCCCACTCCTCCTCCTCCTCCTCCTCCTCCTCCTCCTCCTCCTCCTCCTCCTCCTCCCCCCTCCTCCGCCTCCTTCTTCTTCTCCTCCTCCTCCTCCTCAACTCCCCCACACCCGTTCCCACAGCACGCGCCCAACCCCCACCCGTAGATCCCAGGGGGGGAGGGGGGCGACCACCCCGAGTAAGTCTGCACTTGTTCCTTCTTCGATGGCCTGGCGGCCGCTGGCTCGCCCCGCGAGCTTCAGGGGGCCCGCTTCCGCTGACGAGGCCGGTGACGCGCCGCTGGACCGAGGGGGCTCCCACTCGTCGGCGGTGGAGCACACGGGGCTGTCCCTGCCAGGGGCCTCCCAGACGGGGTCCGAGTGCGCAGATGGGGTCGGACGATCGCGCCGCATCGCCGATGCATCGCCGAACGCCGACGACATCGGCGATGCGTCGGCGACGTCGGCGCGGAGAAAACATCGCCGATGCGGCGCGATCCTTCCTACACCATCCACTCGGACCCAATCTGGGAGGCCTAGACCTGCGCATCATCTTCTGGAGGCGGCCCAGCGGGCGGGTCTCAAAGATTGGGAGGCAACTCCTGCGAGGTCTTCCCAACACGACGGACAATTTTTGGTAGTTTTCGGCCTCCAGGGGCCCTCGCCCGGCTCCAGGACGGTCAACAAAAAACGACTCGGGACGAAAAGCTGGCCCTGAGGAAAAGGTCTGAACTTCAAGGGGCCCCGTAATAAAAAATGAAGACATCGGATCTGGTTCCGTGGGAGAGGAGGAGGAGGAGGAGGAGGAGGAGGAGGAGGAGGAGGAGGAGGAGGAGGAAACGATTGTAAGCAACGAAGCCCGATTAGGGGCCCCCTCAGCCGGACTGGCCCCGACGAGGTCCAGAAGAGAATGCGATCGAGCTGAACTGAGCGGAGTCCGACGGGATTGCGCCAGATCAGGCCTGTCCTCGACCATGTCGGCTGCACGCAAAGATGACCCTAGGCAGGAGTGACCTGTGGTGCGCGGCTTGAGGGGGGCGCGGGGGAGCTAAACCCAAGGGCGCAAGCTGCTGCCATCGCAGCGCATTCACCGATGGGGGGACCCCACTGGGCCCGCACCAGAGATCACTCTGGCGAGGGGCCACTCTCACATGTAACCGAAGACATGCCAGCGCCGATTCCGAGACTTGACCTCCCAGGAGCTGCATCCGAACGAGCAATCAATCGGGGGTAACGTCGTGGATGTGTCAGGATGGTGACGGGCGCGGCGCGCTCTGCCTCTCGCCGGCAAATTAGCTCGGGCCAAAGCCGGCTGGATGCGTGTGATGATGATAATGATAATGATAATGATAATGATGATGATAATGATGGTGATGGTGATGATGATGATGATGCTGATGCTGATGCTGATGATGATGATGGATGATGGATGATGGATGATGATGATGATAATGATGATGATGATCCACGCATCCAAGAAGGTCTGGAGCTCCCCGCTCGATACAGCCTCCCGAAGCCATGGCCTTTCCCTCTGGCGCTGCGGACGCAAGGCCTGGCCCGTGCCCAAGGCACACTCGCAGCCTCGCCTGAAGACTAGAGGCCACGCCATCCGCCTCGGCCGAGGCAAGCGGAAGGCAGGGCATCGAGCATTCACGGCAACCCAGCATGCTGGCTCGAGGTGCCACAGCACCGCAAACCTCCCGCTGGCACCAGGCCACAGACAGGGAAGGTTCGCAATGCGGTGGCCTTCGGAGGCAACCATGGCGGTGTGCGAACCTACCACCACGGTCCAGCCTCCGACTGGCGGCACAGAGCAGAGCAAGCTGGGGCGCAAGAAGCGCTGGCCGTCGCGGCAAGCGCGCCAGCCACTACATTAAACGGAGCGCTCCAGTGCGTGGAAACCAACACACCTGGTCCAGCTTCCGCTCGAGCGAGAGCCGTGCAACGGCACGAGCTAGCTCAAGAGCGGGACACGAGCGCCGAGCAGAGGCTGCCTAGCCTGCAGCATCGCCGCGTCCAAGGGACGTAACGTTGCCGCTGGCAGCAGAGCCCGATCCCGAGCGTGTGAATTCCTACGCTCCTGGTTCAGCCTCCACCCGAGAGCGGGGGCAGAGCAACACAGAACAGACGGGGCCCGATCCCGTGCGTGGGCGAACCTACGCACCTGGTTCAGCTTCCGCAGGGCGAGCATGCAAGGCACAAGCGCGCCCGCTAAGCACCGTGCAAGCGGCTGCACCTCGCCACCAACATCGCAGCGGGTCCTGGCCAGATGCCAACCTGCTACGTTGCCGCTGGCAGCCGAGCCCGATCCCGTGCGTGTGGAAACCCCTACGCACTTGGTTCCGCCTCAGCACTGGGACGGGCGGCGCTGCTGGAGAGCGGCGCGGGACGCGCCTCGCAGCAGCGACTGCCCCCGCAAGGCAACACCCTCACGCGACCTGAGGCACCAAAGTAGGGTTTGGTTGCCTTGCAGAGGCAGCCCGAACAGCCGTGTGCTAAACACACGTCTGTTCAATTGTTGGCAGACAGAGCGAGGCGGCAAGCGTGGCAAGAAAGAGCCTAGCCACCATCGACGCGCCTGCGCATGCGCCGCAGCGGCTCAGGGTCACCGATGCCGCCCGTCCCAGCGGGCTGCAGGCCGCGCTTCAGCCTGCTGAGCACCGCCTTCTGCCTATCGTTCTTGGGGGCCTTCGGGCACTCCGCTGCCAGGCCCGCCATCCTGCGGCTCTGCGTCCAGTAGCCGCACTTCACGCAGAAGAGGTGGTTACCAGCCCGCCACAGGTCGTGGGAGCCGTGGGCGTCGAATCCCCACCACGGCGGGAGCTGCGGCGGCGGCAGCGGCGGGGGCCCGCCACCGGCCCCAGAAGGGCCCCCAGACGTCGGTGGGCTTCCCCGCTGGCCGCCGCCAGGCGCGCCGCTGCCGACTCGCCCTGCACGCGCCTCGTCTCCTTCCACCAATGCTGGTGCCTCGCTGGCCTGACTGTGGGACAGCAGCGCCGCGCCCGCCGTGATGAGCGCCGCGGCTGCAGCTACCGATCCGCCACTGCTCTCGGCCCCAGAGGCCCAGGAGCCCGCGAGCGCGTCGCCCCTGCCCGCGCACTGCTGGCAGGCCCAGACCGTGTCGCCGTCGACGTCCAGCCACGTCCCGTGCCGCCCGCACGTGCGCTGCGGGCAGTCGGGGAAACTGCAGTGAGCTCGCCATCGCATCTTGCAGCCGCGCCAATCGCACCGAACTGCTTCCATGCCTGGGCCCTCGTGCCCGTCCGCTGCTGTGAGCTCGGCGTCGCCGTCCTGCATCGCCGCACCCAGCCAGCAGAAGACCTTCTTGACGAGACGATCCTGCCTGCGGCTCCTATCTCGCACGTCGTCGTCGCTGGGATGCATCTGCGCGCCTTGCACGGCGCGGGCGTCGGCGCTGTGATTGCCCCGCCGCTGCCAGGCCGTGACGCGCTCCGCCTGCACGTCCGCCAGCGCGGCGTGCGCTTTCACCTTGTGGACGGTGACGCTGCCGACCCCTACGTCGTCGAGGGCCGCCCAGAACCGCACCCACAGCTCGCGGTAAGGCCGCTGCCACTGCAGGCACCACGCCTTGCCCGCCGCGAAGCCGTCCACGAGCAGCTTGCAGTCGGTGAAGATCCGCACAGGTGGTAAGCAGCTCTGGATGCCCTCGATGGCTGCCACCAGCTCCGCTGCCCCTGATTCTTGTGGATACGGCCAGGGGAGCGGGCCGAAGAGGCTGACTGCCTCGCCGTCGGGTCCCATGACGACGACCGCCCAGCCGCCGCGCGCCGAGACGAGGCTGGGGTCCAGAACGCTCCCGTCCGTGAAGAGGTCGCCCGAGAGCGGCTGCCCCACCAAGTCGGCACGGCCCTCCTTCCGCGCCTCCCTGGTGTCGGTGGGCGGTGGCAGGGCCCTTCGGTGCTCGGGTGCAAGAGCGCGGGACCAGAGCGGGTCCTCCTCTCCCCCGATGCTGGCCATACCGACGATGGTGCGAAAGGGGATGTCGCCATGGGGGCACCGCTCGTCCGCCTCCTCGTTGGAGATCCACTCGGCGCGGCTAGCCTCGGTGGCTGGGCACTGCCACGCCAGGTGCCGCACTGTGCCGTGCGCAGGGCATCCCCTGGGGCACCAAGGAGAGGAGGCCAATGGGCGCTCCTCAAAGAACCGCCGCGCCACGGGCCAGAGACATCCGACCAGCGCGTTCTTGGCAGAACTCATCTGCTTGGCCTTCTGCTTGCTCATGCGCTTGCGTGCCAGTGTGCGCCTGATACTGGACAGGGCGCCTCCATCGCGCAGATGCTCCAGCCCTGGGTGCTTGCTCGCTGCTCGCCACAGCGCCCTCTCGTGGCCATCGGCGATGTGCTTGGCGAGCGTGGAGGCCCCCAGGGTCCGTAGGTCCAGCGGCTGCTGCTTGTCGTTGGTGAGCAACCCTGGCAGTGTGGCGGTCCAGCCCAGGCGGTGGCAGGCTAACACGCACGCAGCAGCTGGCCCGCGTCCAGCCAACGCCTCAGGCCCGCCTCTGGCCAGCAACGTCCTAGCCCCTGCGAAAGCGCTGCCCAGGGCCCTCAGGTCCCTACTGTCCGAGTTGAACTGCACCGCTTTGGCCCATGCGACAATGGGCAGCGCCACGTGGTCGTACAGCGGGTCGCAGTGCAGACGCTTGCTGAGGAGGAAACTGAGGCTGAGGCTCTTGCCTTGGCCGCGCCCATGGTGAACGGCGTTGACCTGGCTCCTCCACTTGTTGAGCTGCGACGTCGGCCAACCCACCACACTCAGCCCATAGCGAGTAGCAGGCCGCAGACCAGTGTTCGCCACTCGAGCTGCTGCTGGGGTCTCCTGCGAGCGGATGGCGTGCAACCTCTGCAACTGGGATGCCGCCTTCATATGCCGCTTCTCGAGGACCACGAACGCCTGGCCGTCGAGGCAGTAGTCGACCCCCAGGTTCTTGACCGAGTCGGCGATGGGGAAGGCGATGCCTCCCATTAGCTTGGCGACCAGTGATGCCAACTCTGGCGAGCTGGCCAGCAGTTCGCTCTTTGCTGCTGAGACCTTGCAGCCTAGGGCCTCCAGCTGCGAGATGACCGCCTTCGTCGCCTGGGCCACGTAGGCTGCGACCTGTGCCATCGGTCCGTGGCAGCCGACGCAGCAGTCGTCGAACATGATGGCGAGGGTGACTCTGGGCTCGAGCGCCCGCCACAGCCGCGCATGCTCGTCCGCGAGCACCAGCAGGCCGCACTTGAGGAGCCGACCCGCATGCGAGCACCCCGCGATGAGTCCCGCATCCAGCAGGTAGGGCTCGGACACGCTACCATCAAGCATGAAGCGGCGCTCCCCCGCGTACAGGGTGAGGGCCATGCCCAGCAGGCCCCGAGGGTAGCCAGCCAGGACGCCACGGCCCTGGATGATGGCCAGGTCCACGAGCTCGTAGGCCTTCCATAGGTCGATGAGCGCCGCTGCTGCTCCTTCTCCACGTGCGTGTGCGGCTTCTGCGCGCAGGGCTTGCCACCAGACGGCCTCTTCGGCCCCGCGGCCGCGCCCCCCCCAGAAGGCGCCTGCGACGCCAGGGTCAATCTGCGAGCCCCAGCGCCGCGCCACGGGCTGACGGACTCGGCTCCAAAGGCGAGGGAGCCAGCCCAGCAGCCCAATGGGCCGAAACCCGCCCTGGGGCTTCGGAAGCATGACCACAAGCGAGTCCGTGATGACGTCGGGCCAGCCGCCGATCTCCTCACACTTCATCCCGAAGTCAACGACTGCCTCCAGAAGCTCGTCGCTGAGGTCCGCGGCCTTCCGTGGGTTGAGGCGGTCGCTGCCGACGCCAGTGCCGTGCCTGAAGGTCCTGGCGGCCATGCGCAGCTCATCGGCTGAGGGCCTGGGGAGGGCCTCGCCGCCAGAGCGCGGGAGCTGCGGCCGAAACCTGTCACGGTCTCGCCTGACCCGCCAGACCTCTGTTGACCATTGCTTCGCCACAACCTTCACTCGGTCTGGGGCATGGGCTGGGGCCCCATTGTACTCGTCGTCAGGGGCCCATGCCCTGGGCCCGCGCCGATAGGCGTGGAGCCCGCCTGCGCCTTCAGCCATGGAGTGACGGATCCACTCCTTGAAGCCCTGGCCTCGAATGACGGCGAAGGCTGCTCCATCGGCCTCCGCCTCGGCCCTGGCCTCAGCGGCCCAGTCGGCCAAGGGGAGCAGGCTGGGGCACTCGGCGGCCAGGGCCACGCGTGCTGCCCACTGGGCGCCGAGGGGAAGGCCCACCGTGGACGGGGGCTTGGGCGCCCTGCTGCTCGCTTGCGCTGCTCCGTCGCCGCTGCTGCTGACGTCGCCGTCGGAGCTGCAGTCGCTGCCCTCGCGCCTGCCGCCGTGGTACCGCATGAACTGCTTTACGCCCTGCAGGTAGCAGTAGTGCTCGTCGTCAGCGATGGCCCAGGCGTCGGGGTCGCTGGCCTCCAACTCGCGGACCTTGCGCGCGCACTTGTTGCGCGCGCCCTCGGAGGCCTGCCAGCTGCCCTCGCACGTGTCGACTGCCCGAGCCCATCGGGCTGCCGCTCGCTCGCCAAACGGCCGAGCCGAGCTGGCGCGAGGGGGCGGGGGTGGGATCACGCTGATACCCTCCGCTGATGCGGCTCCCCTTCCCGCCCCCCACGCCGACGCATCGCTGACGCCCTCTCCAGTGGCCCTCGCACTGCTGGCTGCCGCTGCCGCTGCGAGGCTCGCGAAGGAGTTCACTTGGGGCTGGGGTGGGATCGCGCTGTCCCCGTCCGCAGATGCGGCTCCCATCCCCGCCCCGTCAGACTGGCCCTCTGTGACGCCGACCTGCTCACCCTCGTCGCCATTGCCACCCTCGTACTGGCTGAGGCGCTCGTGGGCGTAGTGCGTGCAGAGGTCCATCCACTCTACCTTGTCCTGCTGCGCGTCGGGGGCGTGCAGGCGCGGCAGCCAGCCGTTGGCCAGTCGCGCCAGTGTGCGCCTGACGCCTGCCTCACCCACCTCGATGGCACTCCACCCCCCCGCGTCCATTGGGCAGGTGGCAAGCCTGCGAAGCACTGGTGGTAGGGGAGCGACGTCGCGTATGCCATTCTCCGTCTCGGGGTAGCCGTGGACGATGGGCGCGCCTGGGAGGGGCCTGCTGTAGTCACCCCGCTCCTCCAGCCAACGCCTGGACTCGTGGTAGCTGCCCACCGCCCTGCGCAGCTCCTCCTCCCAGCAGTCGGGGTCGAGAAGGCCTAGCTGCTGAAGAATGCGCACCAGCTCATGCCTGCCTGTGCCGCCGCGACGCCAGGCAGACTCGCATACTTCCCTGGCCGTCTGCAGGCGACGCCCAAAGTTCTGGGCCAGGCCCGTCGCAATGTGCGTCGGCAGCCCCAGCATGCGAAAGATGTAGGGCACGCAATTTTCCAACCAATCGTTCTCGTCCGCGTAGTGGTCGGGGTTGCTGGGGTTGGAGACCCACCCGCGGGCACGGCGCCCGAGCACCCGCTTGTAGCGCTTGATTGCCCTGGCCTCCATACGCTCCGCCGCCCGCTCGTCGTTGTCCAGCTGGCACTGGATGAGCCCTGCCGAAGAAACGGCATCCGAGCCTCCGCCGACGAGCTGATGGAGCTGCGTGAAATAGTCGCTCAGATGCATGAGATTCTTGCCCTTGTAGCTGGCCTTGGGCCCCTTGATGGGGCGCGCCCTGGCCTGCGTGCCGAAGCTGAAGCTCGGCGGGCCCCCGCGGCCACGGTACAAACTGGCGTCGTCAGGCGGGATCTGGTAGATCCAGACGAGCTCGTTCTCCACTCCCTCGCACAGGGCGCGGCATACCTCCGTCATGGCCTGCATGTCCTCCCCCGCGCCGATAGCTTCCCGCAACTCGTCGTGGTTCCACTCCTTGGCTGGCATGGGCCCATAAGGCCTGTCCTTGGGAAAGGCTGTGGGGCCTTTGACGCGGAATGACTGGCCAATGTCGCCCTGACAAGCCAAGGAGAGCTTGACCCCGATGTGGGGCCTGCACGGGTTGGCGTAGCCCTGCTCCGTCATGTTGAGGCGCTCGCACCCGCTGACGAGGTCCAGCATATCTACGCTGACGATGAACCAATCGAGCTCAGATGGCTCCTTGACGGGGGAGCGCTGGCAGGCGCCCTTGCCCGTGTCGACGACGTGTCCGCCCAGCTTGCGCAGCCAGTGCCCCGCGCGGAGGTGGAACCTGTCAGGCTCGACGTTCCAGTCCCCCGCCAGGACCCAGGGCTTGCCGGTGCACTTCAGCGTGGCTCCAACCTGCTGCAAGACGCTCTGGCTGTGCTCGCCCACGTCGTCGTTGTCCAGGTAGACCGAGCCCAGCAGGAAGCCTCCAGGCACGACGCCATTGATGTGCACGATGGTCGCGCGGCCCTCGGCCGCGCGGCAGCTGTCCTTGCTGCCGCCATCGCCTGGCCCGCACATGCCACGCGAGGTGCGCACGGCCACGCCAGTGCCGCTGCTGACGGCGCGCTGGAGGCCTGCGCCGACCGAGCTCACCCCTGGGGTCAGCACGGCGCTCCAGCCAACCTGCCGACACCACTGCTCCTGCTCCACGGCGCGGTAGCCATTGAGGTGGTGCTCCTGGATGCGCAGTGCGTCGCCGAGGTGAGCCCCCGCCACCGCCTGCTGTTGTGGGTCCTGCTGCTCGCCGAGGACGGTGGTGAAGGGGCCCCATCCGCTGCCGTTGAGGCTCACGATGGTGAAGTGGGGGCGGCTACCCCCGCTTCCCCCTTCTGCGCATCCCCGCGGAGCGGAGGCCTTGGAGGAGCTTCTGGGCACGAAGCTTGCGCATGGCGGCGGCTGCGGCGGCCTTGGCTGCGGCGTCGCCTGCTGCCTCGCCGTTGCCCACCTCGCCCGCCACGGCCTCTGCTGCCCCCTCCTCGGTGGCCTCTTCCTCCAGGGAGTCCAGGATGACGTCGACGTCCTTCTCGTCGATCTCCTGCTCGTCGCCGCTCCCGTCGCGCTCCGCCGCGGCACCTGCTGTGGCAACGCGCTGTGCCAGACGCCGCAACTCTGCGACTTGGCCGTCCCATTGCTCAGCGAAGCCAGGGGCGAGCATGCCTGAGCACTGGTTAAGAGCGGCGAGGAAAGCGGTGGCTCGCTCCCCCTCGCTGAGTTGGGCGCCCGGGGACGCTGGGGCAACCGTCCCTCGCGGCCCTTCCTCCCGCTGCTGTGCTTCACGCTCGCGGAGCTGTTGCGCCAGGAGGTTGTCGATGAGCGCCTGGAGCTCCTTTTCGCCGGCCTGACTCTGCGCATGTTTGCCCTCCAGCTCGAGCTTGTGGGCCTGTAGTTCAGCGAGCTGCTTGTCCGCCGCCGAGATCCTGCTCGCCAAGGCCGCCGTGGTGGCCTCCTGGTTCTTCTGCTTGCGCTCCAACTCACTGAGCTGGACTGATGTGGGCTTGGTTGCTGCCAACTCGTTCTCCAACTGCTGCGCCTCCTGCCGTTTGGATTCGAGAATGGCCTCCGCGCCGTCCACGCCCTCGATCTTCTTGATCTCACTTCGTAGCTTGCCCAATCGGCGGACACGTTCTGACTTGTCGTCAGGCTGCGACCCAACGCCTGCCGCCCCAGCGCCACCGCCATCGACTCCTGGTCCTGCTCGGCTGCTGGTCTCAAACTTTTTGACCTTCCTCCGCAACTGGTTGAGCTCGTGGCGTTCTCTGGCGTCCAGTTGTGACATGCCACTCCACCAAGAACTCGTACCAGAACCGCTTTCCCACCAGTCGTAGCCGCAACTCCTGCAGACGTGCCGAGAGCCCCAATTCTTCTTGGCTCCGCACTGGGGGCAATCCCAGACCCTGGGCGCTGCACCGCTGCCGCCCGCGCCTGGAGCTTGGCCGCCCCGCTGTCCACGGCTGCTACTGGCTCTGCCGCCGCCACCGCGCGCGGCACCACGAGCACCGCCTCCACGTCCTGCCATTGGTCGAGCCCGCCGCGGCTGGGCTCCCAATCGGGCGACTGGGGCCGGGTGTCGGTGATGTAATATGGAAAGAACTGTGGCCCAAAAGGCCTCACTGAAAGCTTGGAAGATTGGGAATCTGACCCAAGAGTGGACGCGACGGCTAGAGCCAGCCTCATGAGACCAGACATCTGCCCTGATCGCGCCACCTTGAGCCAAAATGGCTACGGATGATGATGATGATGATGATGATGATGATGATGATGATGCTGATGATGATGATGAGGAGGAGGAGGAGGAGGAGGAGGAGGAGGAGGAGGGAAGGGGAGCGTGTTCGGCAAAGGTTGGAAAGGTTGCAAGATGGGGAAGAGGGGGGGAGGTCTCGGCTGATCCAGACGGCCGCTGGAAAGGACCCATGACCCCCGAGCGGCCCTCGTCCGCCTGCCCGACGCCCAAAATGGTTCCCGAGATGGCCTCCCCAAGGCGGCCTCCAACTCGGGCGCGACGACTCCAAGGGAACCTGAAATAATCTCAAGACCGCCTTAATCTCCCTCCAGGCGGCCCAGGGAGCCCCCAGCCCGCCCCACAAGTGCTCCGAGAGGCCCCCCTGGAAAGGGCCCGACGAGGCCCGAGCCACTGATTACCGTGGGGCCTGTGACAGATGTTCGCTCGTCCACCGGCGGCCCTAAGAGGCCCCACGATCGCCTCCCAAAACGGCCCCGAGAGGTGCAGAGGGCAAGATCGGGCCTCCAGTGCGGCCGCTTCCAGGAAGAGGCGGAGGAGAAGGAGGATGAGGAGGAGGAGGAGGAGGAGGAGGGAGGAGGGAGGAGGGAGGAGGGAGGAGGGAGGCGGACGAGGTTGAGTCACTCGTCAGGACCTCCGCCGCGAGGACCTCCATGGGGCGAGCTCGGAGGGCGCTGCCGCGGGGACGGCGGGGCTCCTGCGCCGCCTTCCTGGTCTGGCAGGAGGCCCCCTGAGAGTGCCCCGGGGGCCCCCCAGAGGCCCTCAGCAGCCCTACGAGGCCCCCATAGAGGCTCGCAGGAAGCCCCCAGGATGGCCCACGAGGCCCCCTAAAGACCCCCCAAGAGGCTTCCTTTTCCTCCGCCTTATCCTCTTTCCCGTCGCTCTCCTGCCTCTCCTCCTCCCCTCTTCCTCCCTGAAGTGTTCCATCAATGGTTTCCAGGACAGCTGGGGGAGCACATACATCCCTCCTCGAAATCAAGCGCAAGCTCTCCCCGCGACGTGGCGGCGCCCCTGGACCTAAAACCTTCGATGGTCACCTGGAAACTGGCGACTGCAAACAACAGCATCTGACCCCGTGGGCCGCGTGTCGCGCGTCGATCAGCACGAAAAGCTTGCGTTTGATTTCGACGGGGGGCTGCAGTCCAGCAGCATGGCCAAACTTTGGGCCCAGCGTCTGGCCACGTCGGTGTATATACAAGAAGGCGGCGGGGGGCGGTGACAGGCCGCCGGCGTCTGCCTTACACTCTGCACGGGTCTCACCAGCCACCTACGGATCCCACCGGCTGTCAGGCTATCTGTCGATGTAGCTATCTGCCAGTCGGGCTCACGATATGCTAGGTCTGACACACAAGGCACGGGATGACCGCGCGGCAACCACGAGAACATCGAGACGACAACGCGACAACACGGGACAACCACGGGCCACGGGACAAGCGCGGGTCAACCGTGGGACAACCGCCAGGACAACCGCAAAGGCAACCGCGGGAAAACAGCCAGGACAACCGCCAGGTCAACCTCTGGGAGAACCGCCGGGAGAACCGCTGGGACAACCATTGGGGCAACCATCGGGACGACCATCAGGACAATCGACGAGCCAACCATCGGGACAACCGTCGAATCAACCGCGGGAGCAGCAGCCAGACTGGGTGGATAACTCATGTCGACGTGAACCACCCCTACAGTCTCTAGCCAGAGGGCAGGCGTTCTCTCTCCCTCGCGCAGCTTCGCCTCGCCCGCGCACCCCGTCACGCACGTCACAAAATCAACCTGGATTTATCGGTCCGGGGGTCAACCTCCCAACCGCCGTCCAACCTCCACCGCCGACCAACCTCCAATCGCCGACTACCCTCCAATCGCCGTCCATGTCGTTCTCATCCTCCTCCGCCACCCTCAATCCCTCCTCCATCTGCGCTCATTATCCTGCTCCTCCTCCCTGCTCGCCCTACCTTTCTCCCGCCCTCCTCGTCCTCCGTCTTCCTCACCTACCTCCTCCGCTTTTGAAGGGGAACGATGATGGGCGACCAGCCCCGGGAGGGCAATATCGAGCTTGGACCGAGGAGAACTCGCCGACAGGTCCCCGATAGCCAATCCGCACGCTCCTGGCAGGGGTGCGCTATCGGGCCCTATCGGTGATCAATGGGCGATTGGGGGTCGGCGCATCCCACCCCCCTCGACGTATTCCCCCTACCCCTGAGCTCTCCCCCACCTCTTTCGGCTCGTCCAACGATGTGCGCCGCTACGAGCTACCAATGATCCGACGACGACGACGACGACGACGACGACGACGACGTTATCGACGCCGACGACAACGACGACAATGCCGACGGCGGCGGCGGCGCCAGGGGGTCGCTCCTCCGCCCGAGGCCTTGCAGGGGTCCACGCGCCCGCCGGCGGCGGGAGCATCTGCGGCAGCCCTTGCGGGCGGCTGGTGGGAGAGGCGAGCTGGCCAGCCGACGACGACGAAGACGCGGGCGCGGGCGGGGGCGACTATGGCTACGAGGACGGCGGCGGTGACGAGAACGGCGGTGGCGATGACGATGGCGACGGCGAGGACAGGCATGAACGATTCATGTGTCAATGTCTGGCCAGATTCTGTTGCCCAGTGCTGGCGTCCAGTGCGATGCGGTGTCCAGCGTCCAGTGTCTACCGCTGGCGTCCAACGGCTGGTGCCGGGCGGGCGGTAGTGGGAGGTGGCCTAAATGGGGGGTGGAGAAAAGGCAGATTTAGGGCCCTTCCTCCACCCCCGATCTAGGTCACGCCCAACTGCCACCCGCCCGAGTATGCAAGCACGGGGACCTCAGTGAGGCCAAGTCTGCATCGTGTTATTCAGGTTAGGGGTTCTTTTTATTCTCGATGATTTAGCAAAGCGCCCTTTCGTGAAAATTGCCAAGGGCACGCCACGCGAGTACGGCACCGCATAGCTAACCGCAAATGGACCTGGGCGGAATAGCTAACCGACATCCAACAGCAATTGGATATATCCTGCGAAACGCAAGCCGATTAGGGAAACCGACTGCGGGTTGCACCGGTACACTCGAATGCCGATGTCGACTGAATCGGTGTAGATTTCCTCAGTCGACTTGTCTGGGTGGGCGTTCTCTCCATGCCCGATAGGAATCAGTCGTGAGTCTTGTAATCGGCGGGCGCAAGGTGGAAAAGGCGCCTCGCTGTGAGGATCGGAACCTGCCCAGAAGCACTGGGGAGCCGAGGAACCGAGGAAGCCACATCGCAAGAGGGGGAACGCAGATAACGTGGAGGGAGGCCGGGGAAAGCAGATGGCTGGAGGGCAAAACGTGCAGTCAACCAGTGGAACGGGGTCGAGTGGCGGCAGCAGAACCTCAGCGACATCGGCGACACGAGCAAACCGACGCGCCAACCTCTCAATACCACCTGTCCAAGGCAGCAATCAGGGAGACTGACAGCAGGCTGCCCGGCAAGCCTGCGCTGGGAGGAAGCACAGCCGCAGAGTGAGCTGAGGCCATCTGTGTGGCCCAGGTCTGCGGGGGAAGAAATGAAGACACAGAGCTGGCCCGCGGATAACCAGAAGGAGGCGTGGGAAACACGCAACCACACACTGTATCTATTTATATATACACACACAAATGCATAGCTGCCCCGCTACACAACACATAACCTCCGGGGGGAAGGCCCAGCAGAGCCGGAGACGGAAACGCAATAGCAGTGCCCAGGGAGCCGAGGTCAGGAGACCTGCGAGGCGCCCGGAGGAAAGGGCCACAGGGCGACCACCCCGACAAAGGGACGATCGGAGGCCAGGCGGGCGTGCAGAGAGGGTACGACACGCGAGTCGGCCCGTGGGAGAGAGGAGCAGAGCCAAGAACCGAGGGGGCCGAGGTCGCGGCTGACCTGCAAGGCACCCCGGTGGCGAGGCGAGAGGTCAGGCAGCCAGACATTGCCCAAGCGTGGTAGGGCAGCTCGCGGAGCAGGCGGCGGCGGGCGGAGGCCAGGGCGGGGGCAGCGGGAGCCGAGACCACACGCGACCTGCGGGGCGCCCAGGGAGGCCGGCCGAGGACCGCACGGGGTGCCGTCCGGGGAGCCGGCGGGTGGGAGCAGCGAGGACACCGGGCTCGGAGGCAGCGGGCGGCCAGCCCGGAACCAAAAACCTGCGGGGCCACCGAGCCGCCACAGCGGGCAGACCTGGGGGCGGCTGGGGGTGGCAAAGCAGGCGCCTCCGCCCGGGTGGCGGACACGTCGAGGGTGGGGATCGAGCGGCCTGGGCCGAGATGGCAGGGGCAGAGCGGCCTGGCCAATGCCGGGAGCTGAGGGCGGGCGGCAACTCCAGCCAGCACGCGGCCGTGAGACAGGGCCAGGCGGAGTGCCCCCCAACGGGGGGCCCACTCCGGGCGGGGGAGTGGAGAACACAGAGGGACCGACAGCAGAAGGTGGCTGGAGTGGCGGGGGCCGCCTTGGAGGCAGGGGGGAGCGGGGCAGCCGCCCGCAGGGCGGCGTCTGGGCGGCGCGCCAGCACGTCCCAACTGCGCGACTGCAAGCCGGCGCCCCTCGTCGACGGATGCCTCCCGTGTGCAGGTGTCTCTTGCCTGAACGGGGGGTGCGCTCTGAGCAAGGCGGAGCATTGGGGTAGGCACCGAACTGGTGCATTGACCTGTGAAGGCAGCCGGCTGCAAGGCACGGTCGGCGAGAGAGGGAAGGTGGCGCGGACTGGAAGACCCAGCCCGAACCGGGCGAGCAGGAGCAGCCAGGGGGTGGTGGGGGATGGCACCGAACAGGTACATTGGAAAGTTATGTGCGGCGGGCCGGCAGGCGGCGGGCCCCTGGGGGCAGTGGGCAGGCGGGACCTTAGTCCATCCCTGTTAGGGCGAGCGGGTACCCCATGGGGGTTAGGTTGACCAGAGAGCTTTGTACCTGGTTGCGCCATCAGTGGCGGCTGGAGGACCCTGAGGAGCGCTGCCTCGAGTAATCGTTGCTGGGCCAGGTGGAATCGGCAGGCCGTTTGCCCTTGCCTTGTGGGGCTGGGCCTTTCCCTCTGGCCTTCCCGCTTTTGGGTGCGGTTTTTGTTCTTTCCACCTCACGGTCCCAGGCAGTTCGCCAATCGACCTCGACGCCTCGGTTCTCGCAGAGTTTGCGGACGTCGAAGTTATCCTGGATGCGTTGGGTGACGAAGTCCTCGCGAAAGACCTCGGGCAGGAGAGCCCGGAGTTTCAGATGGACCCGCGGAGCCTTGTACGGTGGTCGCAAGCCGCGTCCCAGCAGATGACTAGCGCACACACGCACAGACTGTTTTCCGTCGCAGCGCAGCAGGAGACGATCCGCGTGCTCGCTCCAGGTCAGCCGGGGGCGCAGGGCACACGAATGAAGCGGCAGCAAGAGAGGAGAAGGCGGGGAGGGGCGGCCGCGGAGAACAAGCGGAGGAGGAGTGCACTCACTACTCTTAGGTCGGGCATGTCCCCCTACAGGCGGATTTTGGACGAAAAATAAAATGGGAAAATACTCCAAAAAAGTCAAACATAGTCAACACATCGTCCCCAGCATCTTTTTATTACTTTTGAATAGTTTTCCTGTAGAGGGACGTGCCCGACTTAACACTACTCAGGGCCTGGCAGCAGGCAGGCATTTTTTAACAAGCTCGAGGAAGCGCCCCGTGGCTAAGGAGAGAAGGCGGCAGCAGCAGCAGCAGAGGGGAAGAACAAGACGAGACGCAGCAGCAGCAGCAGCAGCAGCAGCAAGCAGTGCAAGCAGGCGCGGCCAGCGGCCGTCACTTGGCAGCCCGTAAACAAGCACACACGCACCCCCCCCGCACACACACACACACACACACAGACACACACACACACACAGACACACAGACACAGACACAGACACATAAACAGACACACACACACACACACACTTGAAGAGTGCCGGAGGCACGAAATCTCGGTCGTGACGTACATCGTGCCCACAATGACGACGGCCCGAGAAGCTTACCTACTCGTGCAACATCCGTCTCTCCACTGCTCCTATGGATCCTGGCTTTTCGCATGAAACTTATTGTTTGGGAAAACACCCATCAAGAGGTACCCTACTTAGCTGGACGCTGGCTTTTGCATGAAACCTATTGTTTGGGAAACCACCCTTCAAGAGGTACTCCCAGCCATTATTCTGCAAGCATGAGTAGGTTAGCTCCCGCCGACGCAAGCTGTGGGAACCCCAGCCGGCCGGGTCACCGTCACCACATTTCCCCCCAACATGGCTTGGCTGCATCATCCCAGACCCACCTACCCGACGACGATTGTCCCGTATGCACGATGTGCGCGCACACGCACAAACACACAAAAACGCACCCCCCCTTTTTCCAGGTGTTCCGATGCCCCCCTTCTTCAACTAAGTCTTGGAATCAAAGTCTTAGTGGCTGGCGCTGCCGGCGGCCACTGCGCCGCCCCCCACGCACCACCGGTTGAGCAGGGGCTGCCCAGATGGGTCGTGGCAGCTTCAAGTCTAAGACCAAGTCATAAGCTGAGTCGAACAAAACTAACGAACAGTACTAAGTCAGAAGCTGAGTCGGCAACGCCTTAATAGTCTGAGCGAAGTCGTAGCTGAGTCGGCCTGGCCACCAAAGTCGCCACTAAGTCGAAGCTGAGTCGGCGCCGCCTTTGAAGTCTGAGCTAAGTCTGTTTTTTAGTTTCTTCTTCTCCTTCGCGAACCAGCAGCCGGCTTCTTTTTGCCAGGATAACGCCCCCGCCCCCCCGAGCGATGACATGAAATGGTACGCGGTGGATAAACAACAACAGCCAAGAAGGGAACAACATAAGATTGACATGCACGTTCTGCGGGCTTGTATGCGACACGCTTGTGATCCGTGCTATTCGGTGACCCGCGAAAAGGCGTTAAAACTGTTAAACGCACTTGGGGGCCATCCTTGGGCCCCCGCACCGGCACGAAATTGTCACGAAAGTTCCCCTGATCTTATGAGAGACGGAGGCGCATTTCATGCTCAATGACACGCTGGATGCGTTACATGCTCAATGACACGCCGGGCGCGTTACATGCTCAAAGACGCTCCTGCTCGTGCAACGCTGCTATCCCACCTAGTGGGATTGTTATCTTTCACCGTCCTCTCGTCCCCCATCCCCTCTCCGCGTCCACATCTGGAGATTCTGTGTATGGGGTTGAAGTACAAGAGTACAGAACCCCTGATCCGTTGGTAGAGAGATGGAGGGATAGATGGATATCTTTCCCTCCCAAGCGATCAAGGTACGATCGCTCCAACTCAGTACCTGAGCCCAAACGGCCAGGTGCGGGAGAGGCAAGGATAAGGAGTATATATGAGGGTATTACACGGGTTCCACACACACACCCCCCGTCCCGAATCCCGCCCGCGAAGGCAGGACTCGGGATCAGGAGGATGGAATCCGTAACCTCAGAACTCCTTTACCTTAAGTCTGAAAAGGCAGCTGGGCTAAAAGTCAGCGAAGCCACAGCTGCAAAGTGAGGTAAGAAGAGATACCTTGGGTCTCTTTTTCCTCTCCAGGCGGTCTTTGCCGCCCCCTCGGTGCGCCCCCCAAAACGCTTCGGCACTCGAGGGAGGAGAAGAATGAGACAAAGGTAGGCGGAGAAAGAAGATCTGAGCACCAAGGCAACGTAAACCGCCTCGCAAGATTTGCGAGGCAGGTGTTGCCACCAGCTATCAGATTATTCTCGACGCAGTATTGTTAAATTGTTAAAATATGCATGCTAAGATCGCGTTGACGAACACAATCTTGAAATCAAACACAAGTCTGCCTAAAAGCGAATCTATGCCAAGATCGTGTTGACGAACACGATCCTGAAAGAAATGCAAATCTGTGTTAAAGCAAGTACCTGGCCAGGAGAAAATGTCGTGTTGATGAACACGAAAATGATGTATAAAATCTGTTTGGCGACTCCCGTTGGCGTAGCTCCTTAGGAGGCTGCCTCGGTGATCGCAAAAAGATATCTATATGTGTGTATGGCCACTTGTGTGAAAGATTGAAGTGGCCTAAAAGAATGTATTAGCCACCGCTCAAGGCGAACTTTGATGAACGGAAGTTCTGCTCTTGAGCAGTGGACCTTGCGGCCGACACACTACGCGTCGCCGTCCTTGTAGAACCTGCGGTCCCACACCCTCTGGCCGTTGTACGTCACATAGCTTGTCGTAAACGTTTCCCAAGTGGTCCTCGGGATCCAGTTGCGGAACCAATCGTTGTACGTGATATCCTGGATGTACACATACTCGTCGTTGTTGATCGCAATGTAGATCCAACATTTGATGTAATAACTCCAGTATCGAAGACCCCAATCGCTGTCCTCGAGATTGTGGCGCCAGTACGCAGCGTAATCAGATGTACGTGCTCTCTTGGCGCGCGGCATCGCGGGCATGTAGTCCTCTGCGCCTGAGGCGCTGGATGCAGCGGCGTCGCCAGGAGCAGGGCGCGGCGGCCGCCGCGGCGGCGGCCGCGGCTCCATGGCGTCATCGGACTGTTGGGAGTGTGTATCTGGATCGGTTCTCATCCCTGTACTACCCCCCCTCTGGTCAGTGTGTGACGGATCGAGGGAGCCTATCAGCTCGTTGGCAATCGCGGCAAGCTTGCGCTGGGTGAACTGTTCACGGGTTCCGTCCCCTCGAGGGAGAGAAACCGTAATCAGTCCGCGCGCCTGCCGCGTCTGCCTGTCAATGCGCCCCTCGTTCAGCCACCACTTTCTCCGACCAGCCTGTCCTGTCCTAATACTGACGTCAAGGATGTCCCACGCGTCGCGCATGTCCTCGACTCTCCAGGGCTTCTTGCCGACATTCACGCGGGCCCCTGTCATCTGATGATGGAATCTGAGGTCGTTGAGAAAGCGTTGAATGAGATTGGCGCATGGGTAGTACAGAGGTCGGTCGTCCTCGGATTCGCCCATTAATCTGCATTCGTGTGCAGGCGGGCTACCGGCTTCGACCCACTTCTGATACCTCTTCTTGGACGTATTGGCCAATCTCCGCAACTGATCTTTCTCTGTGCCTATGGGGGATCGCGCACCCGTCATAATGACATGTGCGCCATCCTTCATGTATCTCGCGACCTGGTCCTCGGACAACGTCGTCTTGATCCAGTTCGTCAACTTCTGGAAGTACGCGAGGTCACTCTGTGTGGCGGTGCTCTTACCTGTGGCGCCTACGGCCACAGTGTATTGCCAACATATATCACAGAGTGTGCCGTCACCTGTGACGATACCGAGGGACAGATCTCGACCGCAATTGTTACAGAGCGGTATGGGATGCAAGATCGTCTCGGGGGCCCCTGCCGAAGTCAGGTGATCGCGGGATCCCAGCGGGTGTCCTGACCGCGAGCGAGGCTCTGACCGATCTGATTGATCGCCTCACGATTGATCTCGGTGTTTGGTCTGGAAGCGATCGATCTGCTTAAACCCTCGATCTCGATCCGAGACAACCTTTCCCCTGGCAGTCCTTTGTACTCTATCTTGACGTTGTCGGTATCCTCAGTACCGCCATGGCATACGTTCTCCTCACGAAGACGGCGAGCCTGCTTCTGCAAGGTAGCCTCGTTGTCGCCCTCCTCGCGCTTGAGTCCCGTCTGTTCAGCTATGATGCGTACCATAGTCTCCTGATCGGGAGCTGCAGACGCAACACTGCCTGGGTCCTGGGGAATATCCTGCTCAGCGCCCTCCTCTCGAGGCGCAGCAGGTGTTTCCACCAGCTCTTCCCACACAGGAAACTCTGGATCACCGTATGTCGCAGTACAATTTTTACATAGGTCACGCAATGCCTGAAGTGCAGGATGGTTGTCATGGATGACTTCCTTGGCAAAATCTGGTAGCTCCACAATACTATCTTTCAAGATGTTCTGGTATACTTTGGAAATCCATTGAAAGATGCCCGTGGTCGACTCCGCGATAGTCTCCGGGTCGAGGTAGTGTACCAACTTTTTGAAGAAGTGATCTGCACCACAATTGGGTAAGTCACGTGCCCACTTGTGGGTATGATTGTAGTTCAAATGAGATGACTCCGCGTTCCATGCTTTCGATCCAAATCGAATTTCAAATTGTAAATGTGACTGAATTTTGTCCATTACGATTCTGTCTGCGCCACTGTGTATCTCAATGATCTGCCTCATCTTGATCATAGGCGAATCCACCAATAGCGCCGATGTCCAACAATACACGCGGCAATCATCAGACTGTCTAATCCATCTTGAATCCTCGTCGGGGTCGTAGTCTGGATGATCAAGGAAATTTGATGGCGGATCAATGATGTTATCGAGGATGCTTGCCTCGATCTGCTCTTCTGCTTGGATGTCTGTCGAGAGGTCTGCCCTCATGTTGTCGTTCGCAGCTTTCTCATCTGCAGTAAGAACGATATTTGATATGTCCACGATTACGGTGATCAGTGGATCATGCGATGATGCTGTACCCTGTCGAGGAATGTCGCCCGTCTGAGCGTTGTCCTCGGCAGGTGTGGCCACCAGCTCGTCTGGATCAGGTGTCCGTGGAGCGGGCCTTCTGGGTGGTGTACGCGGAATACGTGGTCTATGGATGCTAGGCATTCCAAGGTATGGTAAGCTGCCGCTAACCTTGTGCTGCAGTATGTCCTCGCTGCAAGATGTCGGGCCTTTCAGGGCAGTCTCCATCCATGTTGGATCGATGGCGTGTTCTTCGATACGAATCGGCAATGCAAATACAACGCCCTTGAGGGGCATGCTTTTGTCATTATACCATATATTTACCCATCGTAAACCGTAGTTGAGAATAGGTACTTGTACCGCAAAGAACTTGTCGAAGATGCCGAAATGGATGATTGGACCATATTTGTGTCCCTTGGACAAGGCAATCTTGGTATTGTGATTGCCTTTGGGCCAATGGTTGTCGTAGTGGAAGCATTTGGTAGAACCCCAATTCTTAATGACAATGAAGTCGCCCATTCGAACATCGTTAAATGCAGGACGACGACCCCAATCTTTTTGCATGATCTTTGCTGTGATTGGTCGAAGAGCTTCACGACAATGTGATAATGCAATCAACCATTCTTTATCATCTGCTTTGTGATTGGTCTCCTGGATCATAGCACGTACTATTTGCTCGTCCAAGGCGTCCTCTGCGGATGTACGGCCAGCAGGGGTTTCCCCCGGCCTGACCGAGGGTGCTGATGCTGGCGTCATCCTTGGAGGCTCCATGTCTTGGTCGGGGTCGATAGGTGCCAATCCAGGTGGGTCGTCAATAAGTTCTCCAGGAAGGCAGGCGCAAATCTCGTACTAGCTCAATGGCTCTCTGGCTGCCAATGGCGGGTAGTCCCATGGGTCGCCGTCTGGCCACAGCTGCTGGCCATGCATGTGGTGTGGTTTGAGGCGGCGAATTGCAATAATTGCCGCAGCGGGTACCACGTCCTCAGTCATGATAGCGCCCTGAGCACCCAACCAAAATCTGAAACCTGCTTTTGTGGCGATCTCCATGTGGATCACCAGCTCGACTTCGTTCTTGTAGCTGTTGAACTTGTACGATTCCACTGAAGTATGCGGGTTCTTTTGAACGTTGTTCAAATATGTGCTAGAACTGAAGAATGCCTCAGATCGCTGCGATGGTTTATAAGTTCTGTCTCTCTGAGAATGTGGTTCAACATATCCAGGAATGATCCCTGTCTTCAGTATGTTCTTCCAGGCGCGGGATGCTGTTCCATGATGGAGATATTTGATATCTGTCCACTGTAAGCTCTCCCATCCCATGTTCCATGGCTTTGAAGATGGGTTGACACAACTGTGACCACCGACGCACCGAATAGCAATAACGCTGTTCCAGTCAAAAGTGCTGGGGTCACTTCCGTCAGGAATCGGCTTGGCGTATATCTCGATTCTGTTTTTCTGCGGGTCAATATGCTTCTGGAACGCACGAATAATGAATATCGGATAGTAGTCGTTCCAATCGGTGTATCCATCATTTTCACCGTCTTTCTTGAAATGTGCCACTGCCGCTTCCATGGATGGTCCATTGTGTCTTTCTTTGCGATCTCGGAATTTCCATTGAACCATTTCTTTAAATGGTTTCCAATTGTTTGGAATATTCCAATCATTCTTTGTTGTTTTGTCCCAGATATTAATACGTCTGTCATGAAATTGGTTGATCCAAACCTTTTTGTAGTGAATCTCATGGCGTAACATAGTCGTGATGTCTTTGCTCATGTATTTGTTTGTTCCCAGCCATTCTTCATCAATTAGCTCAGGACCATAACGTACATCGTCGTAATGTGGTAATGGTATCCATTTCCATTCTGGGAAACAACCAGATTGTGCAATGTCAGGCGCATGAGCAATTACACTGTCATCATGCAGTAGCTGCTCGTACCACTCTTGGTTTTCGATGCAGGCAAATCCATTGGTCGCTTTCGTGCCCCGCAACATTGGGCACATGTATGGATGTTCATCTTTGACGCCATACTGTAACTTCCATTCGCGAATAGTGCATGAGTTGTCGAAGATCCCGAGCTTGCTGGTATCCTCGTGCATGGAACGCTCTCAACTGTCCTGCCATGACAATATATTCATCTCATGTGGAGAAGGCTCCTCCTCAGCAGGAGTTGCCTCCAGCTCCATTGCCTCAAGGTCGGTGCCGTCATTAGGGATCGGTACCGCCTCAGCTTTTGGGAGCTGATCTGCTGGTTGTTGTTCTGCTTAGGCTCTGGAGTCGATGGTTGCGACGCTTTGATCGATTGCGGTCCAGGTTGCAGTGGATCAGGCAATGGGCCTGGTGGGGCTGGCTGTGCTGTGTCATCAGCTGCCCTCCATACGGCTGTAGGGACATTAGGGTCATGACCCAAAGCAACTCGATCCAGTGCATTCTGTTTGAAGAATGTTTTGCATGCCTCGATGTTCTTCTCGTTCTCGGCAGCTGGGCCGATGCGGTGAGAAGACAATCTGTGTTCTTCTGCAATGAGTCTTGATTTGGTCGCATTATCGTCTCCATCCAACTCTTTGATCTGACGTAAGAATTGCTCGAATACAACCCAAGTAACTGCATGTGCATCTTCAACCGTTTTGACGATCTTGGGTTCTAGAAGTTCATCTTTCTCAAGAGAATGCCAAGATGCCCAAGCCCCAGGGTATTCTTTGATCAACAGCATAAGGTACTGGAATAAGTCATTGTATGCCATAACCCATGGATCATTATCAGGAAGGGTTTGGTCAGGATCGCTAGGGTCCGTTGCTGGCGAACGTGTAGACCTTCCAGGAGTCGGCTCAGTCGTGTCGCCCGTCTCGGCAGGCAGTGATGCCGGCAATGTGCCCTCGGCACATGACGCCATCCACGCGCAATGAGCCATCTCGTTTGCCGTATGTGTCATCAATGTTGTGAGGCTGAGGTCTCTTTTCCATTCGTTTGTCAACTTTTCTCTGAAGTCGAGGGCTGCCATGATTTCCTTGGCCTGAGTGTAGTCCTGGTTGTCCGTGACAGAAGTCAGCAATGGCGGCCTGAATGGATATGGCTGAGAAGGA
Source organism: Prorocentrum cordatum (assembly GCA_963575745.1). Lineage (NCBI taxonomy): Eukaryota > Dinophyceae > Prorocentrales > Prorocentraceae > Prorocentrum > Prorocentrum cordatum. The sequence goes on from CAUYUJ010003208.1 coordinate 66,445, forward strand.
AGAGACTGTATCAATGCGCAAAAATTGCGATAGCATACTGCGTCGCAGAATTGCGTTGTAAACATTGCCATGTTATGGTAATTCTGTTTGGCGTGCCAAGCCTGTGGGGTAACCCTGTCGTACATATCCACCCAATGGTCGGATGGAAGAACAGTGATACCACGGTTCTGCATGATAGTGATCAAGTCGCTATGTGGTGATCAAAGTTCGGGTGTACGCCCCATTGCGCTGCTTTTCCAGGTCCCATGACCGTGGGGCAGCGGAAATACTGCATCACATCGACAAAACGTGATACGTCCACGAGCACGTGTACGGGCATGAGCGTCGGGACGCCGCCCTCACATTCCATCTTTTGGGGCTCGTGTACGTTGGTAGGAGCACGACTGTGATGTCGGCGCATGTCGATGGTGTTCTGTCCAGGATTAGCACATGCGATGTCGTTCGCACTCCATACTACCATGGCATTGAGTCCCCTGTGGTAGTGTCTTTGTTTTATGGATGATGGGAAATCATTGGCCCAGTATTCCCAGATGGTTTCGTTCAGCTCGCGCCACTTTTTGATGGAAGCGTTGTCGCTTTGAAACATGAGTCCTCTGGCTTCGCGGATCTTCCTGATCATATTGCGCTGCTCGAGAGTGTTCTCAAACTGATTGTTGAGAAGAGCGTTGATACGGCTTTCCTCTTTCTCGAAACGTTGCTTGCGTAGTTCCTCCATTCCGTATCGTACGCCCTCATAACCAGCTTCAGGCAAGAGAACGCAATCTTGACCGATCGGCGTACCATTCTGTCTGAACCATTCCCTGTAATTGCCAAAAGAGAATGCCCACATCATAATGTCGTCGCGGATCATGGTCGACAGGTGCTCAAGAGTAGCGCCACCCATGTATTCCGCGCGGTTAAGGCACGGCATGAATAGCGGAACAAGAGCAGTATTTGATGCTTTGGCGAGGTCGATTCTCTTCTGGGCAGCGTTGAGCTCGTCGATGCCGAAAGTGGGGTACTTCTTGTGTTTTGCACCCTTAGCCCCTTTCTTCGGATGCATGATCCATGTTGAGTCCGTGTATAAGTTGGTCCATTTGTACGCATGACCCGATGGCCCACATGCATGATGTAATAGTAGTCCCAAGTCCTCTTGTACGAGGGAGTGCCACCCATTGTCTGACAATAGGGTAGAAACCAAGCGACCACCACAGAAAGCACTGTATTTTGCGTGGTCCAGCTCGAATGGGTCCACATCATTGCCAGGAGTCATGCCAGGATCATTCGAACCCATGTGGTCAGCAGCGTCGCCGAAGAAGTCGTTGCCCCCGTTGTATGGTGTCCAACGATAGGTACGCTCTGTCTCTTGTGGATCATCCAATATCGCCACCCAACCATTCTTATGGTCGGATGGTGTTGCCACCGTCTTGGAGTTTGATCCGATACTTCCAAAGCCTCCGCGCGCAGTCAACCATGTAGTAAGCTTGCGGCGGAACTTCTTTGGTTGGGTAAGGTCGGAAAAAGCTCTCGTGTTGGTGACCAAGTTATCCTCGACGATATGACCGATGTGCCCAGATGTATCCGATGTCCTGGCGATGCCAGGTGGACGAGTAGGTAGCTTGGCCATTTCACGATCAATTTTAGGAGCATAGCATGGCGTTACCAATCCATTCTGGTATACATCGGATGGTGCACTCAGACCATTGTTGTAATAGTTTTGCGTATCCGTAACGCTGTCCTCGGTGTATTGTCCCAGAACTGCACTGCCAATTTTGGACCAATCGTTGTGAATCATCATCCACTCCGTCTTCAGTATCATAATAGTAAAGTTTGACGGTGGACATTTGCGGTCTGATCCTGGGATCGTCGCATTCAAATGATCATGTAGTCCACGAACACTATCTTGTACTGAAGGATTACGATTGAAAAGGCTGGAAATCATACACATAGCACGCATGAAAGATAGCCACGGCGTAGCTGTGAACGTGTTGTACTCGTAGTTGGCGTTGCCGCCGACGGATCCACTCTCAGTGCCGGCCCATTTCTTAGCCTCGACGGACGCGAAGCGGGCAAGTTCACGGATAGAAGACTCGTCGGGTACTCGAAGATCAAATTCTCCGCTCCGATCGGCACGCCGTTGATGTATGTATATGTAACCATCTTCGGGATCACGAGGGCGACCAGTTTGAGCGTGGTACGCGAAGCCCACGCGGTCATCGTCCCTGGCGTTCGGGTCGTACTCCTTGTCGTAGCCGATGGGCCAGCCGACGAGGTTGAGCGGCTGTGCCTGATCCATCTCGTGGATGGAGGGGTCGGGATTAGAACCGATCTCACTTATGTTCGCCTCGCAAGCGGCAAACAAGATGCTTGTAAGCTTTGTAGCTCGAGTCGTAAAATTGCTGCGGTGTGAACGAATAATCAATGTCCTAACTCTCTCTGCATCTCGTTGAGGTGAGGGAGGATGGCGGGGATGTCTACCGTGCGGTGAACGTGCGCGTGAACGAGGTGTGCGCGACGCAGTATCTGCGGCTGGTACGCCATAGTGGTACATGCATGCACATAGTCCCTCATGGCTAGCTTGCCCAACACACTGAAATCCGCATTCTGATCCTACATCGCCCCATCTTTCTTTTTCCGTCAGCAATATCTTGCATAGTTCTGGGCATCCATTCAATTTAGGAGGTTCCGCTTCATGAGGTAAACCGTCGGGCCTCCGAGGCCCTCGTATCGGCGGACATTGTATCGGAGTAACAGGAAAAATAAGCGAGTGTTCCAAGAGGTCCTTCCAAAGGTCTGCTTTCTTGGTCTCGAACTGTTTGGTCATCATATCTGCGATCTGCTCTTTTGTTCCTACATATTTAAGCTCGATATGTTCAATTTGACATGTTTCGCATATCCAATCCAGATTGATACGATGAGTACGATGAAGATGACGAAATGCTGGTGTACGTCCCTTTTGGACAATTTTGATAACGGCCTGGTTATCCTCCAGGACGATAAGTCGTACTTTCGGTGCACTGATCTCTGGAGCTGGCTCTGGATCCACGTGTAGTACGGTACCTTCATGGGATATTGTACGTCTCTTTGGAGTCGTAGGCAAATCCGTATTTAGCGGTAGTTGCCTACGGCCAGGAGAAGATCCCCGAGTAGGGGGTGCCTTGCGAGGCGATGGTTTACGCTTCTTTTTGGCTGCCAATGTAGGACACATCGCCGGGTCAACGCGTCGATGGCAACTCAGGCATGTATTCTTCTCTTTGCATGTTTTGGCAACTCCCACCACGGCTTCCCAGAATGATAGTAGTGGTAACCCTTCCAGTCGTAGTGCAGAATCGAGAGCAACAATCTCCGATTCGGTTGATGAATGTGAAACAACCGTTTGTTTCTTACATACAGCGTTGACTGGAAAGAACGTATTGGGTCCAACAAGCGCAGCAAAAACACCGGTAGTGGATTTGGATGATGAAATGCAATCAGCGAACGAGGCGTCAGTGAAGAGCATGATGGATAACTTGTCTGACGAATCGCCTATCCATCCGTGTAAGCAATGTGTACGCGTCGTTTTGATGTAGCATATCAACCGATGTAGACGTTTGTCACATGTAGTATTCCATTTGGTAATTTCTCTGGCCAACATACATACCGTATGTAGAAGATCGAAACGACAGCAACGTGCCAAGTACAGGATCTTCATTAGTACACTTGCCGCGTCCTGGCCGAGAACGCCCTCGTCTGAATAGTCGGACTCAGTGAAGGAGGTGTCCTCGATGCCAGGGGTCTCTGCGCCGGGTAGATCATGGTATGTGGCGGGTATGGTATTGGTAGAAGTTGTGTCGATCGATTTTGCTGGGCTGGATGATCTTGTCCGTGCGTTGAGCACACTAGTAGGTCTGGCGACCGACCCGGAGGAAGATGGCGATTTGGATCGCGAAGCCCTCGGCGAGTCGGATCGTTTCCGACGTGACCCTTTTCCCTGGGCGCGCTTGGAGGCGCATTCCAGGTACCGCTCAATGCACTGATCGGTAAAACCAAGCATGTCATGTCGAATACCACGAACGTGTTTTGCCGTATTGTATTCTTTCTCATTGTGTGCAGGTAGCATAGGGCGTATTGTGGACATTCTTGTGTCGAAGATGCTCTGCGGTACATCATATGCTTGTTGTCCACAACCCAAATATTGTGAGTATGGAGTAGGTGGATCCAAATCGATACCGCTTTTACGAATATAATCCCAGCCAGTCTGTAGATTATGAGCTGGGCCGGCCAATTTGAAATCGTCCACATATACTGAATGTATCAGTCCCAGTTTGTTGTGTCTCCATACACATTCCCATCCTGAAATAGGCTCGAAACCGACGCTTTCCAAGCATGTACGGCATTTTCGTTCCCAAAAGACACCTGCAAGAGGGTGTCCGTATAGTGCCAATCGCAATCGGCACACTGGGTTATTGCATTTTGACCATGATGTCGGTTGTCGCCATTTAGGTTTAGTAATCCAAGTATCAACTGGATCAATTCGTCCGTCGCCGTATAATAATGCCTGCGTGTAAGCTCCAGGTGCGTCACTTTGCTCTCCCGCATATTGCGGTAATAATGCAGTAGCATCGCAAAGTTTGGAAGCCTCTATATGCGAAGCACTGGAAGCGGCGTCGGCGAATATGGCAGCCAAACCAGTTTCATCTTTGCCTGTATTGCCCTGAACCACCACTCTGCCCTTGAATTTACGTAGATCAGGAGGAAGTTCTTCATGTTTGACTGAAGATAATTCCAATATATTGAAGAAATGCACCTTTGTTCCATTGCGAATAGCTTGTGACTCAATGTCAGCTTTTTCTGCAACAGTCTCCAACATCCATGTTTGATTCATTTCCAATCTCTCGTATTCTTTTCGTAGGGCTTCTTGTGCACGTGGTTCTGCGGCAACTTCTTTCTTACTCAGGTTTCTGGTAACTAATGCTGGGCTTGACCATGTCGAATCTGGTATTTTATCTCTGTGTGCCGGCATGTAGTTGGTCTCACGTGGCATGGTTGGCATTGCTACCGACTGGGTGAACTTGCGTATGAGCGGGTTCAAAGTCCCAAAGTCGGTTCCTTCATTATCCACAAATACCAATGCACGTTCTTCTCCATCGTGCTGTTGTGGTAGTTGACGGTAGTATAGTACCGTGGTAATGTCACGTGGCCCACCAGGTAATTTGGCATACAGTATTTCTTTGTTTGTCACGCCTTTGACATTCTCGTCGCGGATGACGTCACCATTGTCAGTGTCGTATGTAATCCGTCGTTCCACCGTATTCCATGTGGGTCCGCCTGATGTAGTAGTACGGAAATTGTTGACCTGTTTATCCTGTCTTGTCCACACTCGCAATGCAGCACGATCACGAATTTCACGGGCTCGTTTAACGTCGTTGGCGTAATCGATCTCTTTCTTTTGCTGTCCACGGGAAAGTGTTTTCCAATGCTCGGGAAGAACGTGATCAGGACGTGTAGTAGTCTGCACACGTGTCGCGCGTCCACGAACCACCATTTTGCCGTCTGGCGTTATTTTTGGAAGCTCATAAAACTGAATCGTGCCTGTCCACGGCTCGCTCAGCTCCCTGTGGTCGTTGGCGCTAACACCATCCCAAACATCTCGGAAGTTACTTTCGCCCTCGAAAGTAGAAGTCGTTTTGAAATCTCGTGTCACGTCGAGTTGGTCAACAGGTACTGGTATATTCATGACGTCATCCGTTGGGATGAATAGTTTCTTTCTTGGGGTACGAATGTGTCTGATGACGCAATATCCACGCTGTTCCCAGTAGTCTGGCTCCGGCGCTGGTGCAGCAACTTCAGAAGCCGATGTCTGGATATCAACAGCGTTATCTTCCGTTGTCATCATAGACGGATCATCCCATCCTTTATTTAGGGCAAGAAAGTGGAGGGTCAGGCATTGGCTTGTCACCCAAGGGGCGAGAAGTAGATGCCTTCACCTCGTCGTGCGCCTCAGGGTTATGATGTCGTAGAGTACCATCTTTCACGGGGTAGGTGAACTTGCCATCAGGGATGATGATGTCTTTGACTCTGTGCACATGGCACAGATCACCATCAGGGTTCTTGGCGCATGTAGCCGTGTCCAAAACAAGGTAGTCACCTGACCATCGTCCACCAGAGTGTAAGTGGTATCCCATGAATAACCCTTCCCGAGTGTTTTCTTTAAATGTTGCAGTCTCGTTGTTAATCTCGGGGTTGAGGCATTTCCAAAATATCCGAGCACCGAATGGTATGCAGTGCCCAGGAAAGCTTTCGCCAAATCTTATTTCATGAGCTGTCTTTTCTGCATGCTCCTCTTTGAGGGCAGCAACGCCCGTGGATGTATGCGCAAAGTTGTGTCCACAGCAAAAGGCTTGCATGGCCTCTTTCCACCATTCGTGTCCCAGACCAGACATACGTAACACAGCTCTGGTACCAAGGATGACAATTTTGACAACCCGCTCAATCAATCCATTTGTCTGTGGACGATGTGGCGTACTCGTGTCGTGTCTCCATCCCAATTGGCGGCAAGCCTTCTGAAGCTCTCAGAATTGTCTGTGTAGATATGCTTCACCTCATCGTTCGCGGCGATGAACTGTTGAAAGGATGCCTTTGTAGTAGCTGCGTCTTTGTGTAGCGCTGGGTAGGCCATGAAGATGCCAGTATATCTGTCAAGGACAACAAGTGCATATTTGTCGCCATGTTTGTCCGCGGCGTCGTCTTTGGCCAGTACGATATGGTCAGCAGTCAGAGCTTCACCGAACTTCTTCGGGACAAAAGCTTCGTAGGCGTTATCCTCTTCGGCGGGGTCTGCCGGTGGATGTGGTTTGCGCTGTCGTCTACACGGGGCATTCTGTGCCATCGTACGAGAACAGATCTCACAGTCGGGATGTTTTGGGCTGTGAGTCATGCAATGCATCGGGTCGATCGGTTTCTTTTGTCTGTTGGGCAGAACTCGATCGTTGTCTGGATGCGTTCGCGTGGGTGTCTCTGTCGGTATGTCGTTGTCTGCTTGAGCTATATCGAACCCCCCGCATTGTGGAGGAGAACACTGCATCTGAGACGTAGGCGAGTCGGTGGTCGTGTCCACGTTGGTCTCGTCTGTTCTTGTGTCGGGAGGTTCTTCGACCGTGATGGTCCGTGCTCCTCCTCCCTCTCCGACATGTGGTCTCTTGGGGCAGGTCCCTATGTGGGTCGTAGCTCGTCTGCAGTGGTTGGTTGCTCTGTAGTTTTGCAGCACCAACAAGTGTCGTTACAGCGGGCGGATGAACGCTTTCGCTGACGACGGCGGGGTGCTGACGAAGTGCATAAACGTGGTGGTGGTATCCGTGTTAAGTCGTCAAGTCGTAACTCTGGCACTCGATTGTTGACTGGAATCTGATACCATTGGCCCCCCGGATCCTGAAGCATGTAGCCCAGCTCAGGATCCCAAAGCTGTCGAAAGCCATCAACCTCAATCAATTTTCCAACTGATAGTAATGATGGGCAGTCTGGTAAAGCGAGGGCTGAACTATGCAGTCCAACTTCGGGTAGCCGTATGTCGTAGTGCTCGTTGACGGTGCGATCACCATTTGCAGTTTCTAGAATATGCTCTTCGCGAATAGATATGCGATCCGACTCGGTCTGCGTAAGTTCATGTTTTCCCTGAATATGATGGGCAGAACCACTGTCAAGAACCCAAGACCTTGTCAATGCTGCAGTCGAGCGTGGAGTGTCGACTTGCTTTGTCGTTGTTGTCGTCTGGGCAGTCTTTGATGACTGCTTGACAGTGTCGTCATGCTTTCGGATCGCAGTTGGTGTGGCCGCCGACTCTTTGTTGTGTCGGTAGTCGTACAGTTCGTCGTACCATAGTTGTGCCTCTTTTTGACATTCTCGTAAGGCCTCTGCACTATCATCCCACCATTTTTGTGGTAATGGATCTGGTACTTTGACGATGTCACCCTCATTCGGCAGCACTTTCCACCTGTCCAGTCTGGCTCTGCCAGATATGGTATGGAAATAGTAGTCCACGTTGCGTACGTCGAAGCGTATCCGACGACGTATCTTGGTAGATGTCGTTGTGCCTTGGTGTTGGCCATGAGGGTCTTGTCGCGGATGACGTAGCTGCGGTCTGAACGGCGTGAATGTCTAAAGTTGGCAGGAGAACGTGCTCTAGTGTTGGGTGAACCACGGGACGATCCGCGGCTCGGATACCGCTTGCAACGTCCTTTGTCACTGCCATATGATCGATCACGGCCGCGTGGACTGCCACGTCCGCCGCCACGATTGTCTCGTCCTCGGGAGGTAGATCTCGAAGATCTGTCGTAACGACTTCTCGATTGGCTGCGAGAGTCTTGGGACCTCCTGGATGTGGAACGGGATCGGTCGTATTGGCGTCGGTTGTCACGTCCCTGTCGTGAATCGCTTGCGTAGCGAAACCCCCCGCGTTGTGAAGACCGTTGGCTTCCTGATCCGCGGGATGGTGATCGACCACGGCTGTCCTGGCTGGAAGTCCGTGGTCGACTCGGGCTTCGTTCAGGAGTCTTTGCACCAGGTGCGAGATGAGCGTATTTGCATTTGTCGCCTTTTGTGCACTTGTTCTGTGCGAAATCCTTGCACTGTGCGACATGCGGGTATTTGCACTTATCACCTCTGGTACATGTGTTGCGCTTGGCAAAATCGAAGCAGAACGGCCTTGATGCTGGCTTCTTGTGATTCGCAGGAGTGGACATACTACGGCGGGGGTTGCCACCAGCCGTTGATGTTCTGGAAGATTTGTTGTTCTTCCAATCCCTGGAATATGCATGTAAAGCCTTGCACCGTTCACCATTGCGACAATTGCCTTTCTTCCATGCAACGCACACGTTGACCTGAGATCGTGTCTCGTGTTCGTACCGTAGCTTGGTTTGATTCTTCTCCAATTGTTTAATCTCCAGTATGTCCAGGACACGCTGTCGAAGCCAACCGTAGGTACGATTCGGGTCGCTCATCTTCATGCGCTGGTACTCGTACATGTCTTGTTTCATCCATGCATGTCTACGAATCTGTGTACGAAATAGCGATTCCAATATCTTTGGATCGGGTACTTCTCGGCATTCCAAGAGTAAGGCGTCCCATTCGGTAATGAAACGTTGCAAATCTTCATCTCTCATCCTCAGTTCTTTCAGGCGCTCGAAATCGCGCAGGTCGTCGTCAACGTCTGTCACTTTGTAGGACTGCAGGATATGCCAGTAGATTTGGCGTCCTTTGAGCATGCGTCCTGCTTTGTGCTCTCTAGTCTCGATGAGCCTGATTTGGTAGCGTAAGTCTGAGGATAAGATGTCGCTCAGAGCGGTTGCGAGTTTGCAATCGATGCTCTCAAAGTCTCCACTGTCTTGTAAATCCTCGAATGTGCATTCGGGTTGTTCTGCCACGCATAGGAAGGCGTATGCTTTGGATGGTCGCCCTGAGGCGGCCCCGAAGTTCTTTCGCACTCTTTGCTGCCACTCCAGCAGCTGCGTGATCTTAGGCAAGACAGGTACACGGACGGTGTCTGACTCCTTGATAGGCGTCGTAGTATGGACCGACACCGCAGACGCTGGCTGCGAGGGTATCGGTGCACCGTCGATGGTTGGTTCTGTGCGCACAGAAGACACATGGCGTGTCTGTGCAGAAGCTGCCGCGGAGGCTGCTCCTGGAGATGTGCGTCGTTGCTGTCCTGCTGAAGCTTGTGGTGCTTCGGCGGACACTGCCGTCGGCCTGTGCGGGTCGGCTGCAGGTCGAAGGTGAATGTTGGTGTCGTTAGTGTGGTCGATCAGCTGATTCGTCCAGCTCGTCATGTCTTCTTGTATTTGACCCACCTTTTGGCGTGTATACTCATCAGTATCCCGAGACCGTTGGGAATGCCGATCAAGCCGATGCTCGCATGCTCGGAGACGGGCGCTTTGTGCCTCCACCTCGCTTTCCAGACGTGCGAGATAACTCTCAACACGTACCTTCTCAGTATCTCTTTCATGAATAACCTGGGAGAGCTCTAACTGCGTGTGGTCCGCCGCCTTCTCAACCTCCTGCAACCTGTCAGTGAGGCGGGCGAAATCGTAACCCGTGGGAGGAGAATCCAGCTGATCAGTCTGGGCTCGTCCGACACGCAACTCTGCCAGGGCGTCCTGTACACCAGGGAAACGCTGCTCTATGTCAGAGATCCGGTTAGCGAGTGGCTGCACGACAGCGCTGGTCGCATCAAGCCTTTGAGTGATGACTCTCTCAGTACGCTGCAACATGTCGATCAGGTTCGACGAGTTTGTGTGTGCTTCGGTACGAAGCGTCGCCGTAGTGTGGTCTAGGTAAGATCGAAGATCATTGATCTGAGACTGAACGTCGCCGAGGTCTGTGGCCTCGGTTGGGGTGGGTCGGTTACGGAGCTGGTCGTGGATCTCATCGTGTAAAATCCTGACCGCAGAAATGCCCGTGTCGCGTACGATCACAAGTTGTTGCTCCATCTGCGCGAGATAGTTGCGCAGGTTCTCGACCATCGCCGTTCGTTCACCTGAGTGCGACACCTCACGATCAACCTGGTACTGCAGTTCTCCTATGATGCGTCTATCTTCGGCGATCCTGGAATCGATGATCCCTAAGGCGCCGTCAAGATCGCGGCGCATGGCTGCAGTATCCGTGGCATTCGTCTGAACGCTCTGTAGTAGTCCAGAGTATTGGCTGGGCACGAAGGTTTCAACCTGGTCTCTAAGCTCAGCTATGTCACCTGCGGCGGACGTCTCCGCCAGCTGGTCGTCTGAGATGGAGAGGTGGGGAGCGTCAGCTTCCCTGTGTCCCCTGTCGCGGGGAGTGCATGGCCTCTGAGAGGCAGTGCGCGGGCTCGACCTGCTCTCGCCGTATGGGCCTGGGGCTCCACGGCGGTTGCGCGCGGACGAGCTGCGACTCGGACCATGTGTGCGTGGTGTCTCATCCGATGATACCTTGGGGTGCCGCGTCTGTGGCTGTGCCGACACTGGTCTACTGAGTTCCTCGAAGGTAGCTACGTGCTCCGCCACAGGGACGGTCGCAGGGCTGGGGGTTCCAGCACCTGAGGTCCATCTGCGGTTAGCGCGGAAGCGCCCTGGAGTATCGAGACCGGTAAGGCTTTCGCCTGACGCGGTTGGGATTGCTCCCGACGGGGAAGGGGAGGGAGGATCAAAGGTCGGCGTGTGAAACTCCTTCCTTCCTGTTCCTACTCCTTCTCCTGTCCCCCCGCGGGCGGCGCTGCGGCGAAGTTCAGCAGCTAGACGCGCCTCGGGTCCTCGGGAGCTGGGGGGGTATCGGGGACACCAACACAGTCCGCACTAATGCTCTCCAACTCGTCACCGAGCCGTCGCACCGTGGGAGAGCTTGGACGCGAAGACCCAATGGGACCCTTACGGCGCATGCGCCGAAGCGGCTCCATTGGGTTCGCATGCAAGGTCACCGCGGGCGAGTCGGTGAAGGTGAGCGTTAAAGGGCTGATAACCTGTGTATGGGGTTGAAGTACAAGAGTACAGAACCCCTGATCCGTTGGTAGAGAGATGGAGGGATAGATGGATATCTTTCCCTCCCAAGCGATCAAGGTACGATCGCTCCAACTCAGTACCTGAGCCCAAACGGCCAGATGCGGGAGAGGTAAGGATAAGGAGTATATATGAGGGTATTATACGGGTTCCACACACAGATTCGGGCCGTCTTCCAATGGCCCTGGCTTTAACAAGCGCGCCTCCACCCTCGACGCCATCCGACGCGGCTGCAGCAAAAGAGCGGCCCCTTGGATACAGGGGCTGCCTCACACACACACACACACACACACACACACACACACACACACACACACACACACACACACACACACACACACACACACACACACACACACACACACGGGGGGAGGACTGAGTGGCCGCCTCTTAAGGGAGGAGAGCTGGCGGGCGACGGGGGGGGCGCAACAAAAGCGGCGGAGGCGGCCGCGGCGGAGAGGGAGAGCGCAGAAACAGAGCGGCAGCGGGGGAGGAGATGGCACACATCAGGCTCGACGGTCGCTGCTTTCTGGAGCACCCCGTGCCGGGCTGCCACAGCAACGCCTCGGGAACTCCCTCGGCCCACGAGGACGCGTCGAGCGCGGCTCGCGCGCCCCTCCGCGAGCCCGTCGAGCGCGCGGAAACGTGGCGCGACACCGCCCAGGGGCCCAGCTCAGGGGCCCAGGGCGACCGACCCCTTCTTCCCTCCTTTCCCGTCCGCTACGGTCGGGCACTTGTGCTCGGCGGGTAGCCGCGGCGGCCCCGGCGGCACGCTGTGCCCCGCGCGTGCACAGCGTGTCGCTCCGCGCCGCGGGGCGGGAGGCTGGGAGCGGCTCGGGACGTGGACGCTCGGGGCCCAGGAAAGGGGTAGCGCGGCGCGTCGCGGCGAGGTGGGCGAGAGACACGCTGCTTGCCGTCGCTCGGCCGCCCACTCCCCGTGCACTTTTCGACTTCGTGCAGTCACCTTCCTCGTAGGATGATCCAGGGTGCTCCTCGATGGCCCTCGCAGAGAAGAAGAGTGCACACGCCCGACCGACACACGCAGGCCATAAGCCAGAGCTCCTGTTCGCACTTAGCTGCCCCGAAACGCAGCACGCAACACGCAGCGTACTGATACGGGGCTCATCAACACGTAGACTGAAGACGTACGTTCTGAATGCGGACGTGTTGAACACCGAACGTGTTACGTTTCAATGCGTGCGTATCGGAGCGGCTAAGTGGCCGCAGCGTCGAGCGAGAGCACGGGATGGAGGAGGGCACGCGGAGCCGCGGCAGCACGACGCTGAGCGCGTGTGGGGGATGGGCTAGGGATTCTCGGGGCTGGGCAGAACCCCCTTTAGCAAAACGTGGTTTAATGAAAACGACCTCGGGCCCAAACCTGGCGGGCGCAAGCCTGGAAAATGACGGCCACCGCGCCCTCTCGAGAACCGAAAACTGACAATTCACTAATCGACGTGTCAGGGTGGGGGTTCTGTCCACCCCCGGGATTTTTTCCAGGAGGAGATAAGATCGGACACCCCCAAACGACAACAGCCTCCGCAAGCGAGCGCCTTAGAATTAGTTCCCCGATCGGTGCTTGCACTCAAACGGTCCTAGCGGGAAGTGAAAGATTTGGCGAAAGTGTTGTCCCGCCGATTGTGGTGGCCAGCTGGGTTCCCGGGTTCCCGGTTCCTGGGTTCCTGGTCATTGGTTCAGGGCCAATTTTCGGTGGGTTCCGGGTTCCCGGTCGATCTCCTTATCGATCAAACAATGCACTGATTGCTGTTTATCTCTGGTGCAACTGTTTCAGGAGGAGAGGACATCGGGCACCCCCAACGACAACAGCCTCCGCAAGCGAGCGCCTGAGAGTTAGTGCGAGACAGACTGGCCGATGGGGGCGGAAAATGCGGGCAGCAAAGAGATCGTGAGGAGACAAGGCTCACAACCTCGGGGGCGCGTGCGCTGCGGGAGAGTGGCCAGGGAAGCAGGGGGGTCAGGAGAGTAGCCTCGATGCTGCCAGGCAGCCTCCCAGCCCGAGCAGGAGGAGGACGGCGAGGACGACGGTGAGGATCCTCCTCCCTACCCTTCCCCCGCCTCCCCCCTCGCTCACCATCCCCTCCCCACTACGGTCGGACCCTGGACAGAAGAACATCCTTCAAGAACATGAAACCCTCCGCCGGCCAAAACACCCCAAACCGTAAGATCACTCGAGGGTGCCCTCCCCCAGGGTGCAACAGAACATCAAAAACGAAACACATTTAGGGCACCGTCCCCAAGCCGACCTCGATCTGATACCTCGATCCGACCATGCCCGTTCCTCCGCCCTTTCGTCCACACTTTTGCGTCCTCCGCCGGCGACGAGGGCGACGACGAGGACCTCAACGCACCCTGGGACGGAGCAGGACGGGGCAAGGCCTCCTGCTGCGGGCGGGAGCCCTCCACCTCGTCGCGCCCTCGTCGTCCTCGACACTGCCCTCGTCGCCCGCTCCGTCGTCGCCGTCGCCGTCGTTGTCGTCTTCGTCGTCGTCTTCGTCGTCGTCGTCGTCGCCGTCGTCGTCGTCTTCGTCGTCGTCGTCGTTGTCGTCGTCGTCTTCGTCGTCGTCGTCTTCGTCGTCGTCGCCGTCGTCGTCGTCGTCGTCTTCGTCGTCGCCGTCGTCGTCGTCGTCGCCGTCGGCGGCGTCGTCGTGTGGGCCTCCGACCGGCACCCCGCGGGCTGCCCACATCGCCGCGCCGGGCGCTTCCGCGGGCCGCCCTGCCGTGGACGGGAGGGCCCTCCTTCGGGCCACCGGCTCGTGGAGAGCGCCGAAGAGGGGATGGGGAGAGGGTGAGAAGGAGGAAGGAGGAAGGAGGAAGAGGAAGGAGTGAAGGAGAAGGAGGAGGAGGAGGAGGAGAGAGAGGAGGAAGAGGAGGGAGGAGGAGGTCCTGGGGGTGAAAGAGGGGAAAGAGGAGGAGAATAGGAGGAGGAGGAGGAGGAGGAGGAGGAGGAGACGGAAGAAGGAAGAGGGAAGGAGGAGGGCTCCTTTTGAGCTTCTCTCCCTTCGACGACAGACGCGGCGACGACCCCCCTCCCAAGTTCAGGGCTCGGCGAGGACCTGCCCTCCACTCTCGGCATGGCTGATAACCACCAGGGAAAGTTCGAACTGTCGGGCGCTGGGAGATCTACGCGGGCGGGCCGAGCACCGCTGGCCGCCGTCGAACTCCGCTCACTGGGCGAATCTGATTTTAAGCGTGGGCCGCCCTCGGCCCGCTCCTCCCCCCGCACAAACGGTGTGGCCGCTCGGGAGAGCGCTGCAACTTATCGCAGAACTTCGCGCGTGAACCACAACAGTGTGCATATATATATATATATATATATATA
>CAUYUJ010003209.1:0-2500 GCA_963575745.1 Prorocentrum cordatum
GATGAAGGAGTAGGATGAGCAGGAGGATGAGGAGGAGGAGGGATGATGATGACGCCGACGCAGCTAATGATGCTGATGATTATGATGATGATGATAACGGTGCTGATGATGCTGCTGATGATGCTGATGCTGATGCTGCTGATGCTGCTGCTGGTGACTATGCTAATGATGCTGACGATGCCGATGCTGATGATGCTGATGCTGCTGCTGCTTTTGATTCTAATGATCATAGTGACAATGCTGCGGATGCTGATGCTGAAGACGATTATGCTGATGATGGCGATGGTGCTGATGATGCTGATGATGATGATGATCATCATGAGGAGGAAGAGGAGGAGGAAGAGGAGGAGGAGGACGAGGGGAAGGCGGATGATGAGGAGGAGAAGGAGGAGAAAGAGGAGGAGGAGGAGCAGGGCGGAGGAGGAGGAGGAGAAGGAGGAGGATGATAAGGACGAGGAGGAGAAGGTGGTGGAGGAGGATAAAGATGGAGGAGGAGGAGGAAGACGGATGATGGATGATGGAGGAGGGAGGAGGAGGGAGGATGAGGATGAGGAGAAGGAGGAGGACCAGTGGAAACCCAAGAGTCATCAACGTTGTTGGAATACACCCTCCCTCCAAGCTCCCTCTTCACAGGCCCCTACAACGGTTCATCTCCATAAGGGGGAACTGCCTCGTTTGAAGACAAGCGTTTGAAGACCCTGAAGCATGCCAAAACATTGTTCTCAGGATTCCAGCGCCACGGATCGACCTGATTGTTGCATCCTGACGATCTTGAGTCGTGCCAGAACACCGTTCTTGAGACTTGAACGCAACGGATCGACGTAACTGGTGCGCCCTCATAATCCTGAGCCCGGCCAAAGCACCATTTCGGGTACGTTGATCGTGGGCATCCGTGAAACTCTTCCAATTTGTCAAAACGAATGCGCGCAACGCTGAAGCAAAAACCACATTTTCAAAAGGACTCGCCCTCAACCCGTGAAACTCTGGCAATCTTTCAACACGAATGTGCGCGGCGCTACGGCGAGAACCACATTTTGAAAACCATCCGCCCTCAATCCGTGAAGCTCTTGCAAATTTTTAAAACGAAGGTGCGTGGAGCTAAAGCGAGAACCACATGTTGAGCACCACCCACCCCCAACCCGTGAATCTCTTGCAATTTGTTAAAACGAATGCGTGCGGCGCTGAAGCGAAAAGCACATTTTGAAAACGACTCGCCCTCAACCCGTGAAACTCTTGCAATATTTTCACACGAATGTGCGCGGCGCTACGGCGAAAACCACATTTTGAAAACCATCCGCCCTCAATCCGTGAAGCTCTTGCAAATTTTAAAACGAATGTGCGTGGAGCTATGACGAGAACAACATGTTGAACACCACCCACCCCCAACCCGTGAAGCTCTTGCAATTTGTTACAACGAATGTGCGCGGCGCTGAAACGATAACCACATTTTGAAAACGCCCCGCCCTCAATCCGTGAAGCCGGTCTCCTCATTTTTGAACTTCATGGTCATAAGTGGTGAGGAAGTCTCAGGCGACCCGCCCGACCCGCCCTAATACTGGCCTCGGGGTGCGACAGGGGGAAGTTATTTGTAAGAGAAGGAAAGGGAATGGAGGAGGAGGCGGAGGAGAAAGAGGAGGAGGATGAGGAGGAGAGGGATGATGATGCTGATGCCGATGCTGATGATGATGACGACGATGATGACGGTGCTGACGAGGATGCGGATGCTGACGATCATGATGATGCTCATGAGGCGGCGGAGGAGGAGGAGGGGAAGGAGGAGGATGAGAAGGAGGAGGAGGAGGAAGCAGGGAAAAAAGCGAAGGAGACCGGGAGAGGGGGGGAGGGGAGGAGTAGGAGGAGGAGGAAGTGATGACGGTGATGATTAATGATCATGTGATTCTGTGCTGATCATGATCGGATGAGGAGGGATGAGGAGGAGGAAGAGGAGGATAAAACGAGGAATACTGATAAGGAGCACGATGATGATTATGAGGAGGAGGATGAGGAGCAGAGGGAGGATGATGGAGGAGAAGGAGGATGAGGAGGAGGAGGAGGGAACGGGACTATGTGTGAAGTAAATACAGGTAACCGACAACACAGAAAGAATCACAAAGAGATCTTATAAGAAGAAAAGGAGGACAACGAGAGAGTAAGAAAGAAGGAGAGAGAACAAAAAATGATTAAGGAGAGAGAGGGATGGGGGGAGGGGGATGAGGAGGAGGAGGAGGCGGCGGCGGAGTAGGCGGAGGAGGATACGAAGGATGCTGATGATGCTGATGCTGACGATGCTGCTGCTGGTGATGCTGATACAGCTGATGCTGATACTCATGATGGTAATGATGATGATGATGCTGTTGATGAGGATGATGACGATTAATACGACGATGATGATGGTGATGCTGGTGATGCTGGTGATGTTGGTGGTGATGATGCTGCTGATGATGAGGCGGATACTGATGCTGACGATGCTGATGATGCTGCAGATGATGCGGACATTGCT
>CAUYUJ010003209.1:10000-12500 GCA_963575745.1 Prorocentrum cordatum
TTATGGATTCCCTGGGGATTCCCTGGGGACCTCCCCGGGGTCGGCAGAGGCGTCGGCACACCTGTGTGCGCGACCGCCGCCGTGGAAAGCGCGCTGGCGGACTTTTCCGCTCGGGAGAGGCGTCTCCCAGGGCCGGCTGGGGCGTTGCTACACCTAGGCGCGCGGCCGCCTGACTGAAGGACCCCCCAGGGCCGGCAGAGGCGGCGGCACACTTGGCGCGCGAACGCTTTCAGATTGGGCCGGCTGAGAGTGTGCACGCCCCGGTGTGCCAACCCCACTACTGAAAAATCATTATAGTTGATCCCCCCCTTCCGGTGCACATTGTATGTTTTCAATTGAAGGGCCCCTCCCGGCGCTCGCACCTGTTTCTTATCATGGAAAATCTTTCTCCTCAAACTGTGCCCCTGGCCCCCGGTTTACAACAACAACGGCTCCCGCTTGATACTTCCTCGGAATTCACTCTGGTCCCCCGCTCCCGCTTGAGACTTCCTTGCAATTTACTCAAGAATCGCGCTCCCGCCTGAGATTTCGTCGCAATTTATTCAAGCGCCGCGCTATCAGTGCCATCTGGCCTTCTGGGGAGACACCGCCAGACCGCATCAAGCATTCGCAATACGTTTTATGTATCAAGTTTCATGGCATGAGGCCTCCAGGGAGGCTCCGCCAGACCGCGCAGGGCATCGGAGTAATTACGTACTTTGTTACTGATCAGACTTTCTGCCTTCCCCACTCCACCAGCCTCACTACTGGCCCTCCCCCCGCCCAGATCCTTGGCCCTGGCCCCAACCCCCTCGCTTCCTTTGGCCCCAGAGGCCTTTCATTCTCGTAATCGTCGGTCGTTCTCAAGGGATGGTACATGGCACACCTCATGGCGCAACCCATTGCTAATTTATGTTGCAATATCGTGATCAACCCATGGCGCAAACTGACTCGCAACTTGTGACGCCCCCCCGATCTGACAGTCGGGGTCCGCCCGCCACCCGCCCGTCTAGTTCAACCGCTTGTTTTCCTGCTCTTAGCCGGCCTCCTGTCAATCCCATTCGTGCTTCATCCTTGTCCTCCAAGTACCTCTCTCTCTCTCTCTTCGTTTCTGTCTCCCCCCTTTCCCTGTTTTAGGGGCTGCGCCGCGCCAACTACACGTGCCAAGTAATGAAGATGTACCCGCACGCTCTCGCCTGAGACTTCCCCGCAATTCATTCAGGACTCACGCTTTGATCCGCCCGCCCGACCCGCCCATTCGGGCCGCCCGCCTGACTTGCCTGTGACGGCAGGCCCGGCGGCTCGCTTGGAAGCTCGTCGGGTGCTTTCACGTCCCGCACGCCCGACCCGCCCGTTAGGGTCCGCCCGCGGGTCTGCAGGCCCCGCCCGCCCGACCCGCCCGTTGGGACCGTTGCCCGACCCAACCGTCTGGGTCTGCCACTTGTTTTCCGGATCCTCTCTTAAGCCCCCCACCTTCTAATCTCTCTCGTCCGCAGTTCTGCTCCCTCCCTCTTGTCCCTTGCCTCCTTCCCTTCCCCCACTCCTTTCCTCCTCGCTTTCTCTCTCTCTCTCTCTCTCTCTCTCCCTCTCTCTTTCTGTCGCTCTTTCTCCCTCCTCTTGCTCTTCTAGGCGCTGCGACCAGTACACGTGGAAGGTCAGGAAGATGTACCCCACAGATGGGGGTACGACCGAAGACGAAGAGGGCTGGTATGGGGGGTTTGGGATATAGGTGGTGAGGTACGCGCGAGCAGATAAGAGCGAGCAGTCTTGACATGATTGTTTGTGTCTTGTGTCTTGCGTCTTGTGTTCTAGTTTGTCTGTGCTGTCTCGCTTTTTGAAGAAGGAGGCTGGGAGGGCAAAGGCCAATCACACGAGAACCTTCCTGCCCGTGAGCCAGAAAAGAAGCAGGCTCGAATGAGGATCCGCGCCACGCTCGCTCGTTTACGATTGCACGTCGCTGCGCGTGCATCGACCTCCTCGCTGCGCAGCGTCTGCTCTGAGTGGGACGCTGTTGCCCCCCGTGAGGCCGCCCGGCTGCTCTGCGGCTGGGCTCGCCTCTCGCGGGGGGTCCACGGGACACGCTTCTGCACCGCTCGAGGTGTCGGTGACGTGGTGCGTGCAGCGACCCCAGACCACCGACGTCATGATTTTTTCATGACGCGGCCCCCAAGAGGTCCGGACCCCTTCCCCGGGACCGGTTCTTCATCCCGAGTCGTTTTTTGACGGTCCCGAGGCCGGGTAAGGGCCCCCTGGGGCCGAAAATGGCGAGAAACCTCCCGTCGTGATTTTTCACGACCCGAGGGGGTCTGGGACTGTGGCTGGGTGGCGGCACACAGGTCGGAGGGTAGCCTCTCGAGGCACAGGCGGCTCCCCAGCCTGGCCCAGAGCGGCTCTCAGAGTCGGAGTCCGGGCACCTGTGAGGCCCCGTCCTGGCTCGTTTTTCTCGAGGCGCATGCCGCCGTGGCGACGCGGAGCCTCCCGGAGGCCCTCCTCCGAACAGCGATGCCAGCCGGGGGTCGTC
>CAUYUJ010003209.1:17500-32500 GCA_963575745.1 Prorocentrum cordatum
TTCAGCCGACAGTGACCCCAAACACTAAGTCATGTACGGTGGATGCGTAGTCTACACAAGTAATGTAGGAAGCCCTAAGTGCAAGCACTGGTTAGAGAACAATTCCCCATCATCCCCCTTGAAGGTCATCTCAGAACGAGGCCCACGTATAAGAAGCCCCGCCTGCGCTAAATATGGTGCTCCTTCCGCTTCCGGCTACCTGCGCACTGCAAATTTAGTTGGAGTAACTCTGTACTTTTCGAACTCAGTCCACGGCTTCTGGCCGAAACTCACTTCGACTTGTTTGAAATCATCTCGTCTGGCAAAAACACGGAGGCCGCGTCCTCGGAGGCAAGGGTCACATTTAGCTTCTCCGCCTGCGCTGTGACTGCTAAGATGAATGATTGCTGAAGCTCTCTCTTCTTCTTGCCGATACCAGGTGAACAAATGACTTTGATTTCGAAGCCATGCGAAAAGCCGCTCAAGCAGCACTTCTTGTACCCACTCTGGAGGACATTCTGGCTTTCGTCGATCCAGCGCTTGGCGAAACTGACGAGCTCGTTGACTTTCTCTGGGTTCGAAGATGGGCTGGCCGTGAAATTCATCAGCAACGGCTTAGTCGGCCGCCGGGACCAGTTCTGGATCACGGAATCCAGCAGTTCGCAGAGTGGCAGGTATGTCTGCTTATAGTCGAAAGTCCTAATCAGCACATAGCTGAGTGTGACGTGCTCAACGAAGCCATCGATGCCAGTATCTGCGCCGCGGCCCATCCGTTTTATGGTCACCAAGTCTCCGACGAAGAAGGGCTTGTGCGTCCAAATCCGCCGACCCCTTGGGGTCACGGCGTGTGAGATGCTTCCCCCTCCCCAAACCCCTCCCCTGGAGCCTGGTCCGCCTGGTTTGGAGGGGGGGTGGGGGGCAAAGATCTCATCAGGTCCCACGAGGCCCCAGAGGGCTCCAAGCAACCCCCACGACGGCCCAAGATGGCCCCAAGATGGCCCCAGAAGCATCCCAGACGGCCCAGGAAGCCTCCAAGAGCATTCCCAACAGGGGCCCCAGCGGCCCAAATCGTCGAGTTCCGATGGGGAAACGTGCATTTTTATCATACACGACTTTTCGGCCTGCACGGCGTTGAAGACGGCCCCAGAGTCCCCCAAGACCGCCCCAAAACGGCCCAAGAGGCTCTCAAGAGGCGCTCGAAACGGCCCAAGAGGGCGCCAAGACGGCCCAAGTGGCTACCAAGACGGCCCAAGAGTGCCCCAAGACGGCCCAAAGAGGGGCCCAAGAGGGGGAGCCTGAACCAACAATCCGAGCCTTCCGCCCCAAAACGGCCCCAGGGGGGCCCAAGAGGCGCCCAGCAGGGCCCACGAGGCCCCCAAGAGGCCCCCAAGAGGCCCCAAGAGACCCCAAGAGGCCCCCGAAGAGGCCCCAAGAGGCCCCCAAGAAACTCAAAAGAAGCCCCATGTACCACTTGAGGCATGCAACTTCTAACCCGCAACCACCAAGGATCTCAGGCCGACAACCAAGGCACGGTGGCAGGATGGGCCGAAGGCCACTATTCCCGCCGCCCCCTGTTGATTCATCACAGGGGTGCCTGGCGTGCTAGACGATTTCGGTTTTGGTTTTGGTTATTTTCCAAAACTACTCCCCCTGGGGCTCCGGCGCGTCCCGCCGGGGTCCCAGGAAAGACCTCAATCCGGAACAAAAATCCTTCATGACGGCTCGAGATGGCGACAAGATAGCCACGTTGGCCCAAGATGGCCTCCAAGATGGTTCAAGATGGCTCCAAGTCCGCCCAAGATGGTCCAAGACTGCCTGCAAGACGGCCCAAGGGAATTCAAGATACATCCAAGTTCGTCCAAGAAGCCTCCAAGGCGGCCCAAGAGGCCGATGCACCCAAGCCGGCCTAAGATAGCGTTAAGTGCGTGCCTGCGTGCGCAAAGCGCGAGGAGGGAGCGGAAAGGGAGGGAGGACGAGGCAAGACGAGGACGAGGGAGAGAGGGACAGTTTGCCCGGGCCGCCGCAGGTCGCCTTCAGGCCCGCAGCGCGGCCCCCAGGCCCCCCTTCGGGGGCAGGGCCGCGCGCGGGAGCGAGGTTGTGGGTGGGTGGGCAACTCGTCTCGAGCCTCGCGGCTGAGAGACCAAAATGGAGCGCCCTTTCCCCCCACTTAACCGACAGTCCTCACTAGGCCAAACTAGTAAGTTAAGTGCGAGCCTGCGTGCCCAAAGCGAGAGGAGGGAGAGGAAAGGGAGGGGGGACGAGGCAAGACGAGGACGAGGGAGAGAGGGACATTTTGCCTGGGCGGCCCGCAGCGCGGCCCCCAGGCCCAGTCCCAGAAAAAGGCCTACGATGCCGACGGTGCCGGCAGAGGGAAGCGTGCCGGCGCGGGTGCCGGCGCAAGAGGAGACGGGGAGGGCGGCGAGCGGGGCTAGCCGGCCCCGCCTCGCGGGCTAGGCCCTGGCCCGCCCTTGCATCGCCCCCCCGCGCTCGTTCTGCAGGCGGTGCGGGATCGGGTCGTCCCCGCAACGCCGATGAAAAGAATGAAGTGCCAGGGTCGAACGTGCCTGCGCACGTGCAGTACGTGGGCGCAAAAGGGAGCCGGCGACGCGCGACAGCGCGTAAGTCAACCATGTCCGTCTGCCTGCGGGAGCTCGAGGCAGCACTGGCCCGCGCTCGGGACGGAAAGTGCCGAGACGCGTGAAACTCGCACGAGCGCTCGGGAAAGAGAGGGCGGGAAGCGAGGCGCGCCCCGGGCTGCTGCGCCACCTGCACAGGAGCTCGGCGTAGGGCAGGCCTCGTCCTCGCGATGCCCTGGAGTGCTGAGACCGTCGGCCAACGGGAGTTCGAGGCGGCACTGGCTCCCGCTCAGGCCGAAACAAAACACCGAGCTGCGTGCCACTCGCGCGGACGCTCGGAAAGAGAGGGGGCGGAAAGAAGAAGCACGCTCCGAGCTGCTGCGCCTCTCGCACAGGATCTCGGAGCAAGGCTCGACCTCGCCCTCGCGATGCCCTGGAGGCAGAAAGCCATCTGCTGGCTCGAAGTGTGCGCGCGTGGGCACGCCAGGCGGTGCGTGCAGCGGGCGGCGCAGGCGGCGCGGCGCGCCGTGGTGGCTGGGGTCTCCGCCCTCGCCTCAGCTCCTCCTGGGTGCGGCGGGCTGGGGGCCCCTCCCTTTGCCGCGCGCCTTCTCCGTGTGGGGGGCCCACTCGGGGCGCGGGTACGGCTGCCCGGCGGAAGCGCACTCGCGCTCGCGGCGCCGCTCGTTCTTCTCCCACACCTGCTTCCCGCCGCGCGGGGCACGCGCCTTGTTGGCCCTGCGCTTCTTGGGCGGCCGCTCCCGGGGGAGCGGGGGCCTGTCGTCGCTGGCGCTGCGCGCCCTCTCCCCCGTTCCTCCGCGGCTCCTGCAGCAGGGGGGGGCGGTGCGCCGGGGCGGCCCTCTCCCCGCGCGCCCGGTCGCGCCGGGGGCTCGCCTCGCGGGCTGCCCCCGCGCTCTCCTCCCCTGTGGCGCGCGCTGCTCGCCTTGCGGGCTGGCCGCTCGCGCGCGTCCACCTCCTCCGCCTTCGTCTCCTCCTCGTCCCCGCCGCTGGACTCGTCGTCGCTGGCCGCCGGCAGCAGGTAGCAGTTGTCGCGCATCGACCCGCGGCAGGACGGGCAGCGCCAACGATGCGGCCCCGCGTTGCGGGCGCCGCCAAAGCAGCCCCGCTCGCCGAGGCTGCACTTCCACCCCCCTGGGTTGGGGTCGCCCGCCGAGCTCCACGGGAGCTGCTTGTCGCAGCCGGCGCGCGACGGGGGGGGCGCGGCTGGGGGGGCCCCCCCATCCGAGGGGTACAGGGACCACGCCTCGCTGGCCCCCCCCTCAGCCGCACCTGTGGGTCACCGCGCCCCTCCCAGAACACGTGCCGCTCGTCGATCTCGTGCTGGGCCCTCGCCGCGGCTGCCCTGGCGGAGGCTCCAACGAACTCCACCAGGGCCGCCCCCTCCTGCTTCCGCCGCGCATCGAGCAGCCACCCGATGTACCCGAGGGGCCCGTACCGACCGAGGACGAACTTCTCGTCTTCCGTGGTGGCATCGGCGGGGGCGCGCGAGAGGCACCTTGGGCTTCTCACTCCGCCCGCGCCGCGTGCCCTCTCCTCCTGAGACGGCCCGGCTGGCCCCGGCCGACCTGCTGCGGGCGCCCGCAGCGCTGGGCGCGGGACGCTGGCGGTCCGCCGAGGAGGAGCGCCGGCGGCTGCGCCGCTCCCGCGGCGGCGACGGGCTGGGGACCTGCCAGCGCTTCTCGCTCCCCCCGACGCGCCGCGGTGGGCTAGTCGGGTGGCGGGGGGCGCCCTTCGGCTTGGGCTCCATCCGGGGCCGGGACGGAGCCTTGGAGAAGGCGGCCCTCTGGAGGTCCCGCGCTTGCTCCACTGCCTCCGCCAGGCTGGGCGGTAGGGCCCTCGGGGCCCCCGCCCCCGCTGGGGCGCCTGGGCTGCGGTCGGCCTTCACGTCGATGCCCTCGGCGGCCTTGGGGTCGAACTCCTCCACCAACTTCAACCAGTTTCGCGCGGTGGATTGGTCAAAGGCGTCGACCGTCTCCAGCTTCCTCCCCTCCGGTAGTACGTCGAAGGTCGCCACTGCCAACGCCAACTTGGCAGCCCTGGCGCGGTGGGCCTTGTTGGAGGCCGACCCCGCACCCCACGGCCCGACCTTGCCCGCCGCGTAGTAGGCCAAGCCGTACTCGGCGTCGCAGCCCACCGCCAGGGCTTCCGCCGCCAGGGCGGGCGCCTCCGCGTGCTCCGAGTCGCCCACCACGGCGCGCTCCTCGACACTCACGTCCCCCAGCACGGTGGCCAGGAGCACGTGCGCCTGCGAGAGGAGCTCGCGCCCCGCGTCGGTCCCGGCCACCTCCTGGTAGCACGCGACCGGGCCGCTCGGGGCGATGTCGAGCAGGGCCTGCGCGGCCCCCCCGATCGGGGCGCCCGCCGCGAGGCGCCGCGGTGGGCCTCGCCCGAACGGGCTGGGCCTCCCCCGCTCTGCCGCGGGCTCGCCCTGGGGCGAGCACCTCTCGGGGCTGGAGGGGGGGGGCGGGCGCCTCGGCCGCGTGCGACGAGGTCCCGCGCTCGCGCAGGCCGGCCCGCGCGCGGTGGCCCCCCTCCTGACCTGAAAGGGGCTGCGGGGCGGGGCGCGCGGACTGGGGCGAAGCAGAGGAGTTGAGGGAGGACGAACGCTCGATGTCGACCGCGATGCCCCCACGTCGAAAGGGGTCGCACACCTTCCTCCCGCGCGCGACACTCCGCTCTCTCCCGACATCCTCGGCCATCTCTCCGCCGCTATCGTCCCCGCCTCCTCCCTCGCCCCTCGCCGGCCCCCCCCGCGCGTCGATCCGGGCGTTTCCATGGGGGGCGTCCTGGGTTCCAGGCCAGACGCGCGGGGGGGTATGGCATATCCTCCGCGTCCTCCGCCTCCTCCGTGGGCCCTTTGAGCCCGAAGCCCGTAGGGGGCTGCGTCGCGGCGCTCGACCCCGGGGCGCCGCTGGCAGCGGTCTCGCGCGCGTCGGGCGCTAGCAGGGCGTGCCCCTCAGCCATTCCCCAGGCGAACGACCTCTGGCGACGATGGTCCTCCCACAGGTGCCCGTGGAACGCGTCGGTCGTCCAGCGGCCGAAGCGCTTCGCCGCCTCGAGGTCCCGGCACGCGTGGTAGAGGGCGGTCGCCCCTCCAATGCGGAGGGAGTGCGACCCCAGCAGCCCCGCCTCCACCCCGACGGCGGAAGCGCCGAGCTGCAGGAGGTCCTGGACCATGGCACGCGTGATCGCGTGCCCGTCGGCCAGGCGAAAGAGCGGGAGTCCTGCCTCGCTCCCGCGCCCGAACCTCTGCGGGTATTCCCGCTGGAGGGCGGCCAGGGCGCTCGCCGGGCACAGCGTGGGCCCCGACCAAAAGTGGTTGCGGTGGCACTCCGCGTTGCGCTGGTCCGTCTTCGAGGACGTGATCGTGAGCGCGACCTCATCGCACTCTTCGAGCCAGTCCTGTGGCATCCCGTTCGCCACGCCCTGGACGTCGGCCCCCCGCGCGACCCGCTCCAGGGACCAGGTCGTCCCATGCTGCAGGAAATGCTCCGAGGCACGGAGCGTGAAGAAGTAGCCCGTGGCCAGGGCAGCCCACGCGGCCACGGCGTCCCGGGGCGAGTCGGCCCCCTCGCGGTGGAGGTACTCTCGTAACCGCGACAGCATCCGCGGCGTCGCCGGGAGCTTCCGAGTGACCTTGCCGCCCCAGCGCCTTCACCCCTCCAGGGTCATTCAAAGGCGCCTACGGTCGGAGGTGATGTCCCCGAAGCCGGCAAGGGTGTGGGCGTAGCGGATGGCAAAGAGGCGCTGTCGGATCGTCGTGGCCCGGCGCTTCATCACCTTGTAGAGGTAGACCACAAAGCGTATAAGGTCGTCCTCGTCGGCGAGTCTGTCGTCGCGGCTCTCCCCTTGGAGATAAGGGCTGCGCCCCCGCAGGCGGCGCCACAAGGCCCAATTCCGCCAACCCGCCCGGTGCATGGCCGGCGTGCTCTCGGCCAGCTTAGCCAGCGTGGCGTCGGTGGCCTCCGGGTCCAGAGCCCCGGGGTCTCGCCAATCGGCCAAGGCAGGCGCCGCGCGGCGTCCGCCGCATAGCCTCCGCGCCGCTGGTTTGATCAGGGCTGGGGCCGGGGCGCTGCGGGCCCGCTCGCGGCGTCGCGGCCTCGGTCGGGCAGGCTTGGGCGGCGGGGGGTCCCGATCCTCGGCTGGCTCGCCTCCGTGGGCTGGCCAGACCTCCGGGGCGAGGTCGAACGTCGCGGCCCCCGCGCGGGCTGAGGGCACATCGTCGTCTACCAGCGCCGCCAGGCCGGGGTCCGCCGGAGGCGCGCGGGACGCTGCCAACGCGGCCTCGTAAACTTCCCTCGGTCGGGCGGGCTCCCGCGCCCGAGCCCGCAACCACGGCCTCACTAGGTCGTCGTTCCGATCGCGGCCCGCGTCGGGCCCCATGCCCGCCCGCGCGCTGGGCGGCGAGCACTCGACGCGCTCTTGCTCCGCGCGCCGGAGTTCCCGCTCCGCCCACTGTAGCGCCCACCGGGCCGTCCGGCGCGGCAGCGCGCGCGCCGCCGCTCGCATCCGGTCCGATTCGGATTATCTCGCGGCTTCCGGCGCCTCTTACAGCTTGGCGCGTCTCCTTTGGGCGCGCTAGGTTTTCCGGGGGTGTAGCTTGCGTATTCGGTCGCCGTTATCCCCCGGGTCAACCGCCAGCGCGTGGGCGAACCCCGCGGAGAGGGTCGGGCTTCGCCCGGGCCGTGTGGCAGGGCCCCCGCGGGTCGTAGACGACCGCGCGCTGCGAACGCCCGGCCCCGCCGGGCTGCAAATGCCCGCAGGGCCAGGGCAGCGTGCGGTCTCCGCTCGTGGACATCCGAGGGTCGAGCGTCAGAGCCCCCGCGGCTTCGCCCAGGTACTGAAGTCGGGCCGCCTGGCGTCGCGCCAGAGCTGGCAGAGCCCGCGCGGCTCGGTGCAGGGCCCCCCGAAGGGTAGCGGGGACCCCGTTGGGTGCGGGCACTCGGCGTGGGCCCAGATCCAGAGGTTGCGCGCCCGCGCGGTGATTCGCCGAAGTGCGTGCAGCAGACCCGCTGTACCTCCCCGAGCTCTGCGTATCCCAGACGCTTGAGCTGGCGGGCGAGCCGCTCCCCGGCGTAGTTGACTGGTGCGTCGAAGAGGGCCCCGAGCGGCGCCTCGAGCTCTAGCAGTCGGACAACGGCTTCGCTCTCTCCCGCCAGTCCGGGTCCTCGGACAGGGAGGCGCGTGCCCAGCGGGGCCGGGCAGGGGCCTCAGCGGCCCTCCCCTTCGCGGGGTGGCCCGCCTCCGGGCGCGCCCAAGGCCGCAACTCCCCGCGCCCGCCGAGGTCCTCCCAGGCATCGCCAACGGGGGCCGACGCGGTCCCTACCTCGATCAGCAGTGCACCGTCGATCTTGAGCGGGGCGTAGCGTGGCAGAGCCTGCCTGGCTCCCTTGACCTGTCACGCCGCGGCCCGCCATGGGCCGGCGCCCCCAGGTATCCGGAGCTCCCGCTGGGCCGCGCCCTCCACGATCTCGCCCGAGGGTGCCGCGGGCTGGATCTCGGTCCAGCCCGCCGCGTTCATGTGGGCTCGAACCTCGACCAGCGGGGCCCTGGTGATGTAGTCAGCCCTTTCGTTGTGGTGGGTCCGTAAGTAGAGCCCATCCAGCAGGCGGAACTTGTGCCGAAGCTCTAGCATCGCCAGAACCCGCAACAGGTGGCGAACCATTGCGTTGCGGGCCCTCCGGCGTCGCAGCCACCGGCTAACGTTGAGGTTGTCTGTCACGTACGGCAGGAGGCGCTGATGCCAGCGCTCCCCGTTCTCAGCGGCCAGGACCAGGAAGCAAAGTAACTCAACGACGGCGATGATCTCGCCCTCCCCCTCCCAGGTGGCCCCCGGGGCGTCTTTCAGCACTTCCAAGTGGGCCGAGGCCTCCGCCGCGATATGCTCGCGCGACCCCCAGTCGAGCGAACCGATCCGCTCCAGAGTGGCGTCGCCGCCGAGCCAGTGAAGGCGCTCGCGCGCCCCCGGGAGGGCTAGCGCCTCGCGCGCCGCCAGGAAGCCCTCGAACGAGGTCTCGAAGCTACCCTCCACCGGCATCTCGAAGCAGATGCGGAGCCACTCCAGGGTCTGGTCCCAATCGTCCCAGGCGGCCGCCACCTGGCGGTCGTCTCCGCGCGGTTCCACGTAGGCCTGGCCCCCGTCGCATGCCAGCATGCGGTGGGTCGCCGGCAACTCCAGTGCCAGCTGGGGAGCCGCGCTCGCGCAGTGCTGTCCCGGGCCGCTGAGCTCGCGGGCTGTCCGAAACCGCGCCGCGCGCCCCCCAAAGGCTAGCTCCGGCTCCGCCAAGAGATACCGCATCTTCACGGCCTTGGGCTCGGGCAGCGAGACCTGCCCGCGCTCGAAGTCTATCTGGGGCCCCCAAACGATCTGTGCCCAGGAAGGCCCCCCCTCCACGTCCCGCTTGCTGGCGTTCACGGCCTCAGCCCCGAACACCTCGCGGATCGCCGCGTCGAGGGCGTCGCAAGCCATCTAGGGCCGCGCGCCCAAAGCGGGCTCGACCACGACGGGGTCATCCATCAACCATTCTGAGCGGAAGCGGACCGCGTCGCACGTGCCACTCCGCCGCCGCGGGGCGGTGGCTGTCGTGGACGTCGCGGGCCGCAAGCGCGAGCATCATGTAGTTGCCCGGCGCCCCGGTCCACCCAAACGCCATGGCCAAGTATGCCACTCGCATGTCGTTCTCGGCCTCGGCGAGCTCGCCAGGAAGCGATGCCCCGAAGTCGCTGACGTCGCGAGGGTTTATGTCGACCCACTTGAAGGCGCGCCTCGCGTCGCGCTTCGCGCACAGGGTGGCGGGCCCGATGCCGAACAGCAAGGCGAGCCACCTGGCGATGCCGCGGCTGCACCGCGGGCGGGTGATCCTGCTTGCTCGTGGCCGCGTTGGCCGAGAGCATGGCGTGGATCACCCCCCCCCTTCGGCGGAGATCGTCCTGTCCGGAGCTTCCTGGGGGCGCGCCCCAGCGGGGCCTCCGCGAGCTCCCCGAGGAGGCGCTCCGACCTCTGGGAGGTAACCAACGCGATCCCGAACGCCACGTCCTTCCAGATCTTCTCGTAGGCCTCCCGGATGTGGGCCCGGACGCTCGGGCAGGGTTGGGCGCGCTCTCGCGACCTCGAGCCCTCCCGGCGCGCCGCGGCCCCATGCTCTGCTAAATCTTTAACGTAGTCGAAGTGCTCCTGACTAAGGCACCGCCGGACCCGATCGCCGAACGACCCTTGCAGGGGTTTCCACAGGCGCTTGTGGCGGGCCCGCCGGAGGTGGCTGTCCGCCTGCTCTAGCGAGCCGGCGCTGTTTATCAGGCGGTCTCCGAGGTCTACCAGCGTGGCCATGGCCACGGGGTCGAAGTCGGGGTGGGCCGCGCCGAAGTAGATGTGCACTAGTGCCAGCTCGGCGGGGCTGCACCCGTCGAGGTCCTCGCGCCGGTCCAGCGCGGGGTCCTCGCAGGCCTGCGCCTTGGGCTTGGGGGTGGCCCCCGAGCCCCCGTCCTCGCCACTCGGGCTGGGGCTGGGCCGGCTTGCCCGTGCTCTCAGGAGGGCAGGGGGCAGGCGGCCGCATTTTGAGCCGCCCCCCCCAGATTCGAGTCGCTGTATGCCCGCGAAGTCGACCTCCTGAAGGTCGCCCAGCGCGGGTTGGGGGGGCGCCCCCTGGCCATCCCACAAAGGGCCCAGCTGCCGCCGCAGCTGGCGGACGTTCCAGTGGTCGTCGTAAGCCCCCGAGGATGCCCGGGGCTAAAAGAGCCTCCACCTTGACCGTCGGGCGCGCCTCCAAAATGCTCGCCGAATACGGGGGCTCCCCCGATCGCCCCCTTGGACGCGCGGTAGCACGTCGGTATGCTGCATTTCCGTCCCGGAAAAGAAGCGCAGTACTTCTGAGCACGGTGGGCGCAGAGACAGATCCGTGCCGCCTCTCCCTGAACTGGGAGCGCGACGTCGGGCGCCTCGGCGTCCTCGGCCGGAAGGGCGGTGGGCTCGGCCAGGCCCCGATCGCTGCGCCTTCCGGGCTGGGGCGGGCGTGCGCCATCCGCGAGCTGCGCGCCCGCTCGCGCCGCCAGGCATGGGCTCTCGTCAGCCTCCACTTCGCTTTCGGAGTCGGGCCCGAAGAGACGTGGGCCCGCGCTCTCGGTGATGAACCGCGGCGGCGGAGCTGGGCGGATCAGCCGCTGCGCGGCGGCCCAGCCCGCGCCCCCTAACACGTGGTACAGCGCCCAGCCGAGCCTGCGGAGCCCGACGCGAACGGCTCGCTCCCAAGTGGGGCGCGCGTGTTCCCCCGAGCGCGCGATTTGAGTATTGTCGACGACGGCGAACTGGTCCGCGTGGAAGGGGTGGGCGGCGGCGCACCCCGCGGTGCGGCACAGGTGCGCCTGGCCCGCGGCCTCCAGACTCTCGCGCATGGTCTTGCTCGTGCAGCCGAGGACTCGATCTACCTTGACGTTCAGCCCGTGCCGGTCCAGGCGTGGCTTAGGCGTGAAGTCGCAGGTAATGCGGGCGACCTGGTCCTGTTTTCGCAAAGGGATGTGGTTCTGGAATCGTCCCCGATCCCGGGCCCGCGCCAACGCGCGTAGACGGGCGTGGGTGGCGGTGGGGGGAGTATCGCCTCGGGTCCAGCCCCGCGTCGGCGACGACAGAGCCTGACCTGGTAATGGGGCCGGCGGAGAGCCGACCGCAGTCATCCCAGGGGGGCCGTCGCCATAGGCCCGCACAGCCCCAAGAAGATGGCTAGCATCGCCAGGGGACCGCGCAGGGTGGCTGTCCCCCACCAGTAACCAAGCAGCGTAACTCCAGCTCGGTCGATCATCAAACCGAGGTAGCCTCCCTTCTGCCTGAGGGTCCCGATCCGCGCCGGAGTACTAAACCAGGACGCGAACCCACTAACCCTCAGGGCCCGCGCCGTGAAGCCCCAGTCGAACTCCCAGACTGGGGGCTCGCTCGGAGGCGGTGGCGGGGGCGGCGGCGGTGGCGCTGGCCCGGACGCTGGCCAAGCCGTCCAGACCGGCCAAGCGGGGGCCCAGTTTCCCCGCGCCCGGCCTCCCTCCTCGCGCGCTGCCCCCGGCGCTCCCCCAAGGGGCGCGGGCTCGCGCGAGGCCCCCTCCCCGCCCGATGCGGACCCGTCGCCGCCCGCGGCGCCTCGGGCCCCCTCGCTTGGGGCCGGGCCCGGGCCGCGGGGCGGCCCAGTGCCCGTAGCTCCCGGCGGGTCGCGGTGAGGCTCGCCCCGAGGCTTGCCCTCTGCGTCCGCCCGGTCCCTCGCCGAGGCTGGATTGGGCCCAACTGGCTGCTGGCCCCCTGCTCCCGCCCTCGGCGCCTCCGTAGTCGTTGTAGCCGTGGCGGGCGCCGCGGCGCGGGGCGAACTCGCCCCCCTGGCCGGCGCGCGCCCCTTCCAGGGATGTCACCGCCCCGCGCCCCTTGCCATGGTCCCCTCCTCCACCGAGGGCGGGCTGCGCCGTGGCAGCGGGGCCTGGCGGCGGCGGGGGTGGGGGCCCGCCCCCGGAGGGGCTAGTCTGCCTGGGCCCCCGCCACCCTTCCGCCACCCAATAGGTGCCTCCCATGGCGACCACGCTCGCGTGAACGGCGATCGCCATCCATGGCGGCACGGCCCCCCGGCGCGCCGCGGGCCCCCCCCTTTTTGGCCAGAGGCCCACAGGTACAACTCGTCTCGAGCCTCGCGGCTGAGAGACCAAAATGGAGCGCCCTTTCCTCCCACTTAACCTACACTCTTCACTCGGCCAGACTGAAGATGGCCCAAGATGGTCCAAGATGGCCCCCAAGATGCCTCCAAGACGCTCCAAGAGCTCCTCCAGGAGGGCCCGAAGAGGCCAAAATCATTGATTTTCCTAAGGCTTCTGAAGGATTTTGGCATTCGCTTCTTCGCGGCTTTCCGACGACCCAAGACGGCCCAGGAGGCCCCCAAGATCGCCCCCACAGCGCCCAAGAGGCCTCCAAGATGGCCTCAGGACTGCCCAAGAGGCTCCCAAGACGGCCCCAAGAGGGCACAATGACGACCCAATAGGCCTCCAATGCGCCCAAGATGGCCTCTAAGACGGCCCTGGAGCACCCCAAGAGGATCCCAAGTCGGCCCAGAAAGGCCACCCAAACGGCTTCTGACGGCGTCAGACGGGCTAGGAGCCCACCAAGATAGCCGAAGTTGGCTCGAAGCTGGCCCAAGCCGGCCCAAGAGGCCTCCAAGAGGGCCTCCAGGAAGGCCAGAAAAACCCTAAAACAGTGATTTTCCATTAGTTTTTGAAGGATTTTAACATTTGCTTCGTTTCGGCCTTCCGACGGCCCAATACGGCCCAAGAGCCCCCAAAGATCGCCCAAGATGCCTCCAAGATGGCCCCAAAAATGCCCAAGAGTCCCCCGAGACGGCCCCAAGAGGCCCCCAAGACGGCCCAGGAGGCTTTTAAGACGCCCAAGATGGCCTCCAAGACGGTCCTGCAGCATTCAAGAGGGCCCCACATCTTTTTTTTTCCTTGGTTTTTGCCGAAGGGGCCGAAATGCCCAAATCATTGATTTCCCATGAGTTTTTGAAGGATTGTGGCGTTTGCTTTTTTTCGGCTTCCGACGGCCCGAGACGGCCCAAGTGCCCTCAAAGATCGCCCAAGAGGCCCAAGTGCCCCAAGAGGCCCCCAAGACTGCCCAAGAGGCCTCCAAGACGCTCAAGATGGCCTCCAAGACGGCCCAAGAGCCCTCCAAGACGTCCTCCAAAAAGGCCCGAAAGGGTCAAAACTGGCATCCACACGGCCAAGATGACCTTCAAGATGCCCACGTGGTGTTCCCCGAAGGTTTTCAAACCGATTCGGGGAACACATGGTCCGATAGCTTGGCAGGTCTGGCCTCAACGTTCGGCCACATAGGTACTTCCAAAAGGGGAGGGGGCGGCGGTGATTCGCCGTAGGCGTCTTCGATCCGCCGCCCCCTGTCGATTCATCGCAAGGGTGCCTGGCGTGCTGAACCCTCTCGGTTTTGGTTTTGGTTCTTTTTCCGAAAGAGCTACCTCTTGGGCTTCGGCCCGTCCCGCCGGCCACCCGGAAAGGACCTCAATTGCACAATTTTTCCCCCAAGACGGCTCAAGATGGCCTCCATGATGGCCACGATGACCCAAGATGGCCTCCAAGATTGTGTCCGATGGCCTCCAAGTCCGCCCATGATGGTCCAAGACGGCCGCCAAGACGGCCCAAGAGAGTCCAAGACAGCCCAAGACGGCCCAAGATGCCCCCCAGAGGCCTCCAAGACGGCCCAAGAGGCCTCCAAGAGGTCCTCCAGGAGGGCCCGAAGAGGCCAAAATCATATATATATATATATATATATATATATATATATATATACACACACACATATTCCTCAGGTTTCTGAAGGATTTTGGCATTCGCTTCTTCTCGGCTTTCCGACGACCCAAGACGGCCCAAGAGGCCCCCAAGATCGCCCCCACAGCGCCCAAGAGGCCTCCAAGATGGCCTCAGGACTGCCCACGAGGCCCCCAAGACGGCCCCAAGAGGGCACAACGACGACCCAAGAGGCCTCCAAGACGCCCAAGATGGCCTCTAAGACGGCCATGGAGCACCCCAAGAGGGCCCTAAGTCGGCCCAGAAAGGCACCCCAAACGGGTTCCGACGGCATCACACGGGCCAGGAGCCCACCAAGATGGCCGAAGTTGGCTCGAAGCTGGCCCAAGACGGCTCAAGAGGCCTCCAAGAGGGCCTCCAGGAAGGCCAAAACAAATGTCAAAAACAGTTATTTTCCATTGGTTTTTGAAGGATTTTGACATTTGCTTCTTTTCGGCCTTCCGACGGCCCGACACGGCCCGAATGCCCCCAAGGATCGCCCACAAATCGCCCAAGATGCTTCTAAGATGGCCCCAGAACGGCCCAAAAGGCCCCCAAGACGGCCCGCAAGAGGCCCCCAAGGCGGCCCAAGAGGCTTTCAAGACGCCCAAGATTGCTTCCAAGACGGCCCTGGAGCATTCCAAGAGGGCCCCAAGTCGGCCCCCCAAACCGCTTCCGACGGCGTCGGACGGGCCAGGGGCCCACCGTGACGGCCGAAGATGGCACTATAAGATGGCCCAAGACGGCTCAAGAGGTCTCGAAAAAAGGCCCACATCATAGATTTTCCACGAGTTTTTGAAGGATTGTGGCATTTGTTTTTTTTCGGCTTCCGACGGCCCGAGACGGCCCAATTGCCCTCAAAGATCGCCGAAGAGGCCCAAGACGGCCCCAAGAGGCCCCCAAGACGGCCCAAGAGGCCTCCAAGACGCTCAAGATGGCTTCCAAGACGGCCCAAGAGCCCTTCAAGACGTCCTCCAAGAAAGCCCGAAAGGGTCATAATAAAAATTATCCCGGCAAAGCAACCGAACATCGATATGTAGAAGCATAGCTGGAGGGGTGTATGTCCAAACGAGACACTGCTATCAACGCACGGAACTTGAATGGATGTATGTCC
>CAUYUJ010003209.1:37500-81248 GCA_963575745.1 Prorocentrum cordatum
AGGCCAGAAAAGTCAAACAACCATGATTTTCCATGGTTTTTGAAGGATTTGGACCTTAGCTGATTTTCGGCCTCCCGACGGCCCGAGACGGCCCAAGAAGCCCCCAAAGGTCGCCCAAAGATCGCCCAAGAGGCGATGGCAGCAAACCTGTCCAAGAGGTCCCCAAAACAGTCCCAAGAGGCCCCCCAAACGGCCCAGGAGGCTTTTAAGACTCCCAAGATGGCCTCCAAGACGACCCTGGAGCATTCCAAAAGGGCCTCAAGTCGGCCCAGAGGGGTCCCCCAAACAGCTTCCGACGGCGTCGGACGGGCCAGGGGCCCACCAAAACTGCCGAAGATGGCCCTAAGATGGCCCAAGACGGCCCAAGAGGCCTCCAAGAGGGCCTCCAGGAAGGGCCGAAAAGGCCCAAATCATTGATTTCCCGCGAGTTTTTGACGGATTGTGGCGTTTGCTTTTTTCGGCCTTCCGACGGCCCGACGGCCCGAGACGGCCCAAGTGCCTTCAAAGATCGCCCAAGAGGCCCAAGACGGCCCCAAGAGGCCCCCAAGACGGCCCAAGAGGCTTCCAAGACGCTCAAGATGGCCTCCAAGATGGCCCAAGAGCCCTCCAAGACGCCCTCCAAGAAGGCCCGAAAGGGTCAGAATGGCCTCCACACGGCCAAGATGACCTTCAAGATGCCCACGTGTTCCCCGAAGGCTTTCCAAACCGATTCGGGGAACACATGGTCCGATAGCTTGGCTGGTCTGGCCTCAACGTTCGGCCACATAGGCGCTTCCAAAAGGCAGGGGGCGGCGGTGATTCGCCGTGGGCGTCTTCGACTTATATATGTATATGTATATGTATATGTATATGTATATGTATATGTATATGTATATGTATATGTATACGTATATGTATATATATATATATATATATATGTTTATATGTGTACATAATATATATATATATGTATATATATATATATACATATGTATATATATAAATGTATAGATACGCGAACTGCTGCGGGCATCCACCTCGATCGAGAAGAAGAAGAGGAGAAGGACGAGGACGAGGAGGAGCAAAAAGGAAAATAGAAAGAAGATGAGCGGAGGAAGAGGAGGAGGAAGAGGAGAAGATTTCGTCGTCGCCGCCGATGTCTCGCAGATTTTCTTGGTCTTTCGACCACCCGAGGCACCTCCTCGAATTCAACCTCCAGGAATCGTTTTCAGTGCCGGGGGCCACCGCCGAAAGTCCGGGATGAGGATCGACCTCCCTGGCCTGCCACCCCTCCGAAAAGGAAGGAATACGGGGTGGATCGAGGCTCGCGGCTCGAGGCATGAGACTCCTAGTTCTTGGGCGCTCTCCGCCCCTTCTGGGCCTTCAGGAAGCTTCTCGTCGACACAGCTGGGTCCACTCTCGAACTTCTGGCCGGACGCAACCCGAGCTGGGTCTCAACGATCCCCGAACCTATACAGGAGGTGGAAAAAGAGGCCTGGGACAGGCCCCGTGAAGGCCTCAAAAAACTCACATAAGACCACGAAAACCTTCAAAACAATCCCCTACAAGGCCCCCCCTTGAACCCCACCCGCTACGTAGGACAGGCCGAAACCCCAAGATTGCCCAGCGATCGTGCGCGTTCCGCGAATTCTCTCTTTCACTCTTGCTGCCGCCCCAAGGGGTCGGCGGTGCGGCGTAAGCCAATGAATCTTGATCAGCGTTACGGCTTGATCCCAGAATTTGTAGCCTAAGCACGCCGCAGTCACGAAGTAGTACACGAATCCGCCCACCAGCACCGCACCCGCATACTCGGAGACGAGGGTGTAGGATATGTAAGAAATGACCACAACAATATTGGAGCCGCTCCTGAGCGGGTGCCAGACTTTCTCATAGACCACGTCTGCGATGCCACGATTATGTGTGCTCGCTGCCATGAACTTGTCCGCCGTGGGGTTGCCAGTACGGGTAAGGCCAACGCTGTGGAGGATACCCTTCATCTTCTTGACAGGCTTCTCCTCAAGAAGAGAATGCTCGCACACCATAATCTGGTGGACGATGTGATCCAGGTAATCCATGAAGCGCAGATATGACAGGGCGCAAAGGGTGGCGAGGAGATTGCTGAGCGCGCGAATCAAGAAATGCTTGAAGTCGTCTTTGACCACCTGATTGACGGCCTCCTTGACAGCGAAAACTACGATTAGCAAATACGGCATAACTGACGCCGTCGCCAGTGCGGGCGAGAACACTGGGATGGCTAACAGAGTCGCTGGGATAAAGCAGAGGTATGCCTTGGCGACCCGATGCTTATGCCAATCATCCTCAAAGATCGAATGAGCATCCCCGCTGCCGCGCAGGTCATCGTAGTGGCTGCGAAACAAGTAGAGTGGGACCCCGACGCCAGTGATCGCATATAGCACGACGAAGGCGACCACCACGGGCCTCTTGAAGAAGCTGTCGGGGAAGGGCTGCGGCTCGAAGTCCTGCCGAACCAGCCGGATGTTGTTGACGATCGCGCCAGCAAAGTCGCGCGAGCGTGCGGGGTGCTCGCCCCCGTCGGGCTCGGTCGCGGGGTGCTCCTCCCCCTTCCCCGAAATCAGCTGGCGTGTCTCGGCCGTGTCCTGAGTCATCGGGAAGCTCCGCCCGCTCCGGTTGCGGGTGAAACTGGCGGTGCACACGCCGGGCTCGGGCTCGGACGCACGCTTCTAAGTCGGAGGGCTGCTCGGCGGCTTGAGCGCAAATGGCTACGACATACGTTTGTTGTTGTTGTTGCTGCTGCTGTTGTTGTGGTTGTGGTTGTGGTTGTGGTTGTGGTTGTGGTTGTTGTTGTTGTTGTTGTTGTTGTTGTTGTGGTTGTGGTTGTGGTTGTTGTTGTTGTTGTCCTTGCTTTTGTTGAACTCTCGTGACTGAAAAATAATTATTGTTGATCCCCCCCCTCCGTTGCACATTGTATTTTTCAATTGACGTGCCCCTCCTGGCGCTCGCACCCTGTCTTTATTGGGGAAAATCTTCCTCCTCAAACTGTGCCCCTGGCTCCCGGTTTACAATAACAGCCGCTCCCGCTTGATACTTCCTCGAAGTTTACTCCGGTCCCCCGCTCCCTCTTGAGACCTCCTCGCAATTTACTCCAAGAATCGCGTTCCCGCCTGAGACTTCCTCGCAATTTACTCAGGCGCCGCGCTCTTGCCATTCAGGAATCGCGCGTTCGCTGGGGATTTCCTCAACTTTACTTAGGAATCGCTCTCTCGCTGGAAACTTCCTGGCTAATCGCGCAGAAGTCACGATCGCTCCGCCCGCTCGGCCCGCCCGTCAGGGTCATGCCCTTCGTGCCCCATGCTCGCTCGCGCCCTTTATGTCTCATTGCTGCCCTTCGTGGCCCCGATGCTGCCCTCAGTGGCCCCTCGCTGCCCTTTGTGGCCCACATATACGCCCATCGTGGCCCCCAGTCGCTCATGCCCTTAGTGGCCCCATTGCTGCCTTTCGTGGCCCCGCTGTTGCCCTCAGTGGCCTTGCGGACTTCCCCACATTCATTCAGGTCTCACGCTTTGATCCGCCCGCTGGACCCGCACATTAGGGCCGCCCGCCTGACTTGCCTGTGACGGCAGGCCTGGCGGCTCGCTTGGAAGCTCGCCGGGTGCTTTCGCGTCCCGCACGTCCGACCCGCCCGTTAGGGTCCGCCCGCGGGTCTGCAGGCCCCGCCCGACCGACCCGCCCGTTGGGGACCGTTGCCCGACCCAACCGTCTGGGTCTGCTGCTTGTTTTCCAGATCCTCTCTTAAGCCGCCTACCTTCTCATCTCTCTCGTCCACAATTCTGCTCCTTCCCTCTTGTCACTTGCCTCCCTCCCTTCCCCCGCTCCTTTCCTCCTCGCTTTTTTGTTGTTGTTTCTCTCTCTGTCTCCCTCTCTCTTTCTGTCGCTCTCACTCTCTGTCCCTCCGTTCTCACTCCTCTTGCTCTTTTTTTAGGGGCTGTGCCCAGTACACGTGACAGGTCAAGAAGATGTACCCCCCAAAGGGGGTACGATCGAAAACGAAGAGGGCGGGTATCGGGAGTCTGGGATATACGTGGTGAGGTACGCGAGCAGATAAGAGCGAATTATCTTAGAATTATTGTTGTTGTTGCCGTCGTCGTCGTCGTCGTCGTCCTCGTTGTTATTGGCTCACGCTTCAGCAACCCGGCTGCTCGACCTGGCCACCTGGGCCCGCTTTGCCGATCCGTCTGCTAGGGTCTGCCCGCCCGGTCTGCCCGTCTGGTTCTGCCATGTGTTTTCTGCTCCTGGCCCCCCTCCTGCAAATTTCTCTCGTGCTCCAGCCTTCTCCGTCTCCCTTTCATCCGTTCTCTCGTTCTCTGTTTTAGGGGCTGCGCTAAATGCACGTGGCGGGTAAGGAATGGTAAGGAAGATGTGTCCCCAAGGGGAGTACGATCGAAGACGAAAATGGTGGGTATTGAGGGTTTGGGATATGCTTGTTGAGTGGCACGCGGGCAGATACAAGCGAACAGTCTTAAACTTTTAGTAGTAGTAGTAGTAGTAGTAGTAGTAGTAGTAGTAGTAGTAGTAGTAGTAGTAGTAGTAGTAGTAGTAGTAGTAGTAGTAGTAGTAGTAGTAGTAGTAGTAGTAGTAGTAGTAGTAGTAGTAGTAGTAGTAGTAGTAGTAGTAGTAGTAGTAGTAGTAGTAGTAGTAGTAGTAGTAGTAGTAGTAGTAGTAGTAGTAGTAGTAGTAGTAGTAGTAGTAGTAGTAGTAGTAGTAGTAGTAGTAGTAGTAGTAGCAGTAGTAGTAGTAGTAGTAGTAGTAGTAGTAGTAGTAGTAGTAGTAGTAGTAGTAGTAGTAGTAGTAGTAGTAGAGTAGTTAGTAGTAGTAGTAGTAGTAGTAGTAGTAGTAGTAGTAGTAGTAGTAGTAGTAGTAGTAGTAGTAGTAGTAGTAGTAGTAGTAGTAGTAGTAGTAGTAGTAGTAGTAGTAGTAGTAGTAGTAGTAGTAGTAGTCGTAGTCGTAGTAGTAGTAGTAGTAGTAGTAGTAGTAGTAGTGGTAGTAGTAGTAGTAGTAGTAGTAGTAGTAGTAGTAGTAGTAGTAGTAGTAGTAGTAGTAGTAGTAGTAGTAGTGATCGTAGTAGTAGTCGTAGTAGTAGTAGTAGTAGTAGTAGTAGTAGTAGTAGTAGGAGTAACAGTAGTAGTAGCAGTAGTATTAGTAGTGGTGGTGGTGGTGGTAGTAGTAGTAGTAGTAGTAGTAGTAGTAGTAGTAGTAGTAGTAGTAGTAGTAGTAGTAGTAGTAGTAGTAGTAGTAGTAGTAGTTGTTAGTGGTTGTGGTTGTGGTAGTGGTAGTGGTAGTGGTAGTAGTAGTAGTAGTAGTAGTAGTAGTAGTAGTAGTAGTAGTAGTCGTAAGTCGTAGTCGTAGTACAGTAGTATTAGAGTAGTTGTAGTATAGTATAGTAGTATATTCGTAGTAAGTAGTAGGTAGTAGTAGTAGTAAGTAAATCGTACGTAGTATTATCCATCATTAGTAGTATTAGTATAGTAGTAGTAGTAGTATGTAGTAGTAGTAGGAGTAGTAGTAGTAGTAGTAGTATAGTATAGTAGTAGTGTAAAAGTAAGTGGGTGGGTCGTAGTAGTGTAGTCGTCGAAGGCCTGGGAGGGGGTCGCGTCGTCGTATTAGTATAGTAGGTTTTACTATATAGTAGTAGTAGTATATAGTAGTATTCTGTACACAGTACTAGTAGTATTAAGTAGTAGTATGTAGTATTAGTAGTAGTATCGTAGTGTAGTAGTATAGTAGTAGAAGATTAAGTAAGTAGTTGTAGTATGGTAGTAGTTGTAGTAGTAGTATAGATAGTAATATTAGTATATAGTAGTATTATATATTAATAAAGTAGTAGTAGTCGTAGTAGTAGTAGTAGTAGTAGTGGTAGTAGTAGTAGTAGTAGTAGTAGTAGTAGTAGTAGTCGTTGTTGTTCCCCATTCGACAAGTTGGAGCTGTTAGATTTTAAGAACAGATCTCCCGACCCGCCCACCCTGCATACCGCCGCCGCCAGATCCCCAGGACCACCAGTCTCGCGGGGATCCTTTCGTGGGCTGCCACATACCGCGGCCGCCAGATCCCCAGGACCACCAATCGTCTGGCGGGGATCCCTTTGTGGGCCGATAACTGATCCTGCTCCACCCAACTCACACAGGGAAGGAAACTGGCCGGACCACATCGGGGCAGGACATATCGAAGCCCAAAATTGCGAGGATGTCTCAGGCGAAACGGGCCAGGGCACATTGCACAAGTCAGGCACGCCCCCCGATCACCCGTCTCGCGCGAGGGCTGCATCCTGCTCCTCCCGGCTCACAGGGACAGGGAAACTGGCCGGACCACCTCGGGTCAGGGCATATCGGGGCCCAGACACGCGACGACGTCTCCGGCGAAACGGGACGGGGCAACGCTAATTCCGCCGCGAGGGCTGCCCCGAAATGGGCTCACCTGGGCAGCAGAAATTGGACACCCACCCCCGGGAGGTCAGGTGGGCCGTCTCGGCGCCTGGAGGTGCGAGGATGTCTCAGGGGAAACGGGCCAGACCACCGGCAGGCCAGAGCATGTCTGAGCCCAGAAGTGCGAGGACGTCTCGGGCGAACAGGGCCCGGACGTCCAGGGGGCGGGGGCTGGGGCCCATTCGCCTCCGCATCCTCCCCTTCCTCCTCCCCTCCTCCCCGGACTCTCCAGGGGACTGCAGGGGAGGGGCCCTGGCAGAAGGGTCGAGGTGGAGGGGGAGGAGACGCACAAGGACCTGCCCACCTCCTCCGCCGCCCTCCCCGGTTGTGAGGACGTCGCGAGCAGCGACGGCGCGCTTACGAGGATGCCTCGAGCGGTGGCGCCGAGTTTGTGGGGATGTCTCGAGCGGCGGCGCCGCGGTTGTGAGGATGTCTCGAGCCGCGGCGCTGCGGCTGTGAGAATGCCTCGAGCGGCGGCCGCCCTCGTGTGAGGATGTCCCAGGCGGCGGCGCCGCGGTTGCGAGGATGCCTCGAGCGGCGGTACCGCGGTCGTGGGGATGTCTCGAGCGGCGGCGCGTCACAGGGAGGGGGGTATGTTAGGGAGGTGGGGCGTGCATAACACAGCGAGGGGAGGACATAGCACAAATCAGGTGGGGTGACTTTGGACAAGGTCCCGGGACCTGGGCAAGTTCTCGGGATCTGGGCGCGGCATGCTCGCGCAATTGCTGATACATCCATAACATGATTTTTCAAAACTTTTTTGTTGTTTTTTTTGTTATCGAAGGTTGTTTGAGCTTTTTTGTTTGTTGTTTTTGTTATTTCCTTACAGGTGTTTTGTTTCGAAAATGAATTGTGTTATCATCATCGGTTTTTCGCTGCGACAATTTCTTGGCGCTCAATACACACACTGCGGCCGCCAGATCCTCAGGACCGCCACGGATTCCGTGGGGAACCCTACGTGGCCCGTCACGTAACAGAGACCATACCATGTCATACAATAGCATAACAAAAGAAGCCATCGTACTAGCAGGACGTGGCAAGTGATTCCACACTATAGCTGAATCCAATATTGAAGTATCTGATGACCAGTCACAAACCAATTCAGATCATGCTGATGTAAGTTATGGCGCACCATACCATAATACACCGCACCATGACATAACAACCAACATA
Organism: Prorocentrum cordatum; assembly: GCA_963575745.1. Taxonomy (NCBI): domain Eukaryota; class Dinophyceae; order Prorocentrales; family Prorocentraceae; genus Prorocentrum; species Prorocentrum cordatum. Next base: position 45,111 of record CAUYUJ010003209.1, read on the forward strand.
CCAATACAACAGGACATACGTCCGCACGGTCTAACATAACATAACATAACATAGCGTAACATGCGACACATACTGGATCATGGCGAAACACGCCATACCTAAACACGAGATACGAGAACACGACGTAGAGAAACATTGCAAAGGGAACATGACACAACATACCGTACTCAGTTGCGTATCAAACGAGACAGGCATCACGATGCCACGCTAGCCCGTTACGAATACAACATAGCATAGCGACATATAGTTTACGAGGGCAGTATCGAGCACAACATAGTAGAGTCTAATACACTAGTGATCTGATTGTCCCATGGCTACACCCTAAGCGCTCCACGTTCACCCATATGACAAATTCCAGGCCTTACGACGTCACGCTGGCCCGCAATGCCCAAAACGCATCCAGCAAGGTTTCGGTGGGGATCGCTCGAAGCTTAATGATGGTTCTTGCTGTTGTCGTTGTTTGTTTGATTGCCTGTCTGTCTGCTTGTTTGCTTGCTTGTTTATTTTTGATCTTGTTTGTTGTTGTTGTCGTTGTCGTTGTCGTTGTCGTTGTCGTTGTTGTTGTTGTTGTTGTTGTTGTTGTTGTTGTTGTTGTTGTTGTTGTTGTTGTTGTGCGCGTGTGTGCGTGTGTGCGTGTGTGCGCGTGTGTGTGTGTGTGTGTGTGTGTTTGTGCGTGCGTGCGCGCGCGCGCGCGCGTGTGTGTGTGTGTGTGTGTGTGTGTGTGTGTGTGTGTGTGTGTGTGTGTGTGTGTGTGTGTGTGCGCGCGTGTGTGTGTGTGTGTGTGTGTGTGTGTGTGTGTGCTTGTGTGCTTGTGTGTGCGTGTGTGTGTGTGTGTGTGTGTGTCTGTGTGTGTTGTGTGTGTGTGTGTGTGTGTTACACGCGCGCGCATGTACATGCACTCGCCACAGAAGCAACATATCAAACAAGCATTGTGTTGGCCTGCCTCCCCCGTCGTCCTCTCCTCCATTCCACGCCCCCTTTCCCCCATCGCTCCCCACTCCTCCCCTTCTCTCCCCTCTTTCCGCACATGCCTAGGCGTTCTGTGTGGGCTTCATCTCCCTCGTTCCATCAACTCTGGCGTGTTTCTCGCAGAGTTCAAAATGGACCCACTCTAGGCGGCTTGGCTTGGACGGAGTGAGGATCTTCTTGGTGGATAGACTCATCTGGCGGTATCACGTTCGCTTTCGTCGTCTTCCGCATATTTCTCGGCTGGCTCCATGGGTGGGACTCCCGTTTTTCTTCGCCGCGGTGCTCATCGAGTTCAGGGGGTGGCGCGCTATTCGATCCACTACGTGCTGGCAGAATCCCTCGAATCCCTCTCCCTCCCTCCCTCCCTCCCTCCCTCTCCCCCCTCCCATCTCGGCCCGGCGGCGCCAGAGTTGGCCCCGCACCCCGTTGCCGTGGGGGCCGCCGGGCAAGCGGGAACGGGTCTGGTCAGCGAGGCCGCACACGATTCAAGTGCTGGACTTTCCCCAGCTCGGTATTCGTCGAATGGAAAGCCACCGTCGAGAGTTCAAACTTCGAGCTGCGTCCCTCCCTTCCCCCCTCCTCTCTCCCTCCCTTCCTCCGCCCCCTTCTCCCTCCCCCACTTCCTGGCCGAGCCGCGACCGCGCCGGCCGTCCCACCTCCGGGCAGAGAGGACCACCGGCCGGCCGCGCGCGCCGGGACGAGACCGACGCCCATGGAGGCCTCCTAGATGGGCTCCCGGGTGGATGGGGTCGGAGGATTCCGCCGCACCGCCGATACATCGGCGATGCATCGGCGATGCACTGGCGACGTCGGCAATGCATCGGCGACGTCGGCGTGGAGAAAACTGGGCCTCCGCATCGAGCCGCATATCGCCGATGCATCGCCGATGCATCGGCGATGCGCCACAATCCCCCGACCCCGTCTGCTCCGACCCCATCTGGGAGGCCTGGAACCCAGGGTTGCCACTGCCCCGAAAGGGCGCCTTCGGCCTCCCTGACATGCCCGCGCGCCGAACAAAGCAGGACGGGAGGCTTGTGGCCGTGTTGGGCCTCAGGGGGCCCATTGCCGGGCTTCAGGTCTGTCAGAGAACGCGGCTCAGGATGATGAGCGGGTCCTGGGGACAGGGTCGGGGCCTCCAGGGACTGCGCACTCAAGCAAAAATCAGGACATCGCATGTCTGGGCCTCTCTCTGTCCGTTCCTTTCCCTCCCTGGTGTATCTCCTCCGCCATCCCCTCCTTCCTCCTCCACGTCTGTCACCCCCCAATCCTATCTTCCATCCCTCTCCCTATCGCTCCCCTTCTTTCCCCCTGTGCTTTCCCCGTCCTTCCGTTTTCCTCACCCCTTCTCCTGCTCCCCCTCGTGGTCCTTCCCTTCGCCTCCAGTCGCACGCTCCGCCTGCATGGAAAAGTGCCGATCAATTATGGATGCGCGCTTATGCTTGAAGCTAGATATCTGGCCGAACAAGAACGATTCCAGATCAGAGGCGCACTTCGGTCAAACATCAGACGTGCTTCCAAGGAATGATGCCATACATGTCGCGCAGTACATGATACGATTGGAAGCTTCCTGCCATAAGCAACTATGGGGACACTCTTATCGTCGGCGTGTGAAGTCCCCAGGGCGCCCCAATGCTTTTGTGGGCCTCCAGGGCCAAGGCAATCGGATGATACAACATTTCCGTGGAGCACTTTGCTGGCGGGCTCATTTTTTACTTGGCGTGCCTGCCGCATCAGTTCTTAGCAACCTTCGCTCTGCTCCCCGAAGCTCGCCCCCCCTGGACCTGCCCAGTGGCGCGTTTTGACCAGAACTTTGGAGTTGATCCAGCCGTGGCGACGAGGACGCCCCTCGAGACCCCAAATTGAAAGACAAACTGCATCTTGGATCGGCGCTGGGCCCCCCTGCCTGGCGCGCGGAGCGCGCCATAGGCGGCGCCAGAGGCGCCGCTGTGGGGCTCCAGCGCAGATCCGAGAGATCCGCGCAGACCTCCGAACATTTAGGCTTGTGTCTTGCTTGTGTCCCGGCACAAAAGTCCCAAGCCGCCCCGGAAAGCCTCGACCTTCCTCTGAGCTCCTCCTCTTCTCCTCCTCCTCCTGCTGCTCCTCCTCCTCCCCCTCCCCCTCCCCCTCCCCCTCCTCCTCCTCCTCCTCCTCCTTCTCGCACGTGGTTGCGCGACCTTGGTTCGCTCCACGCCTACCCGCCAATCGCCGAAGCTGAAAGCGGAACGTTGCCGCCGGCGCTCGGGCCTGGCGCTCGTCGGCGGCGACCACCGCGAGAGAGCGGTGACTGTGAATCATATTGTAGAGGAGAGTGGCCGCAACGGGGACAAGGAGGGAATCGGACGAGGGCGAGATAAGGCCGAGGCGGCGGATGGGGCAGCCAGGCAGAGAAGGGATGCACATAATGAAGCACAAGAAGTGGATGAAGCGAGGGCAGGACCAATAATGGGAGAGACAGTCGTGCGCGGGCTCGAACGAGCAGGGAGTGCAGCCCACAAGGCAGCACCGTCCCTTCTGGAAACGATGGTCCGTGGGCCATCCGTTGCTTAGAAACTTGAGAAGACAACTAGCATGTGCGTGCTTAGCATGGATCAGGACCCCGCGAACTTCCCCCCGCGGCCATGCTCGGATCTGGACCTCCGTTTGCGGGAGCCATCGGGCGGGCCGAGCCGAGAACGTCAAAATCAAAGGATCGGGAAAACGGGCTTCGAGCATGGCCGAGTGGAGGCGGCCTTGGACTTTCACGCGGGAAAGAGCGGGGGATGGGGGGGGAGGACAAGGCAGTAGCAGCGGCAGCGGAAAGGAGGTCGATCGAGGCGGGCGAGGAAGTGGCCAGGCCTTGTCCGAGGGGTCGGGGGAAATTAGCGTGAGCCGCATCTAGGGGGGGGGGGGTTCCCCGTCGAGATCTGGACAACAGGGAGGTGCTCTTCGGCGGCTCCTCTGGAGGGGGTGACCATCGGTCTCCAAGTGTCGAAAGTGGCACGGCTCGCACGCATGAGGCATGGAGAGGTAGAGAGGAGGAGGAGGCTCGGGAAACGGGGGCCGTTCCAACGCCGCAGGCCAAAATAAGCCGCTGATAGGACAGCACAATGGGGGATGCGCCAGAGTCTAGCGAGGAGGGCAGGCTCAGACGTAATCAGATGAGCAGGGGCGGGTAGAAATTGAGCGACATATGATAGCACCGGGACGCACCTCGAGGAGTAGTTCAGAGAGCATACTGTTGACGGGGATCCTTGCGAGGCCAGAAGGTGGGTTCGATATTTGTATTTCTGAAAAGGGGTGGGGGTCCAACTGTCAAGCATAGCATCTGGTCCTAATCGTAGACCGAGGTGCACCAGACTCCCCGCGACATCGAACGAGCGCCAATCGGTAATATGTCTCTGGGCCCAGGAACGGTATTGTTCGGTGAGAGCAGGAGAGAACTCGGCAGCGAGCGGGGCGAGCTTTCATTTGCTGGCCTTCAAGATGAGGGGGGCGACTCTCGATGCGACCGCAAAGGTCCGAAACGGCACCTTGAGCACCTCGATGCGAGCGACCGCTGCTCCGATATCGTCGGCGCAGGCTTTGATGATTCCGCAGTTCCTGAGGTTGACGCTGCGGTCGAAGTCCTGCATGGAGGGGTCTGCACATATCGCAAACAGGAAGCCCGAACCAGGACAACCCTGGACGTTGCCGCTCTGGACAAAGCACAGCAGCGTGTGCCTCGCCATCGTCGCGGAGAAGCATTGCACACAGCGGTGCAGTTCTGCGAAGAACCATCGGATAAACGAGGGTAGCTGCATTTGTCGAAGGACAAAGTGGATCCACTCATGGGCCGCGCTCGGGAAGGCCTGCTGGAAATCGAAGCTGAGCAAATATGGCATGGCTACCGACGCATTCTGCGGCGTGGAATAGATTGGCGAGGCCGCATCTAACTCTATGATGTTATTGCCAAAGTTCCTAGAGGGGATGAAGCCTCTCTGCAAGGAATTCGTGATCAGCGGGAGGTGGCGGAAGAGTTTCTGAACGATGATCCCTGCTACAATTTGTTATCCGTACTTTTGAAGCCAAACGGGCGCAAGTTAGCGGGGGCCCTGATGCAGCCACTCGGGGCGTCCTCGTCCTCGGAGCCTTTCGAAATACATATCCCCGAGAGATCGTTGAACCCGATCGGCATCGGCCCAAGATCCAACGCATAACATCATGTGCGATTTCAGCGTGAAGCCGAGACTTCTGGAAAGCTGTGTGCGGGGGGCCGTCGGGGTCAGGAGCTGAGTGGGGCTGGCGGTCAAGGCGCCGCTGCGCGTCATTGAGGCTCGGGGGCGGGGTCTCAGAGACGTCGGGGGAGGGGCAGAAGCGGGAGAGGCACCTGTTCGCGGCGGTCACATCTATGGACTTCGGCAGGAAGGCCTGGCCCCAGTGTGTGGCAATCTGTTCAAGCATGGCCTGCGGGGAAGATGCGACTGTGTTGTTTTCGGCTCGCGCCCCAGCGGGCGCTGTTCGTCTGTCGAATGGCGCCCGTAACTTGGCGCGGCGGTGCAAGTCACGCAGCCGCTCCCGTAGCTTCGCCTCGACTGCGCCGGGCGATGGGAGACGAGATGCTGCGCCCAGCGCAGATCGAACAGAGCTCAGGTGGCTCGGCGCGTCGGCGAATTGCATCTCGTCCAGTGCGAGAGAGAAGCGTGCAGGATCCCGAAGAGCAGCTCTATCATTTTCTCGAATCTCAAGGCGTTCACTAGCAAATGGGCAACGAAGAAGACGCGAAGCTAATCTGAGATCCTGACGCCAGACAGCCCGCGACATAGAACGTATGGGGATCAACTTGGAGGCGAGGCTATCTGGGTCCTTCCCGGGAAGAGCGTTCCTAGCGTAGCGGGCGCCTTCGCGAAGCACCATCTTGTAGAGGGCGAGCTTCTGGGGTGGTGAGAGACTCGAGGTATCCATAGAGGCCCAGTAGAAGTCCGCAGACCTTCTGGAAGTCTGGGTGGTCGAAGAGGTGCTTGGGGATCGTGCGGTTCTCGGGGTCCAGGGGGGGGTCTTTCGCGGAAGATGGCAGCCGCAGGGGCGCGATCGGAAATTTTGCGTTGCTCAAGAGTCGCAGGGAGGTCCCGAACTTCAGAAGAGAGGTGGAGGCTGGTCAGGATCCACCCGGGCCACGACGCGAAGATGCGGTCGATCGCGGAGGTGCGTCGGCGACAGCCGTTGTAGTGGGCGTGCTCCATCGGGTCAAGCTCCCCGGGCTGGCCAAACATCGGTTGCCACGACGAGCGGAGAAGCCGCGTCCACTCAGGTATCGCAGGGTCGTCTCCCGCTGCGCTCTAGCTGGGCACTTCGGAGCGAGGGGGGCCCCGCGAGATGTTGAAATCACATGCGAGCACGGCGAGGATGTGCTCGGGGTCGGACTCTGCGTGCTGCATGTCTAATAGCTGAGCTTGTATACGTCGTGTCTCATCCACGCTTAAACCATGACTATGAATGTTGTAGTGCATGATATGTCTAGGGCGATCAGCAGCAAAGTCCTCATCAGAAGCTCCGCTTCCAGCAGAGCGAGTACCTAGCGAGATAAAAATACGAAGAGCGCGCCCACGAACCAGCGCCGAAGAGGCCACAGAGGCCCCAGCACCAGGGAAACTGGCAAGCTTCGGGACGAGCGCGATCGCGCCGCCATTGTTGAGCTCCGCGAAGAAGCTGGTTTCAGCCTGGAACCCTGAGGAGGACATGTGGAGGAACTCGGAGACATCGAAGTCGCTGCCGTGGGCCTCCTGGATGGCAGTATTTCGAAACCCTTGAATGAGATTTTGAAGGTGCCGCTGTTTCATGGACCGCGCCATGGGATCAGGATGAAAAGGAGCTCGAGCGTTCCGCGTGGCGAACCCAAGCTCTGGAAAGGCATGGCCGCTGGTCAGTGAGAACCAGCTGCTAAACGCGCCACTGGGCGGGGGCTGCTGGCGCGGGGCCAGGCGTGGTGATCGACGCGATGACGCGCTCCTCAACCTCGGCGCGCCTGATGCCGACGGCCTGCAGGTTCTGCTCTTCCCAATCGATGCGAGGGGAGTCGGACTGACGAGGAGTGATGCGCATGAGCAGCTTCCAATCAGCACTGATGATGCCCGACGACTTGTCCGCGAACATCTTGACGTTGGGGGCGAAAGATGAAATCGTTATGCGGGCCTGCTTGGTGGCAACTCGCCACGGATCTGGAACGTGTTCTTGTCCTCGGGAACGCGCAAGTCCGTGAGGTCGCCCGTGGGCATGCGGGCCTGGAGACGGCGAAATTCCCCTTCAGGGAGTCGCATAGATCCCAAAGCTTGAGAGACAAGGCGGGAAGCCCAGCCAACTGCTACCTGGATACGTACGATAAACCTCTTCACTGCCACCTTTCCTTCGAGCTTCCATGCGTTGTCTTCGAAGTTGGCGTCGGTGAGCCATGGGGTCACCGCGGCATGGACATACTCCTTTGTGACCAGCTGGTTGGCTCAGATGACCAGAATGCACGGGTCGGTCTTCCTCTGGAAGTTGTTCGTCGCGTTGGCAGGCGGGGGAGGATCAGCAGTCTGCACGATGTTGAGGGCTCGCTTGAGCGATTGGATTTCTTGGGCCATGATGTCGAGCCGCAGCGAGTGGTTCGCTTGAGATGCTTCAACTTTGGCGAGGCGCTGCTCGACCTGCTGGCTGAGGCCGTCGCAATGGGCGCTGACGGATTGCTGGAGCTTGACCATGGACTTCTGCATGGCGGACATGGCGGCCATGATCTCGGAGTTCAGCTGGGAAACGTACTGCCGCAGGTCGCCATCAGCATCAGGAGGGGGAGCGAGATCCTGAGAGGCGAACGTGGGGAACACTTCGGTCCTTTCCATGAGCGATGATGAATCTCGCCCTCGGCCTGCGCCACCTTTGCCTTTGCCCGATGGGGCGCCCGGCTGTTCCTGGGAACGGGAGCGGTCCCTGCCAGAACGAGCATCTGCAGGGGGCATGGGGAGAGAAAGCTGACGAAAGGAGATGCCCGCCAGCCTTTGACAGCTGGATGGCTCCAGAGGAGCTGCCGCGCTCAACCTCGGGCCTGTCCCGAACCTTGAGCCAAAATGGCACCGGACCTCCTCCTCCTCCTCCCCCTCTCCCCCTCCTCCCCCTCCTCCTCCTCCTCCTCGTCCTCCTCCTCCTCCTCCTCCTCCTCCTCCTCCCTTCGATCCTCGCCCCCCGTCCTGTTCGGCGCCAGGGGGCGGGAGGTCCTGGGGGGCACGGGCCCCGGACCTCGGGACCTTCCCCAGGGGACTCTCGGGGCCTTCCTCTCGGGTGCGTCTTCGGCAGGGGCGTGGGGGGTCCACGGAGGGCACGCACAGGGACACGCTGCAGCACCGTGTGCCTCTTCTGGAGGCGCACGTCCGATCCGGACATGTAGTGCAGACATCTTGCGGTATATCGTGTCCCGAGCGAAAGCGCCCGCCACGGAGCATGCACTGCAAGATTTCTCGGTGTGCAACGCCCATCGGGTGCAGACGCACACATGGTATCTGTATCTCATGGAAGGAATTTCCTTAACCAAGGCTGGTCGGAGGGGGGTGGCCGGGAGGGTTGGCCCGGTTATTGGGGGTTGGCCGGGGGGTTGGCCGAGCTTGTCATCTTGACGGGAGTTTGCATCGTCGCGAGGGCTGCATCCTGCTCCTCCCGGCTCACAGGGACAGGGAAACTGGCCGGACCACCTCGGGTCAGGGCATATCGGGGCCCAGACACGCGACGACGTCTCCGGCGAAACGGGACGGGGCAACGCTAATTCCGCCGCGAGGGCTGCCCCGAAATGGGCTCACCTGGGCAGCAGAAATTGGACACCCACCCCCGGGAGGTCAGGTGGGCCGTCTCGGCGCCTGGAGGTGCGAGGATGTCTCAGGGGAAACGGGCCAGACCACCGGCAGGCCAGAGCATGTCTGAGCCCAGAAGTGCGAGGACGTCTCGGGCGAACAGGGCCCGGACGTCCAGGGGGCGGGGGCTGGGGCCCATTCGCCTCCGCATCCTCCCCTTCCTCCTCCCCTCCTCCCCGGACTCTCCAGGGGACTGCAGGGGAGGGGCCCTGGCAGAAGGGTCGAGGTGGAGGGGGAGGAGACGCACAAGGACCTGCCCACCTCCTCCGCCGCCCTCCCCGGTTGTGAGGACGTCGCGAGCAGCGACGGCGCGCTTACGAGGATGCCTCGAGCGGTGGCGCCGAGTTTGTGGGGATGTCTCGAGCGGCGGCGCCGCGGTTGTGAGGATGTCTCGAGCCGCGGCGCTGCGGCTGTGAGAATGCCTCGAGCGGCGGCCGCCCTCGTGTGAGGATGTCCCAGGCGGCGGCGCCGCGGTTGCGAGGATGCCTCGAGCGGCGGTACCGCGGTCGTGGGGATGTCTCGAGCGGCGGCGCGTCACAGGGAGGGGGGTATGTTAGGGAGGTGGGGCGTGCATAACACAGCGAGGGGAGGACATAGCACAAATCAGGTGGGGTGACTTTGGACAAGGTCCCGGGACCTGGGCAAGTTCTCGGGATCTGGGCGCGGCATGCTCGCGCAATTGCTGATACATCCATAACATGATTTTTCAAAACTTTTTTGTTGTTTTTTTTGTTATCGAAGGTTGTTTGAGCTTTTTTGTTTGTTGTTTTTGTTATTTCCTTACAGGTGTTTTGTTTCGAAAATGAATTGTGTTATCATCATCGGTTTTTCGCTGCGACAATTTCTTGGCGCTCAATACACACACTGCGGCCGCCAGATCCTCAGGACCGCCACGGATTCCGTGGGGAACCCTACGTGGCCCGTCACGTAACAGAGACCATACCATGTCATACAATAGCATAACAAAAGAAGCCATCGTACTAGCAGGACGTGGCAAGTGATTCCACACTATAGCTGAATCCAATATTGAAGTATCTGATGACCAGTCACAAACCAATTCAGATCATGCTGATGTAAGTTATGGCGCACCATACCATAATACACCGCACCATGACATAACAACCAACATACCAATACAACAGGACATACGTCCGCACGGTCTAACATAACATAACATAACATAGCGTAACATGCGACACATACTGGATCATGGCGAAACACGCCATACCTAAACACGAGATACGAGAACACGACGTAGAGAAACATTGCAAAGGGAACATGACACAACATACCGTACTCAGTTGCGTATCAAACGAGACAGGCATCACGATGCCACGCTAGCCCGTTACGAATACAACATAGCATAGCGACATATAGTTTACGAGGGCAGTATCGAGCACAACATAGTAGAGTCTAATACACTAGTGATCTGATTGTCCCATGGCTACACCCTAAGCGCTCCACGTTCACCCATATGACAAATTCCAGGCCTTACGACGTCACGCTGGCCCGCAATGCCCAAAACGCATCCAGCAAGGTTTCGGTGGGGATCGCTCGAAGCTTAATGATGGTTCTTGCTGTTGTCGTTGTTTGTTTGATTGCCTGTCTGTCTGCTTGTTTGCTTGCTTGTTTATTTTTGATCTTGTTTGTTGTTGTTGTCGTTGTCGTTGTCGTTGTCGTTGTCGTTGTTGTTGTTGTTGTTGTTGTTGTTGTTGTTGTTGAACATTATTTCTTCTTAAGAATAATTATTGTTGGGACCCCTGGTGCACGACCCCCCTCCAAAACCTAGGCCGCAGCCTCATTTTCATCATTTTTTCGCGAAAGCTTCAGAAAAGTGGATTATGCCAGATCCGGTTGTTTTGTTCCCCCCCGCTTTCCCTTGCAAAAAACACTATAAAATGAAAATTCTTGTTCTTACTTGATCAAATTGCAAGAATCCCTTGCAAAAAATAAGGTAAAGTGGACATTCGTGCGCGCAAGACGAAATCCTTCCAAAACCTTAGGTTTCGTAGCGATTTTAACATAAAAACATCAAAAACCCAATGGTTTTTTAAGAAAAAATTGTCAAAATGTCCTTCCGCGCGCGCTGTCCGAATCCCACAAAACCAATGGTTTTTCAACATTTATGTTACATGAGCTCGCGCGAGCTACTTTTTCTTGTTCTAACATAATCAAATTTCAATAATCCCTTGCAAAAAATAAGGTAAAGTGGACATTCGCGCGCGCAAGACGAAATCCTTCCAGAACCTTAGGTTTCGTAACGATTTCAACATAAAAACATCAAAAACCCAATGGTTTTTCAAAAAAAAATGTCCAAATTTCATCCCGCGCGCGCTGTCCGACTCCCACAAAACCAATGGTTTTTCAACATTTATGTTACATGAGCTCGCGCGAGCTACTTTTTCTTGTTCTAACATAATCAAATTTCATCCCTTGCAAAAAAAAGTAAAGTGGACATTCGCGCGCGCAAGACCAACAAAAAACACGACGATCTCAGGAACTTGCCCCAAAAATGTGACCAACTCCGCTCTCTCTGTCTCTCTCTCTGTCTGCTCTCTGTCTCTCTCTCTGTCTGTCTGTGTCATGTATTGTATGTCACAATTGCAGGATGCTGGGCACACGCGCGCCCCGAATAAGTGACCAAGTTCTGTGGGTGTGTACCCCACGCCAGTGTAGTAGCCACGGTCGTCCGCACGCCACGAAGTGAAGTGTCCCAACGTCATAGGGCGGGAAGCTGGGTTTGGGTGGTCGCGAAGAGTCGTTTGGATATTTGGTAGAGCTTGAACTGCCCCCCCACGAAGTGGGGGTATTGTCTCGCGTCGCATGAAAACCCTGGCACTGGTGAGAACACTGAGCGTTCGGGTAAAATGATTGTTGTTGTTGTTGTTGTTGTGTTGTTGCGCGTGTGTGCGTGTGTGCGTGTGTGCGCGTGTGTGTGTGTGTTGTGTGTGTTGTGCGTGCGTGCGCGCGCGCGCGCGCGCGTGTGTGTGTGTGTGTGTGTGTGTGTGTGTGTGTGTGTGTGTGTGTGTGTGTGTGTGTGTGTGCGCGCGTGTGTGTGTGTGTGTGTGTGTGTGTGTGTGTGTGCTTGTGTGCTTGTGTGTGCGTGTGTGTGTGTGTGTGTGTGTGTCTGTGTGTGTTGTGTGTGTGTGTGTGTGTGTTACACGCGCGCGCATGTACATGCACTCGCCACAGAAGCAACATATCAAACAAGCATTGTGTTGGCCTGCCTCCCCCGTCGTCCTCTCCTCCATTCCACGCCCCCTTTCCCCCATCGCTCCCCACTCCTCCCCTTCTCTCCCCTCTTTCCGCACATGCCTAGGCGTTCTGTGTGGGCTTCATCTCCCTCGTTCCATCAACTCTGGCGTGTTTCTCGCAGAGTTCAAAATGGACCCACTCTAGGCGGCTTGGCTTGGACGGAGTGAGGATCTTCTTGGTGGATAGACTCATCTGGCGGTATCACGTTCGCTTTCGTCGTCTTCCGCATATTTCTCGGCTGGCTCCATGGGTGGGACTCCCGTTTTTCTTCGCCGCGGTGCTCATCGAGTTCAGGGGGTGGCGCGCTATTCGATCCACTACGTGCTGGCAGAATCCCTCGAATCCCTCTCCCTCCCTCCCTCCCTCCCTCCCTCTCCCCCCTCCCATCTCGGCCCGGCGGCGCCAGAGTTGGCCCCGCACCCCGTTGCCGTGGGGGCCGCCGGGCAAGCGGGAACGGGTCTGGTCAGCGAGGCCGCACACGATTCAAGTGCTGGACTTTCCCCAGCTCGGTATTCGTCGAATGGAAAGCCACCGTCGAGAGTTCAAACTTCGAGCTGCGTCCCTCCCTTCCCCCCTCCTCTCTCCCTCCCTTCCTCCGCCCCCTTCTCCCTCCCCCACTTCCTGGCCGAGCCGCGACCGCGCCGGCCGTCCCACCTCCGGGCAGAGAGGACCACCGGCCGGCCGCGCGCGCCGGGACGAGACCGACGCCCATGGAGGCCTCCTAGATGGGCTCCCGGGTGGATGGGGTCGGAGGATTCCGCCGCACCGCCGATACATCGGCGATGCATCGGCGATGCACTGGCGACGTCGGCAATGCATCGGCGACGTCGGCGTGGAGAAAACTGGGCCTCCGCATCGAGCCGCATATCGCCGATGCATCGCCGATGCATCGGCGATGCGCCACAATCCCCCGACCCCGTCTGCTCCGACCCCATCTGGGAGGCCTGGAACCCAGGGTTGCCACTGCCCCGAAAGGGCGCCTTCGGCCTCCCTGACATGCCCGCGCGCCGAACAAAGCAGGACGGGAGGCTTGTGGCCGTGTTGGGCCTCAGGGGGCCCATTGCCGGGCTTCAGGTCTGTCAGAGAACGCGGCTCAGGATGATGAGCGGGTCCTGGGGACAGGGTCGGGGCCTCCAGGGACTGCGCACTCAAGCAAAAATCAGGACATCGCATGTCTGGGCCTCTCTCTGTCCGTTCCTTTCCCTCCCTGGTGTATCTCCTCCGCCATCCCCTCCTTCCTCCTCCACGTCTGTCACCCCCCAATCCTATCTTCCATCCCTCTCCCTATCGCTCCCCTTCTTTCCCCCTGTGCTTTCCCCGTCCTTCCGTTTTCCTCACCCCTTCTCCTGCTCCCCCTCGTGGTCCTTCCCTTCGCCTCCAGTCGCACGCTCCGCCTGCATGGAAAAGTGCCGATCAATTATGGATGCGCGCTTATGCTTGAAGCTAGATATCTGGCCGAACAAGAACGATTCCAGATCAGAGGCGCACTTCGGTCAAACATCAGACGTGCTTCCAAGGAATGATGCCATACATGTCGCGCAGTACATGATACGATTGGAAGCTTCCTGCCATAAGCAACTATGGGGACACTCTTATCGTCGGCGTGTGAAGTCCCCAGGGCGCCCCAATGCTTTTGTGGGCCTCCAGGGCCAAGGCAATCGGATGATACAACATTTCCGTGGAGCACTTTGCTGGCGGGTTCATTTTTTACTTGGCGTGCCTGCCGCATCAGTTCTTAGCAACCTTCGCTCTGCTCCCCGAAGCTCGCCCCCCCTGGACCTGCCCAGTGGCGCGTTTTGACCAGAACTTTGGAGTTGATCCAGCCGTGGCGACGAGGACGCCCCTCGAGACCCCAAATTGAAAGACAAACTGCATCTTGGATCGGCGCTGGGCCCCCCTGCCTGGCGCGCGGAGCGCGCCATAGGCGGCGCCAGAGGCGCCGCTGTGGGGCTCCAGCGCAGATCCGAGAGATCCGCGCAGACCTCCGAACATTTAGGCTTGTGTCTTGCTTGTGTCCCGGCACAAAAGTCCCAAGCCGCCCCGGAAAGCCTCGACCTTCCTCTGAGCTCCTCCTCTTCTCCTCCTCCTCCTGCTGCTCCTCCTCCTCCCCCTCCCCCTCCCCCTCCCCCTCCTCCTCCTCCTCCTCCTCCTTCTCGCACGTGGTTGCGCGACCTTGGTTCGCTCCACGCCTACCCGCCAATCGCCGAAGCTGAAAGCGGAACGTTGCCGCCGGCGCTCGGGCCTGGCGCTCGTCGGCGGCGACCACCGCGAGAGAGCGGTGACTGTGAATCATATTGTAGAGGAGAGTGGCCGCAACGGGGACAAGGAGGGAATCGGACGAGGGCGAGATAAGGCCGAGGCGGCGGATGGGGCAGCCAGGCAGAGAAGGGATGCACATAATGAAGCACAAGAAGTGGATGAAGCGAGGGCAGGACCAATAATGGGAGAGACAGTCGTGCGCGGGCTCGAACGAGCAGGGAGTGCAGCCCACAAGGCAGCACCGTCCCTTCTGGAAACGATGGTCCGTGGGCCATCCGTTGCTTAGAAACTTGAGAAGACAACTAGCATGTGCGTGCTTAGCATGGATCAGGACCCCGCGAACTTCCCCCCGCGGCCATGCTCGGATCTGGACCTCCGTTTGCGGGAGCCATCGGGCGGGCCGAGCCGAGAACGTCAAAATCAAAGGATCGGGAAAACGGGCTTCGAGCATGGCCGAGTGGAGGCGGCCTTGGACTTTCACGCGGGAAAGAGCGGGGGATGGGGGGGGAGGACAAGGCAGTAGCAGCGGCAGCGGAAAGGAGGTCGATCGAGGCGGGCGAGGAAGTGGCCAGGCCTTGTCCGAGGGGTCGGGGGAAATTAGCGTGAGCCGCATCTAGGGGGGGGGGGGTTTCCCCGTCGAGATCTGGACAACAGGGAGGTGCTCTTCGGCGGCTCCTCTGGAGGGGGTGACCATCGGTCTCCAAGTGTCGAAAGTGGCACGGCTCGCACGCATGAGGCATGGAGAGGTAGAGAGGAGGAGGAGGCTCGGGAAACGGGGGCCGTTCCAACGCCGCAGGCCAAAATAAGCCGCTGATAGGACAGCACAATGGGGGATGCGCCAGAGTCTAGCGAGGAGGGCAGGCTCAGACGTAATCAGATGAGCAGGGGCGGGTAGAAATTGAGCGACATATGATAGCACCGGGACGCACCTCGAGGAGTAGTTCAGAGAGCATACTGTTGACGGGGATCCTTGCGAGGCCAGAAGGTGGGTTCGATATTTGTATTTCTGAAAAGGGGTGGGGGTCCAACTGTCAAGCATAGCATCTGGTCCTAATCGTAGACCGAGGTGCACCAGACTCCCCGCGACATCGAACGAGCGCCAATCGGTAATATGTCTCTGGGCCCAGGAACGGTATTGTTCGGTGAGAGCAGGAGAGAACTCGGCAGCGAGCGGGGCGAGCTTTCATTTGCTGGCCTTCAAGATGAGGGGGGCGACTCTCGATGCGACCGCAAAGGTCCGAAACGGCACCTTGAGCACCTCGATGCGAGCGACCGCTGCTCCGATATCGTCGGCGCAGGCTTTGATGATTCCGCAGTTCCTGAGGTTGACGCTGCGGTCGAAGTCCTGCATGGAGGGGTCTGCACATATCGCAAACAGGAAGCCCGAACCAGGACAACCCTGGACGTTGCCGCTCTGGACAAAGCACAGCAGCGTGTGCCTCGCCATCGTCGCGGAGAAGCATTGCACACAGCGGTGCAGTTCTGCGAAGAACCATCGGATAAACGAGGGTAGCTGCATTTGTCGAAGGACAAAGTGGATCCACTCATGGGCCGCGCTCGGGAAGGCCTGCTGGAAATCGAAGCTGAGCAAATATGGCATGGCTACCGACGCATTCTGCGGCGTGGAATAGATTGGCGAGGCCGCATCTAACTCTATGATGTTATTGCCAAAGTTCCTAGAGGGGATGAAGCCTCTCTGCAAGGAATTCGTGATCAGCGGGAGGTGGCGGAAGAGTTTCTGAACGATGATCCCTGCTACAATTTGTTATCCGTACTTTTGAAGCCAAACGGGCGCAAGTTAGCGGGGGCCCTGATGCAGCCACTCGGGGCGTCCTCGTCCTCGGAGCCTTTCGAAATACATATCCCCGAGAGATCGTTGAACCCGATCGGCATCGGCCCAAGATCCAACGCATAACATCATGTGCGATTTCAGCGTGAAGCCGAGACTTCTGGAAAGCTGCGTGCGGGGGGCCGTCGGGGTCAGGAGCTGAGTGGGGCTGGCGGTCAAGGCGCCGCCGCGCGTCATTGAGGCTCGGGGGCGGGGTCTCAGAGACGTCGGGGGAGGGGCAGAAGCGGGAGAGGCACCTGTTCGCGGCGGTCACATCTATGGACTTCGGCAGGAAGGCCTGGCCCCAGTGTGTGGCAATCTGTTCAAGCATGGCCTGCGGGGAAGATGCGACTGTGTTGTTTTCGGCTCGCGCCCCAGCGGGCGCTGTTCGTCTGTCGAATGGCGCCCGTAACTTGGCGCGGCGGTGCAAGTCACGCAGCCGCTCCCGTAGCTTCGCCTCGACTGCGCCGGGCGATGGGAGACGAGATGCTGCGCCCAGCGCAGATCGAACAGAGCTCAGGTGGCTCGGCGCGTCGGCGAATTGCATCTCGTCCAGTGCGAGAGAGAAGCGTGCAGGATCCCGAAGAGCAGCTCTATCATTTTCTCGAATCTCAAGGCGTTCACTAGCAAATGGGCAACGAAGAAGACGCGAAGCTAATCTGAGATCCTGACGCCAGACAGCCCGCGACATAGAACGTATGGGGATCAACTTGGAGGCGAGGCTATCTGGGTCCTTCCCGGGAAGAGCGTTCCTAGCGTAGCGGGCGCCTTCGCGAAGCACCATCTTGTAGAGGGCGAGCTTCTGGGGTGGTGAGAGACTCGAGGTATCCATAGAGGCCCAGTAGAAGTCCGCAGACCTTCTGGAAGTCTGGGTGGTCGAAGAGGTGCTTGGGGATCGTGCGGTTCTCGGGGTCCAGGGGGGGGTCTTTCGCGGAAGATGGCAGCCGCAGGGGCGCGATCGGAAATTTTGCGTTGCTCAAGAGTCGCAGGGAGGTCCCGAACTTCAGAAGAGAGGTGGAGGCTGGTCAGGATCCACCCGGGCCACGACGCGAAGATGCGGTCGATCGCGGAGGTGCGTCGGCGACAGCCGTTGTAGTGGGCGTGCTCCATCGGGTCAAGCTCCCCGGGCTGGCCAAACATCGGTTGCCACGACGAGCGGAGAAGCCGCGTCCACTCAGGTATCGCAGGGTCGTCTCCCGCTGCGCTCTAGCTGGGCACTTCGGAGCGAGGGGGGCCCCGCGAGATGTTGAAATCACATGCGAGCACGGCGAGGATGTGCTCGGGGTCGGACTCTGCGTGCTGCATGTCTAATAGCTGAGCTTGTATACGTCGTGTCTCATCCACGCTTAAACCATGACTATGAATGTTGTAGTGCATGATATGTCTAGGGCGATCAGCAGCAAAGTCCTCATCAGAAGCTCCGCTTCCAGCAGAGCGAGTACCTAGCGAGATAAAAATACGAAGAGCGCGCCCACGAACCAGCGCCGAAGAGGCCACAGAGGCCCCAGCACCAGGGAAACTGGCAAGCTTCGGGACGAGCGCGATCGCGCCGCCATTGTTGAGCTCCGTGAAGAAGCTGGTTTCAGCCTGGAACCCTGAGGAGGACATGTGGAGGAACTCGGAGACATCGAAGTCGCTGCCGTGGGCCTCCTGGATGGCAGTATTTCGAAACCCTTGAATGAGATTTTGAAGGTGCCGCTGTTTCATGGGCCGCGCCATGGGATCAGGATGAAAAGGAGCTCGAGCGTTCCGCGTGGCGAACCCAAGCTCTGGAAAGGCATGGCCGCTGGTCAGTGAGAACCAGCTGCTAAACGCGCCACTGGGCGGGGGCTGCTGGCGCGGGGCCAGGCGTGGTGATCGACGCGATGACGCGCTCCTCAACCTCGGCGCGCCTGATGCCGACGGCCTGCAGGTTCTGCTCTTCCCAATCGATGCGAGGGGAGTCGGACTGACGAGGAGTGATGCGCATGAGCAGCTTCCAATCAGCACTGATGATGCCCGACGACTTGTCCGCGAACATCTTGACGTTGGGGGCGAAAGATGAAATCGTTATGCGGGCCTGCTTGGTGGCAACTCGCCACGGATCTGGAACGTGTTCTTGTCCTCGGGAACGCGCAAGTCCGTGAGGTCGCCCGTGGGCATGCGGGCCTGGAGACGGCGAAATTCCCCTTCAGGGAGTCGCATAGATCCCAAAGCTTGAGAGACAAGGCGGGAAGCCCAGCCAACTGCTACCTGGATACGTACGATAAACCTCTTCACTGCCACCTTTCCTTCGAGCTTCCATGCGTTGTCTTCGAAGTTGGCGTCGGTGAGCCATGGGGTCACCGCGGCATGGACATACTCCTTTGTGACCAGCTGGTTGGCTCAGATGACCAGAATGCACGGGTCGGTCTTCCTCTGGAAGTTGTTCGTCGCGTTGGCAGGCGGGGGAGGATCAGCAGTCTGCACGATGTTGAGGGCTCGCTTGAGCGATTGGATTTCTTGGGCCATGATGTCGAGCCGCAGCGAGTGGTTCGCTTGAGATGCTTCAACTTTGGCGAGGCGCTGCTCGACCTGCTGGCTGAGGCCGTCGCAATGGGCGCTGACGGATTGCTGGAGCTTGACCATGGACTTCTGCATGGCGGACATGGCGGCCATGATCTCGGAGTTCAGCTGGGAAACGTACTGCCGCAGGTCGCCATCAGCATCAGGAGGGGGAGCGAGATCCTGAGAGGCGAACGTGGGGAACACTTCGGTCCTTTCCATGAGCGATGATGAATCTCGCCCTCGGCCTGCGCCACCTTTGCCTTTGCCCGATGGGGCGCCCGGCTGTTCCTGGGAACGGGAGCGGTCCCTGCCAGAACGAGCATCTGCAGGGGGCATGGGGAGAGAAAGCTGACGAAAGGAGATGCCCGCCAGCCTTTGACAGCTGGATGGCTCCAGAGGAGCTGCCGCGCTCAACCTCGGGCCTGTCCCGAACCTTGAGCCAAAATGGCACCGGACCTCCTCCTCCTCCTCCCCCTCTCCCCCTCCTCCCCCTCCTCCTCCTCCTCCTCGTCCTCCTCCTCCTCCTCCTCCTCCTCCTCCTCCCTTCGATCCTCGCCCCCCGTCCTGTTCGGCGCCAGGGGGCGGGAGGTCCTGGGGGGCACGGGCCCCGGACCTCGGGACCTTCCCCAGGGGACTCTCGGGGCCTTCCTCTCGGGTGCGTCTTCGGCAGGGGCGTGGGGGGTCCACGGAGGGCACGCACAGGGACACGCTGCAGCACCGTGTGCCTCTTCTGGAGGCGCACGTCCGATCCGGACATGTAGTGCAGACATCTTGCGGTATATCGTGTCCCGAGCGAAAGCGCCCGCCACGGAGCATGCACTGCAAGATTTCTCGGTGTGCAACGCCCATCGGGTGCAGACGCACACATGGTATCTGTATCTCATGGAAGGAATTTCCTTAACCAAGGCTGGTCGGAGGGGGGTGGCCGGGAGGGTTGGCCCGGTTATTGGGGGTTGGCCGGGGGGTTGGCCGAGCTTGTCATCTTGACGGGAGTTTGCATCGTCGCGAGGGCTGCATCCTGCTCCTCCCGGCTCACAGGGACAGGGAAACTGGCCGGACCACCTCGGGTCAGGGCATATCGGGGCCCAGACACGCGACGACGTCTCCGGCGAAACGGGACGGGGCAACGCTAATTCCGCCGCGAGGGCTGCCCCGAAATGGGCTCACCTGGGCAGCAGAAATTGGACACCCACCCCCGGGAGGTCAGGTGGGCCGTCTCGGCGCCTGGAGGTGCGAGGATGTCTCAGGGGAAACGGGCCAGACCACCGGCAGGCCAGAGCATGTCTGAGCCCAGAAGTGCGAGGACGTCTCGGGCGAACAGGGCCCGGACGTCCAGGGGGCGGGGGCTGGGGCCCATTCGCCTCCGCATCCTCCCCTTCCTCCTCCCCTCCTCCCCGGACTCTCCAGGGGACTGCAGGGGAGGGGCCCTGGCAGAAGGGTCGAGGTGGAGGGGGAGGAGACGCACAAGGACCTGCCCACCTCCTCCGCCGCCCTCCCCGGTTGTGAGGACGTCGCGAGCAGCGACGGCGCGCTTACGAGGATGCCTCGAGCGGTGGCGCCGAGTTTGTGGGGATGTCTCGAGCGGCGGCGCCGCGGTTGTGAGGATGTCTCGAGCCGCGGCGCTGCGGCTGTGAGAATGCCTCGAGCGGCGGCCGCCCTCGTGTGAGGATGTCCCAGGCGGCGGCGCCGCGGTTGCGAGGATGCCTCGAGCGGCGGTACCGCGGTCGTGGGGATGTCTCGAGCGGCGGCGCGTCACAGGGAGGGGGGTATGTTAGGGAGGTGGGGCGTGCATAACACAGCGAGGGGAGGACATAGCACAAATCAGGTGGGGTGACTTTGGACAAGGTCCCGGGACCTGGGCAAGTTCTCGGGATCTGGGCGCGGCATGCTCGCGCAATTGCTGATACATCCATAACATGATTTTTCAAAACTTTTTTGCTGTTTTTTTTGTTATCGAAGGTTGTTTGAGCTTTTTTGTTTGTTGTTTTTGTTATTTCCTTACAGGTGTTTTGTTTCGAAAATGAATTGTGTTATCATCATCGGTTTTTCGCTGCGACAATTTCTTGGCGCTCAATACACACACTGCGGCCGCCAGATCCTCAGGACCGCCACGGATTCCGTGGGGAACCCTACGTGGCCCGTCACGTAACAGAGACCATACCATGTCATACAATAGCATAACAAAAGAAACCATCGTACTAGCAGGACGTGGCAAGTGATTCCACACTATAGCTGAATCCAATATTGAAGTATCTGATGACCAGTCACAAACCAATTCAGATCATGCTGATGTAAGTTATGGCGCACCATACCATAATACACCGCACCATGACATAACAACCAACATACCAATACAACAGGACATACGTCCGCACGGTCTAACATAACATAACATAACATAGCGTAACATGCGACACATACTGGATCATGGCGAAACACGCCATACCTAAACACGAGATACGAGAACACGACGTAGAGAAACATTGCAAAGGGAACATGACACAACATACCGTACTCAGTTGCGTATCAAACGAGACAGGCATCACGATGCCACGCTAGCCCGTTACGAATACAACATAGCATAGCGACATATAGTTTACGAGGGCAGTATCGAGCACAACATAGTAGAGTCTAATACACTAGTGATCTGATTGTCCCATGGCTACACCCTAAGCGCTCCACGTTCACCCATATGACAAATTCCAGGCCTTACGACGTCACGCTGGCCCGCAATGCCCAAAACGCATCCAGCAAGGTTTCGGTGGGGATCGCTCGAAGCTTAATGATGGTTCTTGCTGTTGTCGTTGTTTGTTTGATTGCCTGTCTGTCTGCTTGTTTGCTTGCTTGTTTATTTTTGATCTTGTTTGTTGTTGTTGTCGTTGTCGTTGTCGTTGTCGTTGTCGTTGTTGTTGTTGTTGTTGTTGTTGTTGTTGTTGTTGAACATTATTTCTTCTTAAGAATAATTATTGTTGGGACCCCTGGTGCACGACCCCCCTCCAAAACCTAGGCCGCAGCCTCATTTTCATTATTTTTTCGCGAAAGCTTCAGAAAAGTGGATTATGCCAGATCCGGTTGTTTTGTTCCCCCCCGCTTTCCCTTGCAAAAAACACTATAAAATGAAAATTCTTGTTCTTACTTGATCAAATGTCAAGAATCCTTTGCAAAAAATAAGGTAAAGTGGACATTCGTGCGCGCAAGACGAAATCCTTCCAAAACCTTAGGTTTCGTAACGATTTTAACATAAAAACATCAAAAACCCAATGGTTTTTTAAGAAAAAATTGTCAAAATGTCCTTCCGCGCGCGCTGTCCGAATCCTACAAAACCAATGGTTTTTCAACATTTATGTTACATGAGCTCGCGCGAGCTACTTTTTCTTGTTCTAACATAATCAAATTTCAATAATCCCTTGCAAAAAATAAGGTAAAGTGGACATTCGCGCGCGCAAGACGAAATCCTTCCAGAACCTTAGGTTTCGTAACGATTTCAACATAAAAACATCAAAAACCCAATGGTTTTTCAAAAAAAAATGTCCAAATTTCATCCCGCGCGCGCTGTCCGACTCCCACAAAACCAATGGTTTTTCAACATTTATGTTACATGAGCTCGCGCGAGCTACTTTTTCTTGTTCTAACATAATCAATATCCCTTGCAAAAAAAAAAAGTAAAGTGGACATTCGCGCGCGCAAGACCAACAAAAAACACGACGATCTCAGGAACTTGCCCCAAAAATGTGACCAACTCCGCTCTCTCTGTCTCTCTCTCTGTCTGCTCTCTGTCTCTCTCTCTGTCTGTCTGTGTCATGTATTGTATGTCACAATTGCAGGATGCTGGGCACACGCGCGCCCCGAATAAGTGACCAAGTTCTGTGGGTGTGTACCCCACGCCAGTGTAGTAGCCACGGTCGTCCGCACGCCACGAAGTGAAGTGTCCCAACGTCATAGGGCGGGAAGCTGGGTTTGGGTGGTCGCGAAGAGTCGTTTGGATATTTGGTAGAGCTTGAACTGCCCCCCCACGAAGTGGGGGTATTGTCTCGCGTCGCATGAAAACCCTGGCACTGGTGAGAACACTGAGCGTTCGGGTAAAATGATTGTTGTTGTTGTTGTTGTTGTTGTTGTGCGCGTGTGTGCGTGTGTGCGTGTGTGCGCGTGTGTGTGTGTGTGTGTGTGTGTTTGTGCGTGCGTGCGCGCGCGCGCGCGCGCGCGTGTGTGTGTGTGTGTGTGTGTGTGTGTGTGTGTGTGTGTGTGTGTGTGTGTGTGTGTGCGCGCGTGTGTGTGTGTGTGTGTGTGTGTGTGTGTGCTTGTGTGCTTGTGTGTGCGTGTGTGTGTGTGTGTGTGTCTGTGTGTGTTGTGTGTGTGTGTGTTACACGCGCGCGCATGTACATGCACTCGCCACAGAAGCAACATATCAAACAAACATTGTGTTGGCCTGCCTCCCCCGTCGTCCTCTCCTCCATTCCACGCCCCCTTTCCCCCATCGCTCCCCACTCCTCCCCTTCTCTCCCCTCTTTCCGCACATGCCTAGGCGTTCTGTGTGGGCTTCATCTCCCTCGTTCCATCAACTCTGGCGTGTTTCTCGCAGAGTTCAAAATGGACCCACTCTAGGCGGCTTGGCTTGGACGGAGTGAGGATCTTCTTGGTGGATAGACTCATCTGGCGGTATCACGTTCGCTTTCGTCGTCTTCCGCATATTTCTCGGCTGGCTCCATGGGTGGGACTCCCGTTTTTCTTCGCCGCGGTGCTCATCGAGTTCAGGGGGTGGCGCGCTATTCGATCCACTACGTGCTGGCAGAATCCCTCGAATCCCTCTCCCTCCCTCCCTCCCTCCCTCCCTCTCCCCCCTCCCATCTCGGCCCGGCGGCGCCAGAGTTGGCCCCGCACCCCGTTGCCGTGGGGGCCGCCGGGCAAGCGGGAACGGGTCTGGTCAGCGAGGCCGCACACGATTCAAGTGCTGGACTTTCCCCAGCTCGGTATTCGTCGAATGGAAAGCCACCGTCGAGAGTTCAAACTTCGAGCTGCGTCCCTCCCTTCCCCCCTCCTCTCTCCCTCCCTTCCTCCGCCCCCTTCTCCCTCCCCCACTTCCTGGCCGAGCCGCGACCGCGCCGGCCGTCCCACCTCCGGGCAGAGAGGACCACCGGCCGGCCGCGCGCGCCGGGACGAGACCGACGCCCATGGAGGCCTCCTAGATGGGCTCCCGGGTGGATGGGGTCGGAGGATTCCGCCGCACCGCCGATACATCGGCGATGCATCGGCGATGCACTGGCGACGTCGGCAATGCATCGGCGACGTCGGCGTGGAGAAAACTGGGCCTCCGCATCGAGCCGCATATCGCCGATGCATCGCCGATGCATCGGCGATGCGCCACAATCCCCCGACCCCGTCTGCTCCGACCCCATCTGGGAGGCCTGGAACCCAGGGTTGCCACTGCCCCGAAAGGGCGCCTTCGGCCTCCCTGACATGCCCGCGCGCCGAACAAAGCAGGACGGGAGGCTTGTGGCCGTGTTGGGCCTCAGGGGGCCCATTGCCGGGCTTCAGGTCTGTCAGAGAACGCGGCTCAGGATGATGAGCGGGTCCTGGGGACAGGGTCGGGGCCTCCAGGGACTGCGCACTCAAGCAAAAATCAGGACATCGCATGTCTGGGCCTCTCTCTGTCCGTTCCTTTCCCTCCCTGGTGTATCTCCTCCGCCATCCCCTCCTTCCTCCTCCACGTCTGTCACCCCCCAATCCTATCTTCCATCCCTCTCCCTATCGCTCCCCTTCTTTCCCCCTGTGCTTTCCCCGTCCTTCCGTTTTCCTCACCCCTTCTCCTGCTCCCCCTCGTGGTCCTTCCCTTCGCCTCCAGTCGCACGCTCCGCCTGCATGGAAAAGTGCCGATCAATTATGGATGCGCGCTTATGCTTGAAGCTAGATATCTGGCCGAACAAGAACGATTCCAGATCAGAGGCGCACTTCGGTCAAACATCAGACGTGCTTCCAAGGAATGATGCCATACATGTCGCGCAGTACATGATACGATTGGAAGCTTCCTGCCATAAGCAACTATGGGGACACTCTTATCGTCGGCGTGTGAAGTCCCCAGGGCGCCCCAATGCTTTTGTGGGCCTCCAGGGCCAAGGCAATCGGATGATACAACATTTCCGTGGAGCACTTTGCTGGCGGGTTCATTTTTTACTTGGCGTGCCTGCCGCATCAGTTCTTAGCAACCTTCGCTCTGCTCCCCGAAGCTCGCCCCCCCTGGACCTGCCCAGTGGCGCGTTTTGACCAGAACTTTGGAGTTGATCCAGCCGTGGCGACGAGGACGCCCCTCGAGACCCCAAATTGAAAGACAAACTGCATCTTGGATCGGCGCTGGGCCCCCCTGCCTGGCGCGCGGAGCGCGCCATAGGCGGCGCCAGAGGCGCCGCTGTGGGGCTCCAGCGCAGATCCGAGAGATCCGCGCAGACCTCCGAACATTTAGGCTTGTGTCTTGCTTGTGTCCCGGCACAAAAGTCCCAAGCCGCCCCGGAAAGCCTCGACCTTCCTCTGAGCTCCTCCTCTTCTCCTCCTCCTCCTGCTGCTCCTCCTCCTCCCCCTCCCCCTCCCCCTCCCCCTCCTCCTCCTCCTCCTCCTCCTTCTCGCACGTGGTTGCGCGACCTTGGTTCGCTCCACGCCTACCCGCCAATCGCCGAAGCTGAAAGCGGAACGTTGCCGCCGGCGCTCGGGCCTGGCGCTCGTCGGCGGCGACCACCGCGAGAGAGCGGTGACTGTGAATCATATTGTAGAGGAGAGTGGCCGCAACGGGGACAAGGAGGGAATCGGACGAGGGCGAGATAAGGCCGAGGCGGCGGATGGGGCAGCCAGGCAGAGAAGGGATGCACATAATGAAGCACAAGAAGTGGATGAAGCGAGGGCAGGACCAATAATGGGAGAGACAGTCGTGCGCGGGCTCGAACGAGCAGGGAGTGCAGCCCACAAGGCAGCACCGTCCCTTCTGGAAACGATGGTCCGTGGGCCATCCGTTGCTTAGAAACTTGAGAAGACAACTAGCATGTGCGTGCTTAGCATGGATCAGGACCCCGCGAACTTCCCCCCGCGGCCATGCTCGGATCTGGACCTCCGTTTGCGGGAGCCATCGGGCGGGCCGAGCCGAGAACGTCAAAATCAAAGGATCGGGAAAACGGGCTTCGAGCATGGCCGAGTGGAGGCGGCCTTGGACTTTCACGCGGGAAAGAGCGGGGGATGGGGGGGGAGGACAAGGCAGTAGCAGCGGCAGCGGAAAGGAGGTCGATCGAGGCGGGCGAGGAAGTGGCCAGGCCTTGTCCGAGGGGTCGGGGGAAATTAGCGTGAGCCGCATCTAGGGGGGGGGGGGGTTTCCCCGTCGAGATCTGGACAACAGGGAGGTGCTCTTCGGCGGCTCCTCTGGAGGGGGTGACCATCGGTCTCCAAGTGTCGAAAGTGGCACGGCTCGCACGCATGAGGCATGGAGAGGTAGAGAGGAGGAGGAGGCTCGGGAAACGGGGGCCGTTCCAACGCCGCAGGCCAAAATAAGCCGCTGATAGGACAGCACAATGGGGGATGCGCCAGAGTCTAGCGAGGAGGGCAGGCTCAGACGTAATCAGATGAGCAGGGGCGGGTAGAAATTGAGCGACATATGATAGCACCGGGACGCACCTCGAGGAGTAGTTCAGAGAGCATACTGTTGACGGGGATCCTTGCGAGGCCAGAAGGTGGGTTCGATATTTGTATTTCTGAAAAGGGGTGGGGGTCCAACTGTCAAGCATAGCATCTGGTCCTAATCGTAGACCGAGGTGCACCAGACTCCCCGCGACATCGCACGAGCGCCAATCGGTAATATGTCTCTGGGCCCAGGAACGGTATTGTTCGGTGAGAGCAGGAGAGAACTCGGCAGCGAGCGGGGCGAGCTTTCATTTGCTGGCCTTCAAGATGAGGGGGGCGACTCTCGATGCGACCGCAAAGGTCCGAAACGGCACCTTGAGCACCTCGATGCGAGCGACCGCTGCTCCGATATCGTCGGCGCAGGCTTTGATGATTCCGCAGTTCCTGAGGTTGACGCTGCGGTCGAAGTCCTGCATGGAGGGGTCTGCACATATCGCAAACAGGAAGCCCGAACCAGGACAACCCTGGACGTTGCCGCTCTGGACAAAGCACAGCAGCGTGTGCCTCGCCATCGTCGCGGAGAAGCATTGCACACAGCGGTGCAGTTCTGCGAAGAACCATCGGATAAACGAGGGTAGCTGCATTTGTCGAAGGACAAAGTGGATCCACTCATGGGCCGCGCTCGGGAAGGCCTGCTGGAAATCGAAGCTGAGCAAATATGGCATGGCTACCGACGCATTCTGCGGCGTGGAATAGATTGGCGAGGCCGCATCTAACTCTATGATGTTATTGCCAAAGTTCCTAGAGGGGATGAAGCCTCTCTGCAAGGAATTCGTGATCAGCGGGAGGTGGCGGAAGAGTTTCTGAACGATGATCCCTGCTACAATTTGTTATCCGTACTTTTGAAGCCAAACGGGCGCAAGTTAGCGGGGGCCCTGATGCAGCCACTCGGGGCGTCCTCGTCCTCGGAGCCTTTCGAAATACATATCCCCGAGAGATCGTTGAACCCGATCGGCATCGGCCCAAGATCCAACGCATAACATCATGTGCGATTTCAGCGTGAAGCCGAGACTTCTGGAAAGCTGTGCGCGGGGGGCCGTCGGGGTCAGGAGCTGAGTGGGGCTGGCGGTCAAGGCGCCGCCGCGCGTCATTGAGGCTCGGGGGCGGGGTCTCAGAGACGTCGGGGGAGGGGCAGAAGCGGGAGAGGCACCTGTTCGCGGCGGTCACATCTATGGACTTCGGCAGGAAGGCCTGGCCCCAGTGTGTGGCAATCTGTTCAAGCATGGCCTGCGGGGAAGATGCGACTGTGTTGTTTTCGGCTCGCGCCCCAGCGGGCGCTGTTCGTCTGTCGAATGGCGCCCGTAACTTGGCGCGGCGGTGCAAGTCACGCAGCCGCTCCCGTAGCTTCGCCTCGACTGCGCCGGGCGATGGGAGACGAGATGCTGCGCCCAGCGCAGATCGAACAGAGCTCAGGTGGCTCGGCGCGTCGGCGAATTGCATCTCGTCCAGTGCGAGAGAGAAGCGTGCAGGATCCCGAAGAGCAGCTCTATCATTTTCTCGAATCTCAAGGCGTTCACTAGCAAATGGGCAACGAAGAAGACGCGAAGCTAATCTGAGATCCTGACGCCAGACAGCCCGCGACATAGAACGTATGGGGATCAACTTGGAGGCGAGGCTATCTGGGTCCTTCCCGGGAAGAGCGTTCCTAGCGTAGCGGGCGCCTTCGCGAAGCACCATCTTGTAGAGGGCGAGCTTCTGGGGTGGTGAGAGACTCGAGGTATCCATAGAGGCCCAGTAGAAGTCCGCAGACCTTCTGGAAGTCTGGGTGGTCGAAGAGGTGCTTGGGGATCGTGCGGTTCTCGGGGTCCAGGGGGGGGTCTTTCGCGGAAGATGGCAGCCGCAGGGGCGCGATCGGAAATTTTGCGTTGCTCAAGAGTCGCAGGGAGGTCCCGAACTTCAGAAGAGAGGTGGAGGCTGGTCAGGATCCACCCGGGCCACGACGCGAAGATGCGGTCGATCGCGGAGGTGCGTCGGCGACAGCCGTTGTAGTGGGCGTGCTCCATCGGGTCAAGCTCCCCGGGCTGGCCAAACATCGGTTGCCACGACGAGCGGAGAAGCCGCGTCCACTCAGGTATCGCAGGGTCGTCTCCCGCTGCGCTCTAGCTGGGCACTTCGGAGCGAGGGGGGCCCCGCGAGATGTTGAAATCACATGCGAGCACGGCGAGGATGTGCTCGGGGTCGGACTCTGCGTGCTGCATGTCTAATAGCTGAGCTTGTATACGTCGTGTCTCATCCACGCTTAAACCATGACTATGAATGTTGTAGTGCATGATATGTCTAGGGCGATCAGCAGCAAAGTCCTCATCAGAAGCTCCGCTTCCAGCAGAGCGAGTACCTAGCGAGATAAAAATACGAAGAGCGCGCCCACGAACCAGCGCCGAAGAGGCCACAGAGGCCCCAGCACCAGGGAAACTGGCAAGCTTCGGGACGAGCGCGATCGCGCCGCCATTGTTGAGCTCCGTGAAGAAGCTGGTTTCAGCCTGGAACCCTGAGGAGGACATGTGGAGGAACTCGGAGACATCGAAGTCGCTGCCGTGGGCCTCCTGGATGGCAGTATTTCGAAACCCTTGAATGAGATTTTGAAGGTGCCGCTGTTTCATGGGCCGCGCCATGGGATCAGGATGAAAAGGAGCTCGAGCGTTCCGCGTGGCGAACCCAAGCTCTGGAAAGGCATGGCCGCTGGTCAGTGAGAACCAGCTGCTAAACGCGCCACTGGGCGGGGGCTGCTGGCGCGGGGCCAGGCGTGGTGATCGACGCGATGACGCGCTCCTCAACCTCGGCGCGCCTGATGCCGACGGCCTGCAGGTTCTGCTCTTCCCAATCGATGCGAGGGGAGTCGGACTGACGAGGAGTGATGCGCATGAGCAGCTTCCAATCAGCACTGATGATGCCCGACGACTTGTCCGCGAACATCTTGACGTTGGGGGCGAAAGATGAAATCGTTATGCGGGCCTGCTTGGTGGCAACTCGCCACGGATCTGGAACGTGTTCTTGTCCTCGGGAACGCGCAAGTCCGTGAGGTCGCCCGTGGGCATGCGGGCCTGGAGACGGCGAAATTCCCCTTCAGGGAGTCGCATAGATCCCAAAGCTTGAGAGACAAGGCGGGAAGCCCAGCCAACTGCTACCTGGATACGTACGATAAACCTCTTCACTGCCACCTTTCCTTCGAGCTTCCATGCGTTGTCTTCGAAGTTGGCGTCGGTGAGCCATGGGGTCACCGCGGCATGGACATACTCCTTTGTGACCAGCTGGTTGGCTCAGATGACCAGAATGCACGGGTCGGTCTTCCTCTGGAAGTTGTTCGTCGCGTTGGCAGGCGGGGGAGGATCAGCAGTCTGCACGATGTTGAGGGCTCGCTTGAGCGATTGGATTTCTTGGGCCATGATGTCGAGCCGCAGCGAGTGGTTCGCTTGAGATGCTTCAACTTTGGCGAGGCGCTGCTCGACCTGCTGGCTGAGGCCGTCGCAATGGGCGCTGACGGATTGCTGGAGCTTGACCATGGACTTCTGCATGGCGGACATGGCGGCCATGATCTCGGAGTTCAGCTGGGAAACGTACTGCCGCAGGTCGCCATCAGCATCAGGAGGGGGAGCGAGATCCTGAGAGGCGAACGTGGGGAACACTTCGGTCCTTTCCATGAGCGATGATGAATCTCGCCCTCGGCCTGCGCCACCTTTGCCTTTGCCCGATGGGGCGCCCGGCTGTTCCTGGGAACGGGAGCGGTCCCTGCCAGAACGAGCATCTGCAGGGGGCATGGGGAGAGAAAGCTGACGAAAGGAGATGCCCGCCAGCCTTTGACAGCTGGATGGCTCCAGAGGAGCTGCCGCGCTCAACCTCGGGCCTGTCCCGAACCTTGAGCCAAAATGGCACCGGACCTCCTCCTCCTCCTCCCCCTCTCCCCCTCCTCCCCCTCCTCCTCCTCCTCCTCGTCCTCCTCCTCCTCCTCCTCCTCCTCCTCCTCCCTTCGATCCTCGCCCCCCGTCCTGTTCGGCGCCAGGGGGCGGGAGGTCCTGGGGGGCACGGGCCCCGGACCTCGGGACCTTCCCCAGGGGACTCTCGGGGCCTTCCTCTCGGGTGCGTCTTCGGCAGGGGCGTGGGGGGTCCACGGAGGGCACGCACAGGGACACGCTGCAGCACCGTGTGCCTCTTCTGGAGGCGCACGTCCGATCCGGACATGTAGTGCAGACATCTTGCGGTATATCGTGTCCCGAGCGAAAGCGCCCGCCACGGAGCATGCACTGCAAGATTTCTCGGTGTGCAACGCCCATCGGGTGCAGACGCACACATGGTATCTGTATCTCATGGAAGGAATTTCCTTAACCAAGGCTGGTCGGAGGGGGGTGGCCGGGAGGGTTGGCCCGGTTATTGGGGGTTGGCCGGGGGGTTGGCCGAGCTTGTCATCTTGACGGGAGTTTGCATCGTCGCGAAGTGTATACGAAACTTTCCCATTGGAAGCAATAGTGCCGACTCTCTGTCCTGCTTCTCCGCGAAGTCCTAGGCAGTGTCATCTTCCTCCTCTTCGTCCTCCTCCGGCGGCTTCCTATTCTATCGCCGTCCTCGTTCTGCTCATCCTCCTCATCATCCTCAAGCTTCCACTCCCTCATCATCCTTCTCGTCCTCTTTCCTCCCTCACTTTCTGTGCGTTTGTGGTGGTACGGGGCTTGGGCGTGGCAGTTTCGGGCTTTCGCGGTGCGCGGTTTTATCGA
Organism: Prorocentrum cordatum; assembly: GCA_963575745.1. Classification (NCBI taxonomy): domain Eukaryota; class Dinophyceae; order Prorocentrales; family Prorocentraceae; genus Prorocentrum; species Prorocentrum cordatum. Next base: position 76,139 of record CAUYUJ010003209.1, read on the forward strand.
CGACGCCCCAGCTGCTGGGTCAGAGCTTGGTGCACAGGTTTCACACAAGTTGCACAATAGAATGGGGTCAAATTGTTGGCATCATGCCTTTCTGAGCCACGCCGGCGTCAAGCTGGCCAGCCTCCAGCATCAGGGGCCCGAGCCTCCACGCAGCGGCTGGGACACATCTGCCCTCCTTTGGGTTCCTCCCCCTCGTCCCCTCTCCCTGTCCACACCCCTTGCCCGCGCCCTCGTTATCATCGAAAGGCATCCCGGGCGCCAAACATGGGAAATCTAGGGGGGCTTGGCCAGTGGGTTGGTGCCCAAATTGGCCAGGCTCAACTTCCACCCTTGCCCCTTCCATCCCAGGATCTGCTTCCTTTCCGTTCCTCCTCCAACCCCGCCGCTTTCTCCTCTCCCCCCTGCCCCTGCCTGTCCCCGTGGAGCAAACGGATGCGGCGAACGAGGATGACGAGAGGATGAGGAGGCGGAGGAGGAGGAGGAGAAGGAGGAGAAGGAGAAGGAGGAGGAGGAGGAGGAAGAGGAGGAGGAGGACTAGGAGAACGAGGGCCAGCAGAAGAAGAAAGAGAACAAGAAGGCGTTGTAGGACGAGGAGGAAGGAGGCAAACGACGGAGCCTACGAGGAGGGAGGAGGGAGGCAAGGAGGACGCGGGGTTGCTTGAACGCGCCGGCTCGCGCCCGGCGCACTTCGCTGCGCCAGCGTTTTGTTTTTGTGCCAAGGATTTCGCCAAGGAGCCCGTTCGAAGTGTGCCGGCTTACGTTCGGCGGTCATTCTACTGAAGGGGCTCCAGGACACACAAATAAATGCACACAAATAAAAGTATTCCCCATATTTTCCAACATTTTCTGGATTTCTGTCTTCCCCCCCACTTCCCATATTTTCCCATATTCTCTGGGGAATCGAGGATTAATTGTGTCTGTGTGTTTCTTTTCCTCCTGATCTACTGCCAGCGGTGCTGCCAAGATGCCGGCAAGCTGAATCCGAGCGTGCGGGCTCGCTTCCAGCACGCATAGTGCAATGCGAGCGTTTTTTTCTGTTGGCGAGTCTCTTGTCATAGGTGCCGTGCCTCTCCCCTCCCGTGCCATTCCAGTGCACGTGGGCTTCGTGATGGCGCTGGCTTGTTTCCACTGCACTTCGCACTGCCAGCATTGCTGCTAGGACGCGACCGCCAAGCGTGCTGTCTCGCAGGAACCGCGCATCGAACTACCAGCGTTGCCGGCAGGAAGCTCACTCCGAGCGTGCCAGCTTGCTTACGGTGCATGTTATTCGGCCTGGCCAGAATTTCTGCCAAGGATAATGCCGGTCAGCTTACTGCAGGAGTGCCCGCTCGCACTTGATGATCATCACGCTGCCAGCGCTGATGCCAGGAAGCGCACTCCAATCGTGCGGGCTCGCGTGCATCGCACATCGCATGGCCAGCGCTGTCGGCAAGGAGCTCCTTCCGAGCGTGCCAGCTCGCTCATGGCGCGCATCGCCTGACCAGCACCTCTGCCAAATGGCTCGCTCCATGCGTGCCCGCTCGCACGCGATGGTCATCGCGCCGCCCGCGATGATCACCAAGAAGCTCGGTCCGGGCGTGCCCGCTCGCTTCCGGCATGCCGTAGGTTGCTCAGAAGGCTTGGCCCGGGGGATTGGCGACGGCAAGTCTTCGAGGAGCAGCCCCTTCCGGAGGAGGAGGAGGTGGAGGAGGAGGAGGAGGAGGAAGAGGAGGAGGAGGAAGAGGAGGAGGAGGAGGAGGAGGAGGAGGAGGAGGAGAGGTACGTGCCCAGGCGATGCCGAGGATCGGCAGCGAGCCCGGGGGGGGGGCAGTCAGGAGGGGTGGCCCCTCTCAGAAGAGTCGGGAGCCCGCGGGCCTTCTGGGAGGTGTCCCCCCCTACAGTCGGAGCCTTGACCTAAGGAACCCAAAATGAGGAACGAGGCCTCTTTTTTTCTCTCCATAAGTTAAACTTCGATTTCCGATCGAAAACATAAGGAAAATCCAAGGCAAGCTGCGAAACAAATAAGGAACGCGGAGCCCCTCCCCAACGAAAAGGGTTCCTTCTTCAGGGCCCCGACTGTATTCCCTAAGGGCTTGACGACTTTTCGCCAATCGACTTGTGGGGATCGAGCCCGAGAACTCCAGGTGAGTGCAAATGGGTCCAGGTGCGTGCAAGCAAATCTGGGCAAATCCAGGTCAATCCGGGTCAATCCAAGGAACTCCAGAGATCTCCAGAGACAGTCGGAGCAAATCGCGGCCGCTCCAGCGCGAGCCGAAGGACGTCAGACGTCGTGAGGCCTTCAGCGACCCCCCCGAGACCTGCCCGTGGGGCACCTTCTGCCCAGAGCCTCGATGTGAGGATCCAGCCGTGGCGACGAGGCCGCCCCTGGAGGTCCAGACAAGGTGCCACCTGGATCCGACACTGTCTTGGCGGCGCGCACGGGGGGGTACCGCTATTTTTTGCTATATATATATATATATATATATATATATATAAAAGAGAAAACTTTGCATCAAGAGTCGGGGGACCACTTTGAACAATTGCACCCCCCCGCCCCCCCCTGGCCTTTACACTGAGCAGCTGGTCCCAGAGATGAGCGGCCGGAAAACATCTGAACCCAAGGTCTCGATCGCCATACGTTCCAATATTACGGCCGGGGGGTGGAGGGGGGGGTGAATTCGGTTCTTTGTCGTCGGGGAGCGTTGTTGATGCAACGTTTTTCCTTCAACCGTATGGGGGAGGAGGGAAGGCTTCTTGGAAGGAGGCTGCTTCTTAGAAGGCGCTGGCCTTACATTTACAGACATGGCCCGCGCCTTCTAAGCAGCAGGGGTGCTTCTAAGAAACCTTTCCCTCTCCCCCTACATGCGGAGCTCGACCACAAGGGACCTCCCACAAAAAACTCAACCCTGAGATCCTAGGACGTCGACTGATCTTTCACGTGGGAGCGAGACGCTTTCCACAGCAAAACCGTCGAAACCCAAGAAACCCAGGGCACGCTGGAAGCAAGCAGGGTGTTTCTTGGAATGGGTCTCCACTACACCCCCCCCTCTGCGCGTGGCTGATCTTATCGGGGACCTGCTGACCCGGAGTCAATCCAGACCCGGGTCAGTCAGGCCTTGCAAGATCCTGCGAAATCCTGCCAGATCCTGCGCGCAAGCCCGGGTCAGTGCGACCCTGCCACTGCAGGATCCTGCAAGATCTGGCGCTCTGGCTGACCCCCGTTTGCACTGACCCCCGTCTCTTGAGCCCCGACGTCATGATTCCCCTCTCAGAGCTTGCCTCTGTAGGGGTCCTAGCGGATTCAAATGGTAAGGTGAAGTGGGGCGCCGATTTCGGCGGCACGCGTTTCTCACAACTACATATGGTTGGGTCCATCGCCAGGAAAAACTCATTACGCGACCCCCAGAGGTCCGGACGCATTCCCCGGGACCGGGTCTTCATCCCGAATCGTTTTCTGATCGTCCCGAGGTCCGGGAAGGGCTCCTGGAGGGCGAAATTAGCGAAAAACTCCCCGTCGTGATTTTTCATGACTCGAGGGGGTCTGGGTCTCGTCTCTTGCGTCCCGATCTTGCTTCCACCGCCTTTCGCCGGTGGCCCCGCTGTCGTGTCCACTGCCGCGCAAGCCTTCCGCCGAGGGCGAGGGCGCGACGAGGGCGACAGGCCTCCCCTGGACCGGGCCACCACGTGGGGGAACGAGACAGCCAAGCCGTGTAAGAAGGATGCGCGGTGAGGATGCAAGGGCCCCAGGAGGAGGAGGAGGAGGAGGAGGAGGAGGAGGAGGAGGCGACACTTTGCGAGCGGGGCGCGGCCAGCGAAAGCGGCAGAAAGATTGACCAAAAGAGGGGCCGAAAAGCCGCTCGTCCTCACAATGCGGGTTGGCTGTAGGGGGGGCTGCCTCGGGGGGGGCAACATCGACCTGGGATCGGCGATACGTCGCCGATAGATCGGCGAGAGGCACCCGATCTCAAATCCGAGCGCTCCTGGGCTTGCTGGGCTATCAGGCCCCTTCCGGCGATGAGTGGGCGACCAGAGGTCGACGCGCCCCCCCTGAGCCTCACCTCACCTGATGTGGCCGCTGAGTCACGCGTCCCCAGACTTTCGATGTCCTGCTCCCCATATCCTGAATGGGGTTCTCGTTTTCCTGGAGCACGTTCTCCTTCTCCTTCTCCCTCTCCCTCTCCCTCCTCCTCCCTGCGAAACTGCTACTGTACTACTACGACTACTACTGCTACGACTACTACTACGACAACAACTACTACTACTCTTCCTCTTCCTCTTCCTCTTCCTCTTCCTTTTCCTCGTCCTCCTCCTCTTGCTCTTCCTCTTCCTCTTCCTCTTCCTCTTTCTCTTCCTCTTCCCCTCTTCCTCGACTCGCTACTACTACTACTACTACTACTACTACTACTACTACTACTACTACTACTACTACTACTACTACTACTACTACTACTACTACTACTACTACTACTACTACTACTACTACTACTACTACTACTACTACTACTACTACTACTACTACTACTACTACTACTACTACTACTACTGCTACTCTACTACTACTACTACTACTACTACTACTACTACTACTACTACTACTACTACTACTACTACTACTACTACTACTACTACTACTACTACTGCTGCTTCTACTGCCACTACTGCTACTACTACTGCTACTGCTACTACAGCTACTACTCCAACTACGGCTGCGACGACAACAACAACACCACTTACTACTGCTACTTACTGTTACGGCTACTGTTACTGTTACCGTTACTGTGACTGTTACTGTTACCACTACTACTACTACTACTACTACTACTACTACTACTACTACTACTACTACTACTACTACTACTACTACTACTACTACTACTACTACTAACTACTTACTACGACTACTACTACTACTACTACTACGACTACTGCTATTACTACTACTACTACTACTGCTATTACTACTACTACTACTACTACTACTACTACTACTACCTCTACTACCATTACTGCTGATACTACTACTATTTGTATTACTATTATCACTACTACTACTACTTCGATGTTCTACTACTACTACGACATACTAAGATGACGACTTCTACTGCTGCTACCACTACTACTACTACTACTA
>CAUYUJ010003210.1:0-47500 GCA_963575745.1 Prorocentrum cordatum
CCCCCACTGGGGCCTTCGGTGGAGCTCCCTATGGGGCTACGAAACGCTGCCCTGGGTGGGGGAACCGCATGTGGACACTCTCACTGGGGCCTTCTGTGGAGCTCCCTCTGGGGCTACGAAACGCTGCCCTGGGTAGGGGGAACCGCATGTGGACACCCCCACTGGGGCCTTCGGTGGAGCTCCCTCAGGGGCTACGAAACGCTGCCCTGGGTGGGGTAACCGCATGTGGACACCCCCACTGGGGCCTTCAGTGGAGTTCCCTCTGGGGCTACGAAACGCTGCCCTGGGTGGGGGAACTGCATGTGGACACCCCCACTGGGGCCTTCGGTGGAGCTCCCTATGGGGCCACGAAACGCTGCCCTGGGTGGGGGAACCGCATGTGGACACCCCCACTGGGGCCTTCGGTGGAGCTCCCTCTGGGGCTACGAAACGCTGCCCTGGGTGGGGGAACCGCATGTGGACACCCCCACTGGGGCCTTCGGTGGAGCTCCCTATGGGGCTACGAAACGTGTGAGAGGTGTGCCGAGAGCAGAGGCAAGGAGGGGGACGGGGGGAGGAGGAAGGAGAGGAACGCGGGGCACCGTCTTTTCAAAACGAGGACCCAACACCACAGGATGGTTGGGAACAATATGCAAAATTCGCGCCCCCATGGCCACGATCCCTTCAAAAATGACCCCCGATTCGCGCTCCCGAGGTCATGACCATCCAAATTACACCAAATTCGAACACCCGAAGCCACGAGCCCTCAAAAAGTATGTGCAACTCGCGTCCCCGAGGACATAGTTAATCCTCGTAAATCCGCCGGCCCCCTTGTGGGGCCACCAGGCTGTATAGGGCTAAGGTTCGCAATTTCCTGTACCAGTTGGAAATTCCGGTCTCCACTCTTACAATTCTGCTTCTTACTGCTTACTATTCCTTATTAACTTCTTGCTGCTTACTGTTCCTTGTTGATGGACAGCGCGAGGGGGGGAGGCCCAAAACGGGAATTTCTACCACGCCCAAAACGTGTTGTCTGAATTGCTGGGGTGGGTAAAAATTTACACCCCTGACGCAGATTGGCGGGGTCTGGGTCCAAAAACTCCAGGGATTTGCCACATTTCTGAAATTCGGGAGCACCCCTCACGCAGATCGGCGGGGTCAGGGTCCAAAAACATATGCGATTTGCCACATTTCTAACATTCGGTGGCACCCCTCATGCAGATCGGCGGGGTCAGGGTCCAAAAACAAATCGGATTTGCCACGTTTCTGAAATTTGCTGGCACCCCTCACGCAGATCGGCGGGGTCAGGGTCCAAAAACAAATTGGATTCGCCAGATTTCTCACATTCGGTGGCACCCCTCACGCAGATCGGCGGGGTCAGGGTGCAAAAACACAGGGGATTTACCACATGTCTAAAATTCGGCGGCACCCCTCACGCAGATCGGCAGGGTCAGGGTCCAAAAACATATGGGATTTGCCACATTTCTGAAATTCGGCGGCGCCCTTCACGCAGATCCGCAGGGTCAGGGTCGAAAAACAAACAGGTCCCGACACTGCTTCACGGCGGCGCCCGGACCTCATGACTCAGCTTTTGCATCTCCTACTATCCGAGAGAAGGGGCCGGCAGCAGGGGGGGAAGCCCTTACGGATAATCCTCTTAGGTTACGCAATATTCGCTCAGCGGAATCCGCGATCCCTCGTCAATTACGCCAGATCCGCGCCCCCGAGGCCACTTTGCCTTGCAACCCACACCGAACTGGCGCCCCCGAAGACGCAATGTCTTGCAAACGGCGTCACAATTATATGCCGTCCTCGCAAGAGGGCCAACATCGCTTCAAGTCGGCGCCCAGGCAACCCAACTCAGCTCTGGCAGATCCTATCGTGACAGAAGGGGGCCGGTGGCAGAGGGCACAGCCCTTACGGATTCTCCGCCGACCCCGGCTCTGCTGGGGTGGGAAGGCATGTGAGATAATAGGCCGTCCCCCTCCCCCTTCCCCCCTACCCGGGGGTCCAAGAATAGAAAAAATGAAAAAACGCCACAAAAATAAGCGGTTGACGGTCGGCGCGGATGTCTTGGATCTGCGCCAGACTCCCCTCCCTGGCGGAGCCGCTGGGGGGGCCGAGCGCGGATCCAAGAAATCCGCGGGGAGCGCCAAAAGCTTATGTTTATGGCGTGTTTTCATCTTCGAGAAATGCCGTTGCAGGAGGGCGGGCGGGGGGGGGGGGACGAGATCCTAAACGCATCCCCCGGGCGCCCTGGCGCCTCCCCAGAGCCCCCAGACGCCTTAGGATGGCCCCAAAAAGGCCCAAACGAAACGCCAAGACAGTCCAAGAAAGCGTTGAGATGGCCCAAGGTAGCCCCACGAAAGTCCAAGCAAGCTTCGAGACGGCCCACGACGCGCCCAAGACGGCCAAAGAGTGTTCCCAGAGGACCGCTGGGTAGGTCCCAAGAAACGACAATCGCTTCACTCCATCAGGGAAAAATGCATGTTCAGTAGTCTCGCCTTTTGCATCTTGAGAGCGCCCAAGACGGCCCAAGGGGGGTCCCAGGACCCTCCCGAATTCGCCCAAGACAGCCCAAGAGGGCTCCAAGGCGGCCCCAGGGGCTCCCAAGATGGCCCAAGAGACCCTCAAGAGAGGCCCAAGCTGGCCCCAGGGGTCCCTAAGACGGCCCAAGAGAGCCCCAAGAAAGGCCCAGGAAACTGAATCGAACTGACATTTCGCGCCTATCTCCCAAACATGGCCCCAAGAGCCAAGAAGTTTCTCTAGCCGCCCCCACGAGGCCTAAGAGCCCTCCAAAAGGCCACCAGGAGAACAGGCACCAAATGCGCCCAAGATGCCCCGAGAAACGCTCCAAGGGGATGCTGAGAGGCATCCCAAGAAACTCCAACATGCCTCGCCCTGTTGACGCTTTCTTGTGGAAGTCGGCGGTATGGCGTAAGCCTCTTGAGTAACTCCTTCAGGGCTGGTGCGCAAAAAAAAGGCCGCACGACACAATCCGCAGGATCCGAATCAAAGCAGCGCAAAGGTGACAAACGCCGCAACGGCGCAGACGGCAGTATCGAATCTCTTTCTGGCATTGCGGATGCCATACGCAGCGGGCCAACGGCGTGCAAGGTCTGGCCAGCACGGGGACGGAGAGCGCTCTCCCTTTTGAGGCGACGAAGAGATCGCTAGTTTGGCCTTTGTTGGGGCCCTCTTGGAATCTTTCGGGGTCACAATTTTCTCCTTGTTGTGAGAAGCGGGCCCCTGCAAACTCATCGCACGCTGACATGAAACAAACAGTCCTGAGTCAGAGTTCTTCACCTCTGAAGTGCCGAAACAATGTGTGGGCAATGTCGATCTCTTGTTGAATTCATAGTCCACGGTGCTCGCTTTCCAAGACCAGCTGCCCTTGTTGGATCTCCAAAGCCGTCCAGCGGTAGCCATGCGACTAAGAATTTCCCGTGTTGTGCCCATGTCCGGCGCAGTTGCTCTCACTGCTTGCAACCATTCCGAACTTATCTGTCTCCAAGCATGCGCAGCAAACGAATCAACGAGTCTCTGAACGTGGCGTGGTTCAACCAATAGATGGCCGGATAAGCAGAACTGTTAGGCCATGGCTGGTGAATGGTTTCCGACATCTCCTTGTTTCAATTTTTCCGTTGTTGTTCGCCCGCGACATCCCCAACAGATGTTGCGTTCAACATTGTAGCCTTGAGGACCTTTTTGGGGATTGCCAAGGGAACCTCTTTGGGGAAATGTTTGGTTACCCAGGGGACCTCCTGTGGCCTCTTGGGGCCATGTCACTTTCCAGACCTCGGGGCCGTCCCGCGATGCCTTTAGAAAGGTTTGAAAACGCCTTGGAAACAGTATTGGGAGCCAAATTTGACATCCCCAGGGCCGCGTTGAGCCTTCGGGAAAGTCATGTGGGCCACGTGTCCTCTCGTGGACGTCTCTGGGGCCCTTACTGGAAGCATCTTGAGCTAAGAAATGAAAACCTCAACCACCTGATAGTTACAGGGTGGGAATAATGAATTTCGGGGCTCGGGGGGGGTAGAATATTCATCGTCCCCGAAACTCGTCTGTGCAGAAGTAGAGATGGAACGCGTTACTACCTCTACTACTACTACTACTACTACTACTACTACTACTACTACTACTACTACTACTACTACTACTACTACTACTACTACTACTACTACTACTACTACTACTACTACTACTACTACTACTACTACTACTACTACTACTAGACTACTACTACTACTACTACTACTACTACTACTACGAATACTAGCATTAGTACTAGTACTAATACTACTACTAGTACTAGTAGCAATAATAATAATAGTGATAGTAGTAGTAGTAGTAGTAGTAGTAGTAGTAGTAGTAGTAGTAGTAGTAGTAGTAGTGGTAGTAGTAGTAGTAGTAGTTAGTAGTTAGTAGCCGTCGTCGCCGTAGTTAGTCGTCATCTCAGTAGTAGTAGCAGTCGCAGTCGTAGCCGTAATAGTAGTGGTAGGAGGAGGAGGAGAAGGAGCATCAGCAACAGCAGCAGAAGTAGTAGTAGAAATAGGAGTTGAAGTAGTGATGGTGGTGGTAGTCGCACTAGTACTAGCAGTAGTAGTAGTAGTAGTAGTTGTTGTAGTACTCGGAGTAGAAGTAGTAGTAGTAGTAGTAGTAGTAGTAGTAGTAGTAGTAGTAGTAGTAATAGTAGTAGTAGTAGTAGTAGTAGTAGTAGTAGTAGTAGTAGTAGTAATAGTAGTGTAAATAATAATCGTAGTAGAAATAACAATAGTAGTAGTAACCTTAGCAGTAAGAGTAGCAGTCGTAGTAGCACTAGTATTACTAGCAGTCGCGCTAGTACGTAGTAAAGGTACGATCAACAAAATAATGTATATTAGTATTAGGCAGCAGCAGCCGCAGCCGCAGCAGCAGCAGCAGTAGCAGCAGCAGAAAAGTTGCAGTGGTAAAAGTTGCAGCAGCAGCACGCTGTATTTCGAAATCAGTAAGTAATAGTTATGGCCGGTTAACAATGAAGAATTGCTCGTAGTAAGTGGCTCGCAGTTAGTAGCTAGCAATAGCAGGTGAAGTACAAGAAGTCACGGCAACAAGAGCAAGAACGATCAGGGAGAATGGGAGAAAGAGAACGGATAGGAGGAGAGGGGAGGGAGGCGCCACATCCAGCTTCCAGAAACAAAACAGATTCGAGATCAACGGTTTTCTTTGTGAAAAACCTTGTTTGTTGGTTGTGTGAATGCGCGCGCACGGCGCCTCATGGTGGGCTGTTTCATTGACACTTACCCCCGAAGATGAAAAAGTCTCGGGGGTGGAAGGGCCCGGGGGAGAAGGGGGGGGGACCGGGTGGAGGAAAAAATGAAAACGAACGAATAAGAATAGCAGCAGCAGCGGCGGTAGTGGTAATGGTCGGACGTGTTGGTAGAATTTCCCATGGAAATGGCAGTAGTAGTAGTGGTAGTACTAGTACTAGGAGGTAGTCGTAGTAGTACTCAGAGTAATAGTAATAGGTGGTAGTAGTAGTAGTAGTAGTAGTAGTAGTAGTAGTAGTAGTAGTAGTAGTAGGTAATAGTAGCCATAGTCGTAGTAATAAGAATAATAAGTGGTAGTAGTAGGAGTAGTAGTATGTATGTGCAGGTAGTAGTTGTAACAGTAATAGTAGTAATGATAATATAGCATACACTACTAGGAGCTAGTACCAGGAATAAAAAGTAGTAGTACGAGTAATAGCAGCAGTGGTCTTACTAGTCGCAGTAGTAGTAGTGGTAGTAGTAGTAGTAGTAGTAGTAGTAGTAGTAGTAGTAGTAGTAGCGTTAGTAGTGACAGTCGCCTCCGTAGTAGTGATGGTGGTAGTAGCAGTAAAAGCACTAGTAATAATAAAGATGGTTGGAGTGATTATAGCGATTATATTAGCAGTAGTAGTAGTAGTAGTAGTAGTAGTAGTAGTAGTAATAGTAGTAGTGGTAGGAGTAGAAGTAGTAGTAATAGAAATGCATGGTAATAGCAATAGTAATACTGATAATTCGTGTTAGTAGTAGTTGTCGCACTCGTACCCGCACTCGTGATTACCATATGTGTAGCAGTAGTGGTAGTAGTTCTGGGAGAAGGTGTGTAGAATTATTCGCTGTACGAGTGGTAGTACTAGTAAAAAAGAATAATGGCCATAGTCGCAGTATCAATCGCGAAAATAATACGACTAGCAATTGTGGCAAGAGAAAAATAGTCGTAGTCATCGAAAAAAATAGTAGTACTAAATTTGTAAGATGTACGATACCCCACTCAACATAAGACGATCGCAAGTTCGATTCGTACGTTCCTCGGCGATACTGAAGTTCGACCTCGCCGCCCCTTTCCCCCGACCGACTCTGCGCTGGCCAAGGATACTCAACTCCCAGGGGTTAACGGGGAGCTCTCTGCGTTATCCAGGGCGCGCGGTTGGGTCGCTTGGAGGTCTGTCCGCCTGTCTGGGGCACCTCGCAAAGCATTATGAGGCCATTTCGGCTTCTTGGCACCCTCTTGGGCGATCTTAACGCCCATAGAAAAAGCCGCCACCCTGCCCGCGCCACGGCGCAAACAGAGCTGGCCTCCCGGCGCCTTGGACGGCAGGCCGTGGAAGGGGAAGTGCACGGAGATATGGCACGGCCGCCCACGCGCCCGCGCGGCTGACCGCGCAACGCGGCTCCAGACGAGCCCGGCGGCCCCCAAGGCGGGAGAGACCCCCGCAACCCCGAGGGGGGCCACGGTACTCCCAACCTTGGTTACCGCCAGGAACTCGTAGAGCTTCCTTGCCACATACATGAATGGGACGCGGGCGCGGCAATCTCGCACCCCGCGCGCGCGAGGGCGCGGTTGCATGGGGAGGACGTGGAGGAGAAGAAGGAATGACGAGGAGAAGGAGGAGGAGGAGGCCGAGGAAGAGAAGGAGAAGGAGGAGCAAGCAGGTGGAGGAGAAGGAGCGGGAGGAGGAAGAGAAGGATGACGAGCAGGAAGGGGGTGGGGGAGAAGGGGGGCGATGATGACGATGAGGAGAAGGAGGGGGATGAAGGTGGAAGAGAAGAGGGGGGCGAGGAGAAGGGAGAGGAGAGAGAGAGAGAGAGAGAAGGCGGAGGAGAACAAGAAGGACTTCAATCCTGAAGCGCACATCATCTCTGGCAACTATGGTAGCAGTCCGAATTCAGACGCCTCGATACCGTAGGCGAATGTACCTGGTTACCTTCCGCTTCGATTAGTGTTTGTTTCAAGTCCGTAGCCAGCCTGCAGATCGGATGAAGTAAGGAGAAACTACCATTAACCCTTTAAAATACAAACAGTTGTTTCGTTCCAGCTCGTGTAGCAGACAGTTCAGGCATCTAGATACTTGAACTAGCGCGCCTCTGGATTGCCTGTCAAGTGCTCTGCCGAACAGCTTTGCAGCTCATCTGCAGCTCTTTAAGTTAAGAAAGTAAACATCATCTCAACAAAAAAGAGCCCGACTAGGTTTTTGGTTCCAGATATCGTACCAGACCGAGTTCAGGCATCTCGATACTTGTAACTAGCGTGCTTCATGATTACATCCCGCTCGCTGCGCCGAACAGCTCTGGAGCTGATCTACAGCTTGAGTTGAGTTGCGGAAATGATCCTCATCACTTGAAAAATTTGCAGAGTACGAACAGTTTGTTGGTCCTAGCCCTGGTAGCAGACCGAGTTCGAACATCTAGATACTTCAGACTAGCGCTCCTCTGGATTGCATTGTTAAGAAAACAAACGTCATCTCCTAGAAAATTAAGAGAGGTCGGATAGGTTTTTGGTTCCACATCTGATAGCAGACCGAGTTCTGACATCTGGATACTTTGAACTAGCCTTTTTTACGATTACCTTCCGATTGCTGTGCCGAACAGCTCTGCAGCTCATCTGCAGCTTGAGTCGCATTCGCGAAATCATCATATTTTGGGAAAAGTATCAAAGTACGAATAGTTTGCTGGTCTAGCTCTAGCAGCAGACCGAGTTCGGACATCTAGATACTTGAGACCAGCGCACCTGATGATTCTGGATAGATTAGGCGCGCCTGTCAGCTCTGCAGCTCGACGCGTTTTTCCCGATGAAAATGGTTTCGCGAAATGAAAGAGAGGAGGAGCGAACTACAGAGCTTAAGTATCCTCTGCACCTGTAGTAGATTATGACGCGCTCCCTTGTCGAATTCTCAGGTCTCTAGCTCCAGTAATACTATCAAACACTTGGCGGACGTCATTTCGCTGACAAACAAAATGATCTTAAGCAAATATGTTTTCTCGTCCGAGGGCCCCGGCGGCAACCCGGTAAACCGTTCACCGCCGGCCCCCAGTCACATTGCCCGCCCGGGCCGGGCGGGCCAACTGGGAGCCAGCGGTAAACCGTCAGCCTTGATTCCGCGTTTCTGCGCAGGCCGATTCGAACTCCCACAGGAGCAGGCCAAGACACAGAGAAAGATACCTAACAGCGGAGCTGCACAGTTAGCACCGAGGCTGGAAGATAAAACAGCCAAGCTGTCAGAGGAGACATGCGTGCACGATCTACATAGTAGCGCGCAAGAGTCAGAAACACCTGCCAATAAAATCTGCGATGCAGCCAGTTCGGCCTGAGCGACTGTGCATGGGAAGGGAGCACGAAGGCCCGCCTGGCAACACCAGGCTGCAACATGCTCGAAGAGAGCCCAGGAGGAGAGGAGGAAGGAGGTCAGCTAGAGGAGATAAAGATGTCGATCACCCAACCACATGATGTGCCCAACTCGCATCTGCCACCATCAAAGGAGCCCCTTCACCGCATGTACATTATAATGGCCCAAACGTATAAGTTGTAATATGTTGTGATCCCGCCGAACATCTGTTGTTGTTTGCCGTTCTCTGCTAAGGTGTGCCCCACGGTCCACCTCCTCGTTTCCCTCCCAGTATACCCACTTCCAGATATCACGGCCTGCTTCTGGGCTGTATATTCATACCGCTTACATAATTAAAACAACTGGTTCTGCATACTGGCGATGGTGCGCACGTACACTTCATTCAAGCACTTGTATCGGCCCGTCAACCATCTAGTCACACATTGACTGTCCCCCGCAATTCCATCCATAGCCAGTCTGCATTAATCCTCCATCGTGCTTCATCCGAGAACAAAGCCACCCATATTTTAGTTTGACGGTCGAGTTCTTTCTGTCATTGTGCTACTTCCGATGTGTATCCGAAGACGCGTCTTTGATCAAGCAGAATTCTAAAATCCTTGTCAACTCAAGTTGCCCAAGCGTATCGACTAGAAATGACTTCCAAACCTGCTCAGTCCAACACATACACTGGCCCCAAAGGGGCCCTGTTTGATCTCAAACAAAGTGAACCCAGGATAAAGTCCATGAACGACACAATGTTGGCACCGACGGGTGCCCGAGATCCAAACGAACATATCATAACATCTCAGTGCTCTATTCACCCGACGCATGGAGCATGCATTGAGAGAGTAGGCCAACCGCACTAGTAAAGTCATGACGTGCACGCTAACGGGCTGGCTGAGAAACGGGAGGGCGTTCGAAAGATGACGCACTGTCACGACGCTCGCGCGCAACAGTGAGCAGGTGCAGAAGTAGAGGGAACAACTGCCACGGGCGTGCTACACAAGATATCAGACTCCACAGGCTCCTGATACAAAATACCCCGGCTCAGATCACCGAGCGCAGGCCGTCCTAGACTGGAAGCCGGCGGTAAACCGTCAACCAGGTTTTTTTTGCGGTTTGCGGTCTCGCTAATCAAGCCCCAATGGGGCAGCGAGCGGGCTCACAGTAAGCCAAGAAAAACTGCGACACTCGTTGAGCTGTACAAGAGTACAAGACAAGGACGCGGGCAAGGACATTCTTTGAGGCAAACAAGCGGCCTGCTTTGAAGCAACAATGTCAGAGGTTTACCTGAATATAAAGTCAATGATTCACACGAGGCCGCTGTACACACCTCACGTCGCCGCTACGAATGAAGCGAAGAACAACGAGAGAGAGCGTCACAGACCAAGAATCAAGCTGTCGCGAAAGAAATACACAATATCAACAAAAAAACAAAGAAACTGTCAGCATAGACCTCATGACATGAATTATCAGTTATCCGTTATCAATGACTCAATGTTGAACGTCCCAATGTCTCAATAGTCACAAACTGCACGCGTGAATTGATCAATCTCTCAATAAGCACAAACTTGCATGAATTGAATTGAAAGGCCTACAATATCTCGATGTTTCATCTCAGTGATCTCTCCGAGACCCAGATAACAAGAAGAGAGCTCTGAACACGCGAATCAGCACCCAGATAACAAGAAGGGAGCGTTCCCCAAATTTCAGCTAGGATACTCGCAAAATGTAGTTTCGGGGTTTATACGACGTCGTTTCTGGCAAAGGTTTTGATCGAAGCACTGCATCTACAGCCCTGCGAATTGCACCATGGAACGCGCAATGATCGACTGCAGGGAACAAAAGCCTGGACTCTCAAAACGAATTTTCAAATCTCTCAGAATCTTCAAAAAAACCGGCCCCAGGTCGTCACATTGCCCATTCTGGCCGGGTCGGCCAACTAGCGCCACCCGCGCCCGAATTCCTCTTAGCTCATATCATCGAAGAGCTCTAAGAGGCATTACCGCGCGCCGTACACACAACATGCTTTGCAAACGACCACTGCCGATACAGAGTAAGTTGCACCAGTGATGGCCGAGAAGCACTGAGCAACTGGGAGCCGGCGGTAAACCGTCAACCAGATTACCGCCGGGGCCCTCGTAGAGCTCTCAACGCGCAAATCAGCGCCCAGACAACGAGGAGAGAGCGGCCCGGGCGGACAATGTGACGACCTGGTGTCGGTTTTTCGAAGATTGTGAGAGATTTGACAATTCGTTTTGAGAACCGGTATTTTTCGCATCTGCAGCGGGCTACGCCGCGTCTGCCTGTCAAATTCTCAGGCCCGCAGCTGCAGCATTACTACAAACACACTTGGCGGAACCGACTTCGCGCAAGATCCAACAAACAGATTCTGCAAGTTCTTAGGCTGCGTTTCGAGGATGCTTTCCCCTGTAATCTCGGCACTACGCTCTCAGAGCTCTACGAGGGCCCCGGCGGCACCCTGATTGACGGTTCACCGCCGGCCCCCAATCAGCACCCAGATAACGAGGAGAGAGCGTTCTCGAATGCCAGCTCAAAGACACGCTAAATGTACTTTTTTTCGGTTTGATACGACGTCGGTTCGGCCAAGTGTTTCGATAGTAATACAGCAGCTACAGACCTGAGAATTTCACTGGCAGGCGCGGCATAACCCACTACAGGTGCGAACAATACTGGTTCCCCGAAACGACTTGTCAAATCTCTCGCAATCTTCAAAAAAACGACCCCAGGTTGACGCAGTGCCCGCCCGGGCCGCGTGGTCCAACTGGAGAGGGCGGTAAACCGCCAACCTTGGTTACCGCTGGGAACTCGCAGAGCTTCCTCGCGATATTCACGCGCGGGGCGCGGGCGCGGCAATCTTGCATTCCGCTCGCGCGAGGGCGCGCTTGCATGGAGGAGGACGCAGAGGAGAAAAAGGAGCGAGAGGGAGAAGGAGATGCAGAAGGCTCAGGCAGAGAAGGAGGAGCAAGAGGAGGATCACGAGCAAGAGGGGGAAGGGTGGAGGGGGAGAACAGCAGCAGATAATGATGATGAAGGGGAGGAGAATATGGAGGAAGAGGTAGAGGAGGAGAAGAAGAGAGGAGGAGGAGCGAATGAAGGAGAAAAAAAAAAAAGGAAAAGGAGGAAGACGCGAAGGAGCAGGAGGAGCAGAAAGAGGGGAGAAGAGGAAGAAGAGGAGGAGAAGGAGACGGCGAAGACGGAGGGGGAGTGGGGGAGAAGGAGAAGTTCCGAGAAGTGCTTCTCAGCTTCGCAGCCAGCCTACAGCTCGAATGAAGTAGAGCAAAATGCAACCATTCCGTTGTTATATCTATTTTTTATTTTTTTTTTAAAAGCACGAATATGTCGTTGGTTCCAGCTCTGGTAGAGGGCCGATCTCAGACGTCTAGATACTCAGAGATAGCGCTTCTGATGATGCTCCTCCGATTGCTGTGCCGAACAGCTGTGCAGCTCCAGATGGTCGAGTTACATCAAGAACGCCATCATCATGTCTTAAAACATTAGCAGGGTACGATTAGTTGTTCGGACCCAGCCCTGGTAGCAGAGCGAGTTCAGACACTTGGATACTTCAGACTAGCGCTTATGCTGGTTCTCTTCCGATGCATGTGCCGAATAGCTCTGTAGCTCATCGGCAGCTCGTGTTAAGTCAAGAAAGTCATCATCAGGTCTTAAAAACTTAGCAGAGTACAAATAGTTTTTCGGACCCAGCTCTGGTAGCAGAGCGAGTTCACGTATTTCGATACTTCTGACTAGCGTGTCTGATGGTTCTCTTCCGATTGCTCTGCCGAACAGCTCTGCACCTCATCTGCAGCTCGTGTTAAGTCGAGAAAAGCATCATATCTGGGAAAATTAACGGAGTACAAATAATTTGTTGGTCTTAGCTCTGGAAGCAGGCCGAGTTCCGACATCTAGATACTTCGGACGAGCGCGCCCGATGAGCTCAGATGGATTAGGTGTGCATGAGCTCTGTAGCTCTACTACAGCTCGAGTTAAGTTAGGAAAACCGACGGCACCTATCAAGATGGCACTCAACAGCCGATCCCGCCTGGGTGCTTTTTGACAATAATATGTACCCGATCGACCTAAGATTAAGATGGCGAGCGGGAATCAGATCGAATATGGGGGAAAACTACTAGAGCTCTAACGAATGTGCAGATTTTGAGAAGATGATTTTAAATAAATAAAAAACTGGAAGCCGGCGGTAAACCTTCAACCAAGTTTTTGCGGGCTTTGCGGCGGGGTCCTCCAGCACATGCAAGCAGCGGTGCTCCCCGCGGCCACCAGGCACAAGTGGCTCTACCGAGCGTGTGAGACGCTATCAATAACAGACGCAATCTGCGAGATTGCGTGAATTAGCTTCGAGGCGGCCGTTAACTCACAGACCGTCACGGTTGACTCCCTATCGAGGCCAAACGCCTCCTCGGCAATCACGTGACACTGTACAGCATTTTGATGTTCTACAAAAGCCTGCAGCCACCAGCCTCCCCCAGCCCCAATATCCGAGGTGCCTCCATCGAAGTGACCCCTCAATCCTAAAACTTTCGAAGTATATAAAGGGGCAAGATACTCGTTTCTCTTCGATGTGTGTGGGCAAGCTCTGCAGGCCCACGTGAGTTCATCAGCATAACTGTTACCCTGGAATCACGAGATAGATTCTGACGAGAAAGCTCAAGTGAGCATCAGCTTACAAAATAGAACATACTCTTTCTCATTTCGAAAAATGCACCCCCGACGGCCGATGGTTCCTCCACGTTTTTGGAAAATCATATTGCAGCTACGGACCTGAGGATTTCACAGGCAAACGAGGCACAACCCACTCCGCGTTACAGAACTGGTGGTTCTCAGAACGAATTGTTAAATCCCTCAGAATTTCCCGCAAACCGACCCCAGGTCGTCACATTATCCGCCCGGCCCGGGTGGGCCAACTAGCTTCGTCCCACGCCGGAATTCCTCTAGCTCATCGATGCCGAAGAGCTCTACGAGGGACTACAGGCAAACAACAAAATGGATATATGTAGCTCGCCGCCAGCTTGATACAAGTTCAGCAAACCATTATGATCTGGAAAAATGCATTCCGATGGTCGACGGTTCGTCCAAATTTGCGAGAGCTGTGCGACAGCTGGAACCCTGAGAATTGCACCATCGAGCGCGCCATGATCGACTGCAGAGACGGAAAATTCGGACTCCCAAAACGAATCTTCAAATCTCTCACAATCTTCGAGCAAACGGACCCAAGTTGACACATTGTCCATTCTGGCCGGGTCGGCCAACTAGCTCCACCCCGCGCAGTAATTCCTCCCAGCTCATCTCGTCGAAGAGCTCTACGAGGTATCTCGTCGACGAGCTCTACGAAGCATACTGCTGCAATTGAAGTCAGAACTATGTAGCTTGCTTCTGCCTCGAGTAACATCCACAAAACGGGCATCATCTCGAAAAATACGTCTCGCCGACCGATAGTTCCAGCAAATGTTTTTTTGATCGAAATACTGCGCCTAGAGCCCTGAGAACTGCGCCATCGAATGCGCCATGATCGACTGCAGGGAACAAGAATCTGGACTCTCAAAACGAATTCTCAAATCTCTCACAATCTTCGAATAACCGACCCAAGACTGGGTGCCGGCGGCAAGCCGTCAACCCTGGCTACCGCCAGGAACTCGTAGAGCTTCCTCGATATACATGAATGGAACGCGGGCGCGGCAATCTCGCATTCCGCGAGCGCGAGGGCGCGGTATCATGGAGGAGGACGCGGAGGAGACGAAGGAGCGAGGAGGAGAAGGAGATGGAGGAGGCTGAGAGAGAGAATGAGGAGGAGGAGAAGGAGCAGGCGGAGGAGACGGAGGGGGAGGAGGAAGAGGAGGATGACAAGCAGAATGGGGAAGGGTGGAGAGGGAGAAGGGGCGATGATGATGATGGTGAAGAGGAAGATAAGAAGAAGGAGGAAGAAAAGGAGCAGAAAAGGAAGGAGGACAAGGCGCAGATGACGGAGGAAGAGGAGAAGGAGAAGGAGGAGAAGGAAGAGGACGAGAAGCAGGAGCACGAATAGTTGTTCGGACCCAGCTCTGGTAGCAGGGCGAGTTCAAACATGTGAATACTTGCAACGAGCGGGCCTGATGATCTTCACCCAATTGCTCTGCCGAACAGCTCTAATATCATCTGCAGCTCGAGCTACATCAAGAAAGGAATCGTCACCTCTGAAAAGAATTACAACCGTGCGAATATTTCTTTGGTTCTAACTCTGAGAGCAGACCGAGTTCGGGCATCTAGATACTCCAGACAAGCGCCCCTTCATTTCGATGCTGTGCCAAACTTCCCTCAAGCTCATCTGCAGCTCGAGTTTTCTCCAGAAAGTCATCATACTCTCAAATGAGCAGAGTACGGATAGTTTTTCAAACCCAGCTCTCGTAGAAGACCGAGTTCGGGCATCTAGATACTCGAGACTAGCGCTTCTCATGGTTCCCAGGCGATCGCTGCGCCGAACAGCTCTGTCCTCGACTCACATCCAGAAACCCATCATCATCTCTAGAAAAATTAGCAGACAAATAATTATTCTGACCCAGCTCCGGTAGCAGACCGAGCTCGGACATCCAGATACGGGGGTAGCGCTTCTAATGATCCTCATCCAATTGCTGTGCCGGACAGCTCTGTAGCTCATCTGCTGCTCGAGCTATATCGAGAAACTCATCATCACCTCTAAAAAATTAGCAGAGTACGAAGAGTTTGTCGGACCAAGCTCAGGTAGCAGACCGAGTTCGGACATCTAGACACTTGAGACAAACGCGCCTGATGCTTGTAGATAGATTGGGTGCGCCTGCCAGCTCCGTAGCTCTTCGCAACTGCCACCATAACACTCAACAGCCGATCCCGCCGGAGTGCTGTTTGACAGTAATATGTACCGGATCGGCCTGACAATCCGATGGCGAGCGGAGATAGGATCGAATATGGAAGGAAAATTATAAAACTTTGCCGAATTTTCAAAATCCGAGAAAATGATTCAAATAATTCAAAAAAACGCAACTTCCGTCGAGATTTTTTGCCGGCTGGGAGCCGGCGGTAAACGGTCAACCTTGGTCACCGCCGAGAACTCGTAGAGCTTCCCTGCGATATACAGGAGTGGGATGCGGGCGCGGCAACCTCGCATTCTGCTCGCGCGGGGGTGCGGTTTCATGGAGGAGGGCGAAGAGGAAGAAGGAGTAAGGGGAAAGCAGAAGAAGGAGGTTGTGGAAGAGAAGGAGAAAAACGTTCCTGTCCATATTCGATCTGATTTCCGCTCGCCATCTTGATTTCAAGCCGATCGGGTACACACTACTTGCAAAAAGCATGCGGGCGAAATCGGTTGTTTGGTGTCCTCTTGACAGGTGCTGCCACTTTTCTGCATTTAACTCGACCTATCCAAGAGCTACAGAGCTCACAGGCACACATATTCAATATCGAATCATGTGGCGCACTAGTTTCAACTATCTAGATGTCCGAACTGGGTCTGCTACCTGAGCTAGGCCGAACAAACTATTCCTACTCTGCTAAAGTTCTTCAGAGATCATGCGGGTTTTCTGAGCTAAAGTCGAACTGCAGATGAGCTACAGCCAGGGAATGATCAGAAGCGCTAGTCTGGATTATCTACATACCTGAACTCGCTCTGTCACTAGCTGCGGGAAAGCTGCAGAGCTGTTCTGCACAGTAAGAGAAAACCATTAGAAGCGCTAGCCTCATGTATCTGGGTGTCTAAACTCACTCTGCTGCCAGCGCTGGTTCTGATAAACTATCCGTACTCGGCCAATCTTTTAAGCGATGATCATGTCACGCCAGAATTTATCTCAGCTCATCTCGTCGACGAGATCCACAAAATAAAAACAAAGCCCCCGTGCAGAAATTACTTTCCAGCTTCGCCGCTTCGCTCTCATGACGGATACGCATACTCTGATAGTCAACTGACGTCTTAATGGCCCTCTTATAACGACGGCGCATGATTGGCAGGAACTTACCTTACCCTCCTCCAAATGTCTCACCATTCACATCACAAGTGAATAGCTTACCTTCCTGTTCAACGGCTCTTGTACCTGGTTTCTGCATCGGGTGTACTTGTTGAACTTTCGCGTCATCGGTACCAATGGGCTCTCATAGAAGATCGATCCGTTCAGAATTTCTTGCGGGCAGCAGCGAGACGGCGTTGGATATCTTCATGCTCAGAAAATTCAATATCCAACAAAGTGCCCAACACCATCATGCGAGTGTCCTGCGGGATCTCGTAAGTAAGAGACTGGGAAGTGAATGCAAAGGGACGGGGGAGGCATGGCAATCTGAAGTGGACGAGGAGGGCCAACAAAACAAGAGGCAAGATATCATAAAGAGCTCTGCTTCCAAGGAAGCCCATGTTGATGAATAGACTCCGTCGGGTCGGTAAGCATAGAAAGAATATCTCCACGCTTCGATGCAGCAAGGATACCATTGTCGGCCCGCAGCCAATGATTGACAAGAAACTTAGACGCCTGGCCACCCAATGCAGGAGCCTCCATGGAGCCCGCACGGATACAAGAGTCCCATGTACCCTCGGCGGAGCACTGTGGGAGTGCAACTTCTGCCACGTTGTTTACATAACTTTCAAAAACAGCATGCGCGATCTCAGGATCCACTCCAAGTTCACGCTAGGATTCAGCAGCCGAACGAACTGTGAGATAATCAAAAAACTGCGCACTGGGAGCTGGCGGTAAACCGTCAACCTTGGTTACCGCCGGGAACTCGTAGGGCTTCCTCGCGCAATGTGGACGCGGCAATCTCGCATTCCGCGCGCGCGAGGGCGGGGGGGATCAGAAGAAGGAGGAAGAGAAGGGTGAAGAAGAGGAGAAGAAGCACATGAAGGACGGAGAGGAGGAGGAGACAGAGAAGAAGCAAGAGCGTGGAATGCGAGCGCGGCAATATTGCATTCCGCGCGAGCGAGGGTGCGGTTTCATGAAGGAGGACGTGGAAGTGAAGAAGGAGTGGAGGAGAAGGAGATGGAGGAGGCTGAGGAACAGAAGGAGGAGGACAAAAAGGAGCAGGCAGAAGAGGAGGAAGGGAAGGAAGGAGAGCAGCATGCCGAGCAGAAGGGGAAGGGTGGAGAGGGCAAAGAGGAACTATTTAGTAGAGTACGAATAATTGTTTGGCACCAGCTCTGGAAGCAGACCGAATTCGGGCATCTAGATACTCGAGACTAGCGCATCTCAAGTTTGTATTTCGATTGCTGTGCCAAACAGCTCAATAGCTCATCTACAGCTCGAGTTGCATAAACTCATGATGAGCTCTAAAAACAGTAACGTACGAATAGTTGTTCGGACCCAGCTGTGGTGGCACACCGAGTTCGGGCATCTAGATACTTCAGAAAAACGCTCCTGGTGATTTTATGTGGATTGTTGTGCCGAACAGCTCTGCAACTCATCTGCAGCTCGAGCTACATCAAGAAAAGCATCGCCATCTCTAGAAAAATAACAGAGTACAAATACTTATTGGAGCCCACCTGTGGTAGAACACCGAGTTCGGACATCTAGATACTTCAGAAGAGCGCTCCAGATGATTTTTGAAATTGCTGAACCGAAAACCTCTGCAGCTCATCTGCAGCTCGAGTTGCATCAAGAGAATCATCCCCATATCTAGAAAAATTAGCAGGGCACGAACAGTTTTCCAGGCCCGGCTTTGGCAGCAGACCGAGTTCAGGCATCTGGATGCTTGGGACTGGTGCGCCTGATGATCCGCTTTCGATTACTGTGCCGAACAGCTCTGTAGCTCTTCTACAGCTCGAGCTAAGTTAAGAAAACCGACAGCACCTGCCAAGGTGTCGCTAAACAGCCGATCCGGCCCATGCTTTTTGGCAGTAATAGATACCCGATCGACCTGAGATTAAGATGGCGAGCGGGAATACGATCAAATATGAGGGGAAAAATAATAGAGCTCTAACGATTTGTTGAAGTTCGATAAATTCCTTTTAAAAAAGTCAAGAACACATAACTTCGGTCGTGGTTTTTTTTGCCAACGAGCCCCCCGGCGCGCTGGAATAACTGGGAGCCGGCTGTAAACCGTCAACCTTGGTTTTTGCGGTCTTTGCGATCGACTATGCGGGCCGTCAGGCCCAGTCGCTAGCAGGACAAAGGGCGGCATACAGAGTCAGGCAAGACACCCACCACTCTTTGAGCGGAAGTGGGCACATGCGAAACTCTTACTCCGAACAAAGTGAAAAGCACGCGGAGCTCTTATACCAACATGCGCGCATGCCCGACACACACACAGCATGGCAAGAGTCAATGCAAACACAAAGTCCGAAGTATGTCGAAACCTCAGAGACACATCGATGATGCGACAGCCGACCGTGTCACGATATTTCCATCAAAGAAACAACATGCACAAACCAAAGAATGTAAGAGAGTGGTGATGCTGATCGGACCCATCTCAGATGGCAGGCCCGAGCACGACGCATACGCCTGGATGTGAGGCTCCGCACGTGAGGCATCAGTCACAATCAAAGTCCAATCCAGTCAGAAATGCGGCGACGAAGCAAAGAGAATTGAGGAAGGAACAAGTACAATTGTCACACAATGAATTCAATGTGCTACCCGCACTCGAAAGAGATCAATATGCAATCCACTCAAGGCAGATCTGGAAGAAACGAGACTTACGAGCACCACTCTAGGCAGTGAGGAACAACGTCCGCGCATACAAATTGCCACCACCAAACCGCAACGAGAAATGAGTATGAGAGGCAGACAATGACAAGCAAGATGAATTACGAGCACCACTCTAGGCACTGAGGAACAAGTCCGCGCATACAAATTGCCACCGCCAAACCGCAACGAGAAATGAATATGAGAGGCAAACAATGCCAAGCAAGATGTACAGGGAGATGGGCAATTGCGTAAGCAAAGCAAAACAACACGCTAGCTCAACGTTCACCTTCGCGGAGGTTCCCCAGGCAGGAGAAAACGAACGTTCGCGGAGCCTTGAGCCTTGAGAGCTGCAGCCGGGAGCTCGTAGAGCTTCCTCGCGCAATGCGGGCGCGGCAATCTCGCATGCCGCGCGCGCGAGGGCGCGGTCTCATGGAGGAGGACTGGAGGAGAAGAAGGAGTGAGGAAGAAGGAGAGGGAGGAGGCTGAGGAAGAGAAGGAGGAAGTAGGAGGAAGAGCAGAAGGAGGAGAAGGAGGAGGAGGATCAAGAAAGGCATCGTCTTCTGACGGAAAATTAGTAGGGTACGAATAGTTTTTCGGTTCCAACTCTGGAAGCAGACCGAGCTCGGGCATCTGAATACTTTGGACTAGCGGTTATGACGATTTCCTTTCGATTGCTGCGACAAACAACTCTGTAGCTCATCTGCAGCTCGAGTTCAACCAAGAAAACCATCACCATCTCTTTACAAAATGTAGAGCACGACAAGTTTTTGTCGGACCCAGCTCTGGAAGCAGACCGAGTTCGGGCATCTAGATACTTGAGACTAGCGCGTCTGATGCTTTCCTCACGACTGCTGTGCCAAAGAATTATGTAGCTCATCTGCAGCTCGAGAAATCTCAAGAAATGCACCATCATCTCTCTAAAAGTTGCAGAGTACGAATAGTTGTTCGGACCCAGCCTTGGTAGCAGACCGAGTTCAGGCATCTAGAGACTTGAGACGATCGATTCGGATGATTTCCTTTCAATCGCAAAAAAAAAAAAAAAAAAAAAAAAAAAAAAAAAAACACTCTGTAGCTCATCCGCAGCTCGAGTTCAGTCAAGAAAACCATCACCACCTCAAAAAAAATGCAGAGCACAAATCGTTCGGGCATCTAGATACTTCAGTGTAGCGCTCCTGATAGTGTCCTTTCGTCTTCTGTGCCAAGCCGCTCTGTAGCTCATCTGCAGCTCGAGTTCAATCACGGAACTCATCATCATCTCCAAGAACATTAGCAGGGCACGAATAGTTGTGCGGGCCCAGTTCTGGTAGCAGACCGAGTTCGCACAGCCTGATGATTCTAGATGCATTAGGTGTACCTGCAAGCTCTGTAGCTCTTCCACAGTTCGAGTTAAATTGAGAAAACCGACAGCACCTGTCAAGATGATACTAAAAAGCCGATCCCGGCTGGATGCTTTTTGACAGTAATATGTACCCGATCGACCTGAGATCGAGATGGCAAGCGGTAATAAGATCGAACACGAGGAGAAAAAATACTAGAGCTCGAACGAATGTTCAATTCTGGAGAAATCGAATTCAAACCGAGCAAAATTATGCAAAACTTCCGTCGGATTTTTCCCAACTGGGGACCGGCGGTAAACCGTCAACCTTGGCTACCGCCGGGAACTCGCAGAGCTTCCTCGTGAAATGCGGGCGCGGCAATCTCGCATTCCGCGCGCGCGCGAGGGCGCGCCATCATGGAGGAGGACGCGGAGGGGAAGAAGCGAGGAGAAGAGGGAGATGAAAGCATCTGGATAGGCGAGACTAGCGCGTCTGACGATTTTCTTTCGATTGCTGTGCCGAACAGCTCTGCAGCTCATCTACAGCTCGAGTTGCATCCATAAACGCATGATCATCTCTGACAAATTAGCAGAGTAGAGAAAGCTGTTCGGACCGAGCTGTGGTAGCGCACCGAAGTCGGGCATCTAGATACTTCATAGTAGCGCTTCTGATGACTTCACGTCGATTACTGTGCCACACAGCTCTGTAGCTTAAATACAGCTCGAGTTACATGCAGAAACTCATCGTCATCTCTTTGGAAAATGGCAGAGCACGAATAGTTTTTAAGACCCAGTTATGGTAGCAGACAGATTTCGGGCATCTAGATACTGGAGACCCGTTACACGATTCTCTGCCGATTGCTGCACCGAAAAGCTCTGCAGCACATATGCAGATCGATTTACATCGAGAAACTCATCATTATCTCTAGAAGATTACAAGAGCATCAGTAGTTTCTTTGTCAGACTCAGCTCTTATAGCAGACCGACCTCGGGCATCTACATACTTGAGACGAGCAAGGTGTCGGATTCCCTGTGGATCACTGTGCCGAACAGCTCTGAGGGCCATCTGCAGCTCGAGCGAAGTTCAGAGAAAGAAGATAAGCAACAAAAAAAACTACCAAGGTGACACTCAACAGCCGATCCCGCCCACATGCTTTTTGCCAGTAATCTGTATCCGATCCACCTGATATTAAGATGGCGAGTGGTAATAAGATCGAATCTGAAAAGAAAAATACCAGAGCTCTGACGAATGTTTGAATTTTAGAACATCGAATTCAAACCGAGCAGGTATCATTAACTAAAAACTTGGTGCCGGCGGTAAACCGTCAACCTTGGTTTTTTGCGGTTTGCGGTCAGAGCTGGTAGCGCTGGGGTCAGCGCCGCTCGCGTCCTGCCACAACTGGCGCATTGCAGTTTCGCAATCCCAGGAGCTTCGAGAGAGGGGCACTACAGGCACAGCCTAATGATGTCCTGAACTCCTCCAAGAAGCTGAGTCGCTGCACAGAGTTCCGCGGACGTGATGGAAGTGCGGAGGGGGGGGAGAAGGAGTGAAACGCAACATCTTCATACAACTGCTGGGCACAAGATGGGGGAAAAGAAAAGCCTGGGAGAACACTACTCACGTACACGTCACATACCCATCCTGCACCAACTCCTTCAGTCGAGACACCCCCGTCAAAGGCACCTCGTACCCCCAATATTGTAATAGTCTTCTGTTGACATTCTCTGATAAACCTCACATCGAAAACTCGCTCTTGTCGTCCTCTCCTCGCATTCCAAGTCATCCGATCCGCCCTCGCATTGCCTTCTCTGTACACCCATTTCCAGATATCATGGCCTGCGCTCGGTGGGATCATCCCCGATGTGGTTGTGAGAGAATAAAGCAAGTTAGATACCTCCGCAATTTCATTCATATACGTAAGAATGCTAGTATTATAGAATCCCGTCAGCCAATTCACAACCACCTGAGAGCCCCCACTTAACTCCATAGAAATGTAACCTGGATAAAATTCCCAAGTACACTGCCTTTCACATATTGTTGCCAATCTCCTGGAGGTCTCAATGTTCTTTGGGTGCACGGGGTCCGTGGACATCTCCTCGCCCTCCTCCTTCCTCACATGTATGTTGTTGTTCTTAAGCACGAAATACGGTATCATATGCTCGTAACTTTCAAGCTCTCGGAGCGCCTGGCGACAGAATTCTGCCCATCCTTTCTGCGACCACTGAAGATGTCCTCTCCCCCAGTACTCACCCCCCACGGATTCAAAGGCGCCAGCCCAGGAGTGGAAAGCTAGCCGAAGAGCACCGTTCGAACGACCGCCGCTGCGACTGATCTCACGAGCCTGCTGGGTTCCAAGATACTCAATAAACAGATCCATTGCCTCCGTCCAAGCAATATTTCCCACGAGCATCAGAGTGCGAGCCTGCAGGTGTGTGTTGAGGATTGCCGACTTCTCCGTCTTCAAGGCCCGCGGAGCAGGCTTGTGACCAAGATTATCATTCAGCCTCTGTGTATTGCCAGAGAGTTGGGTCCTCGTTTTCTTCAGGCCAGCACGTTGGGTTGGGTCCTCCTCCTCCTCTTGTCGACTCCTTTTGGCTCCATGTCTTCCCTCCTCCTTCGCCTCTTTCATCATCCTCGTGTGTCGTTGTCGCCGATTCTCAGACATTGGGACCTCCTCCTCCATCTATTGTTGGTGTGTGGGGGCGTAGACATTGTAGAAGAGCAGGGTAACAGGGGTGGAGGAGGTGGAAGTACATGACACAGGGCGTCCGAGATATCCTTTGCCCACTCCCACTGTTTACGCTGTACTCTTTGAACGAGACTCTCTCGCCCTGTTCGATGAAGTAACGCTCTCCCTGCTCGTATCCTTTTTGTCAAGAAGGGTGTCCGGTTTTCTTCCCGTCGTTTGGACCACCACAGCATTTTGGCCAATAACCCTCCCTCCCTTGCGTGGATGAACTTGAGGCTGTTGGAGTCGATCGCGGCCCCTTCGATGCCATACAGAAAACACTCTTGCACACGACTACAGTATCGAGCAATATTTTTCCTGAGCGGCAGGGACCGATCATAGTAGTAGCTTTTATCACACCAGAATGTTTTTTTTGTTCCGCAAGCTCCCACCTGCGGCGTATCCCGATGCTGCAAACAACAATACATTATCAGCCCATAACATGTAATTGATATTCCAGTCGTTTGGCGCCCCAACAGTTCCTAAGGGATACCCCAGGCCACGCTCAAACCATCCAGTACACACCGGCTCGAAAATCATAATGCTGACGAAAACCCACAGCATTGGGGCTTCCATCGATCCAGTTCTAATACAACTGTCCCAAGGAATATTGAGCGTCTCGATCTCCTGAAAACGAAGTGTTGCCATATTATTGGCATATCCTTCGAGCACTGGGCGCCGGCGGTAAACCGTCAACCTTTCTTACCGCCGGGGAACTCGTAGAGCTTCCTGACCATGCATTATGTCCAAAGAATTAGCAGAGAACGAATAGTTTTTCAGCCCGGACTGCAGACTGAACTCAGGCGTCTAGTGACATCCCATTGCTGTGCTCGACAGTTCTATCTCATCTGCAGCGTGTAAAAAATACTATTAGGGAGAACTTCACGCCTCATGATTTCCTTATGATGTTTCGGCCGCTCGAGTTTAGCTAAGCAATTCACCATCATTTGGAAGGAAATATCGGTCGAATACGAATAATTTTGTGAACCTAGCTCGGGTAGCAGGCCGAGTTCAGACCTCTTGATGCAACAGACGAACGCTCCTGATTCTCGATCGGTTTCCGTACGCTCCAGCTCTGTAGCTCTCCTACAGCCCGAGTTCAATACAGAAAATGGACAACATCTGTCAATATGACTCGAAGAATACGAATAGTTTTTGCGGACCTAGCCCGAGTAGCAAACTCAGTTCGGACCTCTAGATGCAACAGACGAACGCGCATGATAATTTCGAATCAGTTTCTGCGCGTATCAGCTCTGTAGCTGTCCTACAGCCCGAGTTACGTGCGAAAACAGGCAGCACCTCTCAAGATAACTCGAAGGATACGAATAGTTTCGCTAACCTAGTAGCAGACCGAGTTCAGACCTCTGAATGCAACAGACCAACGCGCCTGATAATTCTGCATCGTTTTCTGTGCGCATCAGATCTGTAGCTGCCCTATAGCTCGAGTTAAGTACAGAAAACCGACAGTCCCTGTCGAGATGACTCGAGGGATACAAATAGTTCTGCGAATCCCGCTCGAGTAGCAGACCTAGTTCAGACCTCTGCATGCGACAGACGAACGCGCCTGATGTCTCCGAATCGGTTTCCGTGATTACCAGCCCTGTATCTGCCCTAGACCCCGAGTTAAGTACAGAAAAGCGAGAGCACCTCTCAAGATAACTGAAACAATACGAATAGTTTCGCGGACCTAGCTCAAACAGCAGACGAGTTGGAACCTCTGGATTGAACAGACAAACGCGCCTGCTAATTCTGAATCGGTTTCTGTAAGTATCAGCTCTGTAGCTCTTCTATAGCTCGAGTTATCTTCAGAAAACCGACATCGCGTGTCAAGATGACCCGAAACGGCCGATCCCGCCGCAGTGCTTCTTGGCAGTAATATCTACCCGATCGACCTGAGATTAAGATGGCGAGCGGGAATAAGATCGAATATGACGGGAAAAAATACTAGAGCTCAAAGGAATTGTTGAATTTTGAAAACAAAACAGGGAACCGGCGGTAAACCGTCAACCTGGTTACCGCCGGAACCTCGTAGACCTCTCTGCACGGCGGTTCTCGGAACACATGAAGAAAGCTTCTGGAGCGAGAAACGAAAAACTCGAAAAATCACCTTTTTCTGTTTTTATCCAACGTCGGTTGCTCCAAGTGTTTTGATTGTAATACTGCACCTACGGACCTGAGAATTTGGCTGGCAGACGCAGCATAACCCACTACAGGTGCAAAAAATCTGGTTTCTCAAAATGAATTGTCAAATATGGCGCCGGCGGTAAGCCGTCAAGCTGGTCACCGCCAGAAGCCTCGTAGAGCTCCTTGCACGGATCATATTGCTCAGAATCTAAGCGAGCTTCTAGAAGAAAAAAAAAAAAATGCTATTTTTCATGTCGACGTGAAGTTGGTTTCGCCAAGTGTTTTTAATAAATGTGCGCCAACAGCTCATAGTAAGACGCAGAGGCTCTCATAGTCGTCTACAGGTGCGAAAAATCTGCTTTCTGAAAATGAATTGTCAAATATCTTTCAAATCTTAGCAAAACGGAGCCAAAGTTGTAACATCTTCTTTTCTGCCCGGTCCACCAACTGGGAACCGGCGGTACACCGTCAACCAGGTCGCTGCCGGGCACCTCGTAAAGCTCTTTCCTTGCACAGCACTCCCCCGAACACATGAAGCTTCTAGCCCAAAAACTCGAAAAATCACGATTTCTCGGTTTGTATCCAAAGTCGGTTGCGCCAAGTGTTCTGATAGTAAAACTGCACCTACCTGAGAATTTGACTGGCAAACGCGGCCCACTGGAGGTTCGAAAAATCTGGTTTCTCGAAATGGAGGTCAAATCTTAGCAAAACCAACCAAAAGTCGTCACATTGTCTGCCCGGGCCAGGCGCCGGCGGTGAACCGTCAACCTTTCTTACCGCTCCGGGACTCGTAGAGCTTCCTGACCATATATAATATCGGAAAAATACAGAGAACGAATAGTTTTCCAGCCCAAACGATTTCAGACTCCATGCAACCGTCAAACGCCCCTCATGCTCCTGGATTCTTCTCTGTACGAGCTCTGCAGCTCTCCTACAGCCCGAGTTACGTGCAAAAACCGACATAACCTCTCAAGATGACTCGAACAATACGAATAGTTTCGCGAAGCTAGCTCTAGTATCAGGCCTCTGAATGCAACAGGCCGACACGTCTGATGTCTCCGAATCGATTGCTGTGATTACCAGCCCTGCAGACCCCCTACAGTTTCGCAGACCTAGCTCGGGCAGCAGACCGAGTTCAGACATTTCAATGGAACAGGCGGACGCGCCTGATGTCTCGGAATCGATTCCTGTGGATACCAGCCGCCCCCCCACATCCCGAGTTGAGTGCAGACTGGCACCGGCGGTGAACCGTCAACCTGGTCAGCGCCGGGAACCTCGTAGAGCTCCTTCCACGTGTAAGAGTGCTCAGAGTCGAAGCAGAGAGCTTCTGGAGGCATTTCTTAAACAATAGAACATTCATTTTTTCATGTCGAACATTAAGTTAGTTTCGCCAAGATGCGCCTACAGAGCTCATATTAAGACTCAGAGGCCCTCTCAGTCATCTAGAGGTGGGAAAAATCTGGTTTCTTAATCAATTATGAAATATCTCGATCTTAGCAAAACCGATTAAAGTTAGCACATCTTCTTTTCTGGCCGGATCGACCAACAAGCTTCACCCCGCGCCGGAATTCCTCACGCTCATCGATAACAAAAAGCTCTTCGAGGTAAAACGCACAGCATTTCTCAAGATGGCTCGAACAATACGAACTGGCGCCGGCGGTGGACCGTCAAGCTAGTCACCACCGGGAGCCTCGTAGAGCTCCGTTCACGCGCGAGAGAGCTGAGAGTCGAAAGAGAGAGCTTCTGGAGGCATTTTGCGAAAAATTGAACATATATATATTCAATGTCGAAATAAAGTTGGTTCCTCCAAGTATTTCGGTAGTAAAAGTGCGCCTAGAAAGCTTGTACTGACGCTGTGGCTCTGATAATCAGGTGCAAAAAATCTGCTAACTCAAAATGAATGGTCAAATATATTTCAAATATTTGCAAAACCATTCAAAAAAAAGTCACTTTGTCCTTTCTGCTCGAGTCGACCAAACTAGCTTCACACCGCGCCAGAATTCCTTCAGCTCATCGACAACGAAGAGCTCTACGAGCTATAGTTTTGCGAACCTAGCTCGGGCAGTAAACCGAGATCAGAGCTCTGGATTTAACAGACAAACGAGAATATCTCTCACTTAGTAGCGTCCAAAACCCGGAGAGCAAAGAGAGCACACACCGGAAAGCCTTCCTGGCAAGCCCGCAGTAGCTCTCGGGAAGCTTTTCTGGGGCTCTGGGGGCTCCCCTGCAGCGCTTCTGAAGCGCTGCCAGGAACGCTTCCACGCGTGCTGCACGCGTGCGGGCACGCGTGGACTGGGAACCGGCGGTAAACCGTCAACCAGATTACCGCCGGGCACTTCGTAGAGCTCTTTTCTTGCACAGCGCTCCTCGGAACACGTGAAGGAAGCTTCTAAAGTGAGAGCCGAAACTCGAAAAATCACGATTTTTCGGTTTTCATCCAACGCTAGTTCCTCCAAGTGTTTCGATATAGTAATACTGACAGACGCGAGAAAACCCACTTCCCTTCCTCCCTACCCACCTGCTCACCGAAAAATCTTATCAGATGATTCAGAAAAAAAACGCATTTTTTGGTATCGATACGAAGTTGGTTCCTCCAAGTGTTTTGATAGTAATACTGCCCCGAAAGCCACAAAAAAATCAACAGCAGGTGCGCCACAGCTTACTACAGGGAATAAAAATCTCACCTATGAAAACAAAGTTGAAAATTTCACATAAAGTGAAAAAAACCGACCCCAGGTTACCACATTCTCTCTTTTGGTCGGGCCGGCCAACTAGCTCCAGCCTGCGCCCGAATTCCCCTTAGCTCTTTCCCGAAGAGCTCTACGAGGTACGCGTGCCAGAGGCGCCCGCGGACCCGCTGCCGGGACGACCGAGTTGCTGCGAGGATCGTGGAGCGGCGAAGATGGGTTGCTGGCGGGCACCACCACCGTCCGGCTTCTAATCTAAAACCCTCTAGCTCTCAGAGAGCTCGCCGGGGAAATCTTAGCACTGGGCGCCGGCGGTAAACCGTCAATCTTTGTTACCCCCGGGGGACTCGTAGAGCTTCCTGACAACATATAATGTCGAAAAAAATACACAGAAAAAATACTTTTTTAGCCCAAGCAATTTCAGCCCTCTCGGATGCAACAGCCGAACGCCCCCGATGCTCTCTAGCTCTCCTACAGCCCGAGTTACGTTCGTGAATCGACAGCACCTCTCAAGATGACTCGAACAATACGAATAGTTTGGCGAACCTAGCTCGAGTATCAGACCGAGTTCAGACCTCTGCATGCGACAGGCGGACGCGTCTGATGTCTCTGAATCGATTCCTGTGATTACCAGCCATTACAGGTGCAGAAAGCCGACAGCACCTCTCAGGATGACTCGAACAATACGAATAGTTTCGCGCACCTAGTTCGGGCAGCAGACAGAGTTCGGAGCTCCGGATTCCAAAGGCGGACGCGCCTGATCTCCGAATCGATTCCAGTGTTTACCAGCCATGCAGCCCCGCTACAGCCCGAGCTAAGTGCAGAGAACCGACCGCATCTCTCAATATGACTCGAAGAATACGAATAGTTTCGCGATTCTAGATCGGGCAGCAGACCGAGTTCAGAGCTCTGGATTGACCAAAGGACGGCCACTGATGATTCTCTATCAGATTCTGTACGTATTAGCTCTGTAGCTGTCCTCTAGCTCGAGTTAAGTAAAGAAAACCGAGCGTCTCTCAAGATGACTCGAATAATACGAATAGGTTTGCAAACCTAGCTCGGCTAGCAGACCGAGTTCAGACCTCTGGGTTCAACAGGCGAACGCGCCTGATCATTCTGAATCGATAAGCTGTGCTTACCAGCTCTGTAGCTGTCCTGAAGCTCGAGTTATCTTGAGAAAACCGACAGCGCCTATCAAGATGACTCGAAACGGCCGATCCCGCCCGTGTGCTTTTTGGCAGTAAAAGGTACCCGATCGAGCTGAGATGAAGATGGCGAGCGGAAATAATATCGAATATTACGGGAAAAATACTAGAGCTCTAACGAACTGGAACCGGCGGTAAACCGTCAACGAGGTCACCGCCCGGGTCCTCGTAAAGCTCTTTTCTCACACGGCGCACCTCGGTACATATACAGAAAGAGTCTTTATGTTTTTATCGAAAGATGGTTCCGCCAAGTATTTTCATAGCAATACTGCCCCTAAGGGCCTGAGAATTTGTTTCGGAAACGCGAAATAATCCACTCCGGGTGCGAAAAATACCGTTTCTCAAAATTAATGTTCAAATCTCTCACAAAAGTTGTCCAACCGACCCAAAGTTCGCACATTGTCCGTCGGCACCGGGTCGGCCAACTAGCTGCAACCCGCGCCCGAATTCCTCATCGATGCCAAAGAGCTCGACGAGGTATGTTTGAATTTCGAGAACGAAATTTTCAACTGACTGGCGCCGGCGGTGAACCGTCAATCTTGTCACCGCAGGGAACCTCGTAGAGCTCCTTTCACGCGTAAGAGCTCAGAGTCGAAAGAGAAAGCTTCTGGAAGCAAAAGGGAAACATTGATTTTTTTCGTGTCGACATGAAGTTGGTTCCGCCAAGTTTTTTGATTGTAAAAGTGCGCCTATAGAGCTCATACAAGATAGAGAGGCCCTAATAGTCGTTTACAGGTGCGAAAAAACTGCTTTCTAAAATTTAATTGACGAATATCTTTGAAAAAATTGCAAAACCATCCAAACTGGGCGCCGGCGGTAAACCGTCAACCTTTGTTACTGCCGGGGGACTCGTAGAGCTTCCCGAGCAATTTCAGACCTCTCGGGTGCAATAGCCGAACGCCCCTCATGCTTCAGGATCGTTTTCTGTCGATTCGCGTGATTACCAGCCAGCCTCCTACAGGCCGAGTTCAGTAGAAAACCGACAGCAGCTCTGAAGATGACTTAAACAATACGAACAGTGTCGCGAACCTAGCTCGGGCAGCAGAACGAGTTCAGAGCTATCAATGCGACAGGCGGACGCAACTCATTGCTCCGATTGCAGTGATTACCAGCCCTGCAGCCACCTTACAGCTCGAGTTAAGTGCAGAAAACGGACAGCCATCTCTGAAGATAACTCGAAGAATACAATAGTTTTGCGGTCCTAACTCGGGCAGCATACCGATTTATGAGCTCTCGATTTAGCGGGCAGACGCTACAGCTAGAGTTAACTACAAAATACCGACAACGCGTATTCTGATGACTCGAAACAGCCGATCCCGCCGCGACGCTTTTTTGCAGAAATATTTACCCGATCGGATGAGATCAAGATGGCGAGCGGGAATGAGATCGAATATGGTCCGAAAAAATACTAGAGCTCAAACAAATGGTTAAATTTCGAAAACAAAATTTTCAGTCGACCACTTGGTAGCAACTGGCGACGGCGGTGAACCGTCAACCTGGTCACCGCCGGGAACCTCGTAGAGCTCCTAGTACGCGTAAGAGTGCTCAGCATCAAAAGAGAGGGCTTCTGGACGCATTTCTCGAAAATGAGAAAACATGATTTTTTTCATGACGACATAAAGTTGGTTCCGCCAAATGTTTTGATAGTAAAAATGCATCTAGAGAGCTCATATTAAGACAGAGAGGCCCTCATATTCGTTTACAGGTGCGAAAAATCTGCATTCTCGAAATAAATGGTCAAATATCTTTCAAATATTCGCAAAACCACCCAAACTGGGCGCCGGCGGTAAACCGTCAACCTTTGTTACCGCCGGGGGACTCGTAGAGCTTCCTGACAACATATAACGTGGGAAAAAATTGCAGAGAACGAATAGTTGTCCAGCCTAAGCGATTTCAGACCTCTCTATGCAACATCCAAACGCCCCTCATGCTTCGGGATCGTTTCCTGTGCGCACGAGCTCCGTAGCTCTCCTACAGCCCGAGTTACGTGCGAAGAGCGACAGCACTTCTCCAGATCGCTCGAACAATACGAATAGTTTGGCAAACCTAGCTCGAGTATCAGACCGAGTTCAGACCTCTGCATACGACAGGCGGACACGTCTGATGTCTCTGAATCGATTCCTGTGCTTACCAGCCTGCACCCCCCCCCCTACAGCCCGAGTTAAGTGCAGGAAACCCACAGCATCTCTCAGGATGACTCGAACAATACAAATAGTTTCGCGGACCAAGTTCGGGCAACAGACAGAGTTCGGCTCTCGATTCGAAAAGCGGACGCGCCTGATGTCTCCAAATTGATTCCAGTAATTACCAGCCATTCAGCCCCCCTAAAGCCCAAGTAAAATGCAGAGAACGACAGCATCTCTCAAGATGACTCGAACAATACGAATAGTGTTTTCGATTCTAGAGCGGGCAGCAGACCGAGTTCAGAGCTCTGGATTCAACGGATAACGGCCACTGATCATTCTGAATCAGATTCTGTGCGTATCAGCTCTGTAGCTGTCTTCTAGCTCGAGTTAAGTAAAGAAAACCGAGAGCGTCTCTCAAGATGACTCGAATAATAGGAAAAGGTTCGCGGACCTGGCTCGGCTAGCAGACCGACTTCAGACCTCTGGGTTAAACAGGCGAACGCGCCTAATCATTCTGAATCGATTAGCTGTGCTTACCAGCTCTGTAGCTGTCCTTAAGCTCGAGTTATCTTGAGAAACCGCACCGCGTGACAAGATGACCCGAAACGGCCGATCCCGCCGGAGTGCTTTTTGGCAGTAAAAGCCACCCGATCGAGCTGAGATCGAGATGGCGAGCGGGAATAAGATCGAATATCACGGGAAAAATACTAGAGCTCTCACGACTTGTTGAATTTCGAGAACAAAATTTTCAACCGACCAAAAGTCACCAAAAGGTCCGTCGAGATTTTTCTGCCAACTGGGAGCCGGCGGTAAACCGTCAACCAGGTTACCGCCGGGAGCCTTGTAGAGCTCTTGTCTGCACGACGCAGCTTGGAACACATGGGGAAGCTTTCTTACGCGTGAGCTGAAAAGCTATTACGTTTTTGAGCTTTCACCGAAAGTCGGTTGATTGAAGTGGGGAACCGACAGCACCTCTCAGATCACTCGTATCATACGAATAGTTTCGGGATCAAGATCGAGTAGCAGACCGAGTTGAGACCTCTCGATGGGAGACAAACGCGCCTGATGACTCTGAATCGATTTCTGTAAGTAGCAGCTCTGTACCTCTCCTAAATCTTCAGAAGTACAGAAAACCGTCAACGCGTGTCAAGATGCTCGAAACGGCCGACGGTTCCCTCGCTACGAACCTGAGAATTTCACTGGCAGACGCCGCACAACCCACCACAGGTAAGAAAAATACCGGTTCCCAAAACGAACTCCAAAATTTTGCAGAAAGATTGCAAAACCGACCTAAAGTTACCACATTGTCTCGTAAGGTCGGGTCGGCCAACTAGCTCCACTCTGCGCCCGAATTTCTCTAAGCTCATCATGCCGAAGGCTCTACGAGAAACTAGCTCTCCAGCGCCCCGGAATTCCTCTAAGCTTCCAGGAATATTTTGCTAAGGGAAGCTCTACGAGTTAAGTTGCCACATTGTCCGCCTCGGCCGTGAGCGAACTAGCTCCACCCCGCGCCGGAATTCCTCTAGCTCATCGATGCGCAAGAGCTCTACGAGGTAAACCCGAAGAGCAAAGGGACCGTCGAGAGGGGACTGGGCGCCGGCGGTAAACCGTCAACCTTCGTTACCGCCGGGAGACTCGTCGAGCTTCCTAGCTAGACTTAAGTTGAGAATACCGACAGCACCTACCAAGATTCCGACTTATAGTGAATATTTTTTTTACCTCTGAATGCGGCTGGTAGACGCGTCTGATGTCTGCGAATCGACTTCTTTCATTACCAGCCGTGCAGCCCCCCCATACAGCCCGAGTTAAGCAGAAATCTGACAGCATCTCCAAGAATGACTCACGATCTAATTCGGAGATCTAATTCGGGCAGTACTCTGGATTCGACAGGCGCACGCGTCGGATGTCTTCAAATCGATTCCTATGACCACCAGCACTGTAGCGCCCCTCAGCGCGAGTTCAGTGAAGAAAACCGAGAGCACTTCTCAAGATAACTCGACCAATACGAATAGTTTAGCGATTCTAGATCGGACAGCAGACCAAATTCAGAGCTCTGGATTCGACAGACAAACGCAACTGATGATTCTGAATCGATGTTTGAAAATATCAGCTTTGTAGATGTCCTACAGCTCGAGTTGAGTACAGAAAACTGAGAGTTTCTGTGAAGATGACTCGAATAATACGAATAGGTTTGCGGACCTAGTTCGGCTGGCAGACCGAGTTCAGACCTCTGCATTCAACAGCCGAACGCGCCTAATCATTCTACATCGATTAGCTGTGCTTACCAGCTCTGTAGCTGTCCTAAAGCTCGAGTTATGTTCAGAAAACCATCAGCGCGTCAAGATGACTCAAAACGGCCGATCCCGCCACAGTGCTTTTCGATAATAATATTCACCCGATCGAGCTGAGATCAAGATGGCTCGCGGAATAAGATCGAATATTGCGGGAAAGAATACTAGAGCTCTCACGAATGGTGAATTTCGAGAACGAAATTTTGAACCGACGAAAAGTCATCAAAAGTTCTGTCGAGTTTTTTCTTGCCAACTGGGCGCTGGCGGTAAACCGTCAACCTTTGTTACCGCCGGGGGACTCGTAGAGCTTCCTGACAACATATAATGTCGAAAAAAATTGCAGAGAACGAATAGTTTTTCAGCCCAACTCGAGTATCAGACCGAGTTCAGACCTCTGAATGCGACAGACGGACGCGTCTGATGTCTCCGAATCGATTCCTGTGATTACCCGCCCTGCAGCCTCCCTACAGCCCGAGTTAAGTGCAGAACGCCGACAGTAGCTCTCAAGATGACTGGAAGAATACGAACAGTTTCGTGATTCTGGATCGCGCAGCAGACCGAGTTCAGAGCTCTGGATTCGACAGACAAACGCGACTGATGATTCTGAATCGGTTTCTGTAACTATCAGCCCTGTAGCTGTCCTATAGCTCGAGTTAAGTACAGGAAACCGAGAGCGCCTATCAAGATGATTCGAATAATACGAATAGGTTTGCGGACCTGGCTCGGCTAGCAGACCGAGTTCAGACCTCTGGTTGGAACAGCCGAACGCGCCTGATGATTCTGAGTCGATGAGGCGTGCTTACCAGCTCTGTAGCTGTCCTATATCTCGAGTTAAGTTCAGAATACCGACAGTGCGAATCAAGATGACTTGAATAATACGAATAGGTTTGCGGACCTAGCTCGGCTAGCAAACCGAGTTCAGAGCTCTGGATTCAACAGGCGAACGCACCTAATCATTCTACATCGATTAGCTGTGCTTACCAGCTCTGTAGCTGTCCTACAGCTCGAGTTAAGTACAAAATACCGACAACGCGTATCAAGATGACTCGAAACGGCCGATCCCGCCAGTGTGCTTTTTGGCAGTAAAAGATACCCGATCGAGCTGAGATCAAGATGACGAGCGGGAATAAGATCGAATATCACGGGAAAAAATACTAGAGCACAAACGAATTGTTGAATTTCGAGAACAAAATTTTCTACCTACCAAAAGTTGTGAAAAGTTCAATTCTTTTTTTTCGAGCCAACTAGCTCTCCAGCGCGCCGGAATTACTCTTAAGCTTAACTAGTAGAGCTTCCTTTAGCAAGTTATTGCTGGAAGCTTAAGAGTAATTCCGGGGAGCTGGAGAGCTAGTACCTCATGAGCTAGAGGAATACCTCGTAGAGCTCTTCGGCATCGATGAGCTAGAGGAATTCCGGCGCGGGGTGGAGCTAGTTAGCCCAGCCGGCCGAGGCGGACAATGTGGCAACTTTTGGGTGGTTTTACGAAAATTTCAAAGATATTTGACCATTTATTGTGAAAAAGCAGATTTTTCGCACCTGTAGTGAGTTATGCCGCACTCGCCAGTAAAATTTTCAGGTCTGTAGGTACAGTATTACTATCAAAACACTTGGAGGAACCAACGTTGACTGAAAACAGAAAAACGTGATTTTTCGATTTTTTCGTTTCTCGCTCCAGAAGCTCTCTTGATGTATTACGAGAAGCGCGGTGTTAGAAAAGAGCTCTACGAGGGTCCCGGCGGTAATCTGGTTGACGGTTTACCGCCGGTTCCCAGTTCCGGCGCAGGGTGGAGCTAGTTGGCCCACCCCGCCGAGGCGGACAATGTGGCAACTTTTGGGTGGTTTTGCGAATATTTGAAAGATATTTGACCATTTATTTTGAGAAACCAGATTTTTCGCACCTGCAGTGGGCTATGGCGCGTCCGCCAGTAAAATTTTCAGGCCCATAGGTGCAGTATTACTATCAAAACACTTGGAGGAACCGAGGTTGTATAAACGCAGAAAAACGTGATTTTTCTAGTTTTTTGTTTCTCGCCTCAGAAGCTTTCTCCATGTGTTCCGACGATCGCTGTGCAAGAAAAGAGCTCTACGAGGTTCCCGGCGGTAACCAGGTTGACGGTTTACCGCCGGCTCCAGTTGGCAAGAAAAATCTCGACGGACCTTTTGGTGACTTTTGGTCAGTTGAAAATTTTGTTCTTAAAATTTGACCATTCGTTAGAGCTCTAGTATTTTTTCCCATGATATTCGATCTCATTCCCGCTCGCCATCTTGATCTCAGCTCGAGTGGGTAACTTTGAAGGCCAAAAAGCAGGCAGGCGGGAACGGCCGTTTCGAGTCATCTTGTCACGCGGTTTCGGTATTTTCTACTTAACTCGAGCTGTAGGGCAGCTACAGTGCTGGTAAGCACACCTATCGCACTCAGAATCATCAGGCGCGCTCGCCTGTTGAATCCAGAGGTCTGAACTCGGTCTGCTAGCCTAGGTGCACAAACCTATCCGTATTATCCGAGTCAACTTGATACGCGTTCTCGGTATTTTCTACTTAACTCGAGCTGTAGGGCAGCTACAGTGCTGGTAAGCACATCTATCGCACTCAGAATTATCAGGCGCGTTCGCCTGTTGAATCCAGAGGTCTGAACTCGGTCTGCTAGCCGAGCTAGGTTAGCAAACCTATTCGTATTATTCGAGTCAACTTGATACGCGTGGTGGGTATCTTGTACTGCATTCGAGCTGCAGGGCAGCTACAGAGCTGGTAAGCACATTCATCGCATTCAGAATCATCAGGCGCGTTTGCCTCTTGACTCGAGAGGTCTGAACTCGGTCTGCTAGCCGAGCTAGGTCCGCAAATATATTCGTATGACTCTTGAGAAACGCTCTCGGTTTTCTGTACTCAATTCGAGCTGTATCTTATTCCCGCTCGACATCTTGATCTCAGATCGATCGGGTAACTTTCAAGGCCAAACAGCACTCTGGCGGGATCGGCCGTTTCGAGTCATCTTGATATGCGCTGACGGTTTTATGAACATAACTCGAGCTGTAGGGCAGCTAC
Organism: Prorocentrum cordatum; assembly: GCA_963575745.1. NCBI lineage: Eukaryota > Dinophyceae > Prorocentrales > Prorocentraceae > Prorocentrum > Prorocentrum cordatum. Next base: position 36,756 of record CAUYUJ010003210.1, read on the forward strand.
AGATGTCTGAACTCGGTCTGTGAGCCGAGCTAGGTCTGCAAATCTGTTCGTATAATTCGAGTCATCTTGACAGAAACTCTCGTTTTCTGTACTTAAATCGAGCTGTAAGACAGCTACAGAGCTGATATTTACAGGAACTGATTCAGAATCGTCAGTTGCGTTTGTTTATCGAATCAAGAACTCTGAACTCGGTCTTCTGCTCGATCTAGAATCGCGAGATTATTCGTATTGGTCGAGTCATCTTGAGAAGTGCTCTCGGTTTTCTTCACTGAACTTGCGCTGAGAGGGGGCTACAGTGCTGGTTGTTATATGAATCGATTTAAAGAGATCATGCGCGTCTGCCTGTCGAATCCAAAGCTCGCAACTCGGTCTGCTGCCCGAACTAGGTTCGCGAAACTATTGTATTATTCGAGTCATCCTGAGAGATGCTGTCGGTTTTCTGTCCAAAACCCGGAGAGAGAAGAGAATCTCGGGGACGGGGAAATCTTTTCTGGAGAGGCTTGGAAGCCTCCTGGGGCGCGGCGGAACCGCTGCCAGAAACGCTTCCATGCGTGCCTGCACGCATGCGGGCACGCGTGGAAGCTTGCCGGAAGCTCTCCCGGACGCGCTGCCGGGTCGAACGACTTGTTGCGGGGACTGGGCGCCGGCGGTAAACCGTCAACCTTAGTTTTTCGTTTCGCGGACACACGGGCCCTAGGGCCCCGCCCAGTCCGAGGCGGGCGGGCACGCCAAACGCGGGCCACCGAGCGGCTAAGGCGAAAGCCTCACCACGCCGGGAGACTCGTAGAGCTTCCTAACTCGACTTAAGTTGAGAAAACAGACAGCACTGAACAAGAATCTGACTTATAGTCAATAGTTTTTGACCTCGGAATGCGACGACGGACGGACCTGTCATTACCAGCCCTGCAGCCCCCCTACAGCCCGAGTTAAGGGCAGAAAACCGACAGCATCTCTCAGGATGACTCGAACAATAGGAATAGTTTCGCGGACCTAGTGCGGGCAGCAGACAGAGTTCAGAGCTCTTTATTCGACAGGCGGACGCGCCTGATGGCTTCAAATCGACCCAAGTGATTACCAGCCAAGCAGCCCCCCGACACCCCGAGTTAAGTCCAGATAACCGACAGCATCACGCGAGCGACTCGAACGATACGAATAGTTTCGCGATTCTAGATAGGGCAGCAGACCGAGTTCAGAGCTCTGGATTCGACAGACAAACGCAACAGATGATTCTGAATTCGTGCCTGTCAATATCAGCTCTGTAGCTGTCCTACAGCTCGAGTTAAGTGCAGAAAACCAAGAGTTTCTGTCAAGATGACTCGAATAATACGAACAGGTTTGCGGACCTAGCTCGGCTAGCAGACCGAGTTCAGACCTCTGGGCTCAACAGGCGAACGCGCCTGATCATTCTGCATGTAGTAACTGTGCTTATCAGCTCTGTAGCTGCCCTAAAGCTCGAGTTATGTTCAGAAAACCGTTAGCGCATATCAAGATGGCTGAAAACGGCCGATCCCGACAGGGTGCTTTTCGATAGTAATATTCACCCGATCGAGCTGAGATCAAGATGGCGAGCGGGAATAAGATCGAATATCACGGGAAAAAATACTAGAGCTCTAACGAATGGTCAAATCTCGAGAACAAAATTTTCAACCGACCAAAAGTCAGCAAAAGTTCCGTCGAGATTTTTCTTGCCAACTAGCTCTCCAGCGCTCCGGAATTACTCTTAGCTTCCAGCAATAACTTGCTAAGGGAAGCTCTACGAGTTATTCTGGAGCGCCGCGGAGGAGCTCCTGGCGGGCACCACCACCGTCCGGCTTCTCAATCTAAACTCTTTAGCTCTCAGCGAGCTCTCCGGGAATGGCGCCGGCGGTGAACCGTCAACCTGGTCACCGCCGGGAACCTCGTAGAGCTCCTAACACGCGTAAGAGTGCTCAGTATCAAACGAGAGGGCTTCTGGAAGCATTTCTCAGAAAAGAGAAAACATGATTTTTTTTTCATGTCGACATGAAGTTGGTTCCTCCAAGTGTTTTGATAGTAAAAGTGCATGTAGAGAGCTCATATTAAGACGCTGAGGCCATCATAGTTGTCTACAGGTGCAAAAAATCTGCTTTCTCAAAATAAATGGTCAAATATCTTTCAAAAAATCGCAAAACCACCCAAAAGTTCCCACATTGTCCGCCTCGGCCGGGAGGGTCAACTGGGCGCCGGCGGTAAACCGTCAACCTTTCTTACCGCCGGGGGACTCGTAGAGCTTCCTGACAATATATAATGTGGAAAAGAATTTCAAAGAACGACTAGTTTTGCAGCCCAAGCGATTATAGACCTCCGAAGATGACTCTAACAAAACAAACGAACAGTTTTCCAATCGAGCTCGAGTATAAAACCGAGTTCAGACCTCTGAATGCGACAGGCGGACGCGTCTGATGTCGGCGGATCGATTCCTGTGACTACCAGCTCTGCAGCCCCCCATACAGCCTGAGTTAAGTGCAGAAAACCGAGAGTACCTCTCAGGATGACTCGAATAAGACAACAGTATCGCGGATCTCGTTCGAGCAGACCGTGTTCCGAGCTCTCGGTTCGACAAACGGACGCGCCTGATGTCTCGAAATCGATTCCTGTGACCAGCACCACTGTAGCCCTCCCCCAGCACGATTTAAGTACAGAAAACCGAGAGCACTTCTGAAGATGACTCCAACAATATCAATAGGTTCGCGAACATAGCTCGGGGAGCAGGCCGAGTTCAGAGCTCTTGATTCAACAGGCGAACGCGCCTGATAATTCTCAATCGATTTCTGTGATTATCAGCTCTGTGGCTGCCCTACAGATCGAGTTAAATACAAAAAACCGAGAGCGTCTGCTACAATGACTCGAATAATACGAATAGATGTGCGACCCTAGCTCGGCTAGCAGACCGAGTTCAGACCTCTCGATTCAACAGGCGAACGCGCCTGATCATTCTGAATGCATTAGCTGTGCTGACCAGCTCTGTAGTTGTCCTGAAGCTCGAGTTATCTTGAGAAAACCGACAGCGCGTATCAAGATGACTCGAAACGGCCGTTCCCGCCTCCCTGCTTTTTGGCCTTCAAAGTTACCCGATCGAGCTGAGATCAAGATGGCGAGCAGGAATAAGATCGAATATCATGGGAAAAAATACTAGAGCTCTAACGAATGGTCAAAATCCGAGAACAAATTTTTCAACCGACCAAAAGTCATCAAAAGTTCCGTCGAGATTTTTCTTGCCAACTAGCTCTCCAGCGCGCCGGAATTACTGGCGCCGGCGGTGAACCGTCAACCTGGTCACAGCCGGGAAGCTCGTAGAGCTTCTCTCACTGGGGAGCGTGCAGGGAATCGACACAGAGTGAAAAAAACGGATTTTCCGAGAATCTTGATTTTCGATTTTTTTGATGTTCATATTTCTCAGTTCCCGGAAATCAACTCATGTAATAATGCATCGGGAGCGCTGAGCTGCTATCAGAGAGGAGTTTATATGCCAATGCGACGCGCAAAAATCTGCTTCCTAGAAATAAATGGTCAAATGTCTTTTAAATTTTTGCAAAACCGACCAAATGGCGCCGGCGGTAAACCGTCAACCTGGTCACCGCCGGGAACCTCGTAGAGCTCCTAGCGCGCGTAAGAGTGCTCAGCATCAAAATAGAGGGCTTCTGGAAGCACTTCTCGAAGAAGAGAAAAAATGATTTTTTTCGTGTCGACATGAAGATGGTTCCGCCAAGTGTTTTGATAGTAAAAGTGCGCCTACAGAGCTCATATTAAGACAGAGAGGCCCTCATAATCGTTTACAGGTGCGAAAAATCTGCTTTCTCAAAATAAATGGTCAAATATCTCTCAAATATCTGCAAAACCACCCAAAAGTTACCACTTTGTCCGTTCTGGTCGGGTCGACCAACTGGCGCCGGCGGTGAACCGTCAACCCGGTCACCGCCGGGAACCTCGTAGAGCTCCTCTCACTAGTAAGAGTGCAGAGAATCGACACAGAATCAAAAAATGGAGATTTTTCGAAAATCTTGAAATTCGTTTTTTTCGATGTTGATATTCGCTCAGTTCCCGGAAGTCAACTTATGCAAAAATGCATCGAGAGAGCTGAGCTGCTGTCAGAGAGGAGTTCATATGCCAATGCTCGGCGTAAAAATCTGCTTTTTCAAAATAAATGGTCAAATATCTTTCAAATTTTGGCAAAACCACCCAAAAGTTGTCACATTGTCCGCCTCGGCCGGCTGGGCAAACTAGCTCCACCCCGCGCCGGAATTCCTCTAGCTCATCGACTGGCGCCAGCGGTGAACCGTCAACCTGGTCACCGCCGGGAACCTCGTAGAGCTCCTTTCACGCGTGAAAGAGACAGCTTCTGGAAGCAGAAGAAAAATTGTTTTTTTCGTGTCGACATGAAGATGGTTGCTCCAAGTGTTTTGATAGAAAAAGAGCGCCTGAGGAGCTCATACTAAGACAGAGAAGCCCTCATAGTCGTTCACAGGTGCGAAAAATCTGCTTTCTCAAGATAAATGGTCAAATATCTTTCAAAAAATCGCAAAACCACCCAAAAGTTACCACTTTGTCCGTCCTGGCCGGGTCGGCCAACTGGGCGCCGGCGGTAAACCGTCAACCTTGGTTTTTTGCTTTGCTCGGAGCCCACAGGGACAGAGGAGCCCCCGCTCAGGATTCAGGTCCGCAGCAGAGGAGCAGCAGGTGCTCAACACCTTCAGCGAGGCGCTTGCTGGCCAAGAGCTCAGCTTGACTAACCGTGCAGGTCGGCGGGATGGCGGCAGCCTCCGAGGCTATACTGAATAGCCAAGAGCCTTGAGAGTGTTGAAGAGCAGGGAGGGGGAGCACGAATAAGTCAATAACCCAACCAATGCCAACACCGTGGGAGGAACGACCACCATCGAAGTAGCCGCGAATCCCCTTTATTTGTTCCCTTCTGGAGTATGAATGCACGGGTCGAAAGTACGATGGTTCTGGCCCGTGCGGGCCTTCCAAGTTTCAGCATCAGCACGCTCGTTTCCCTCACGATAAAACCACTTCCAAGGATCTAAACCCCAAGACGGCGGCCTCAGGTTCACGCGGTAGTTCAAGTGTAATCTGTATAATATACTTTGAATGTGTGCAATGGTCTCACAATACACTTCCGTCGTACATACATCTTGCCCCACCAGCCAGTTCACTACCACCTGCGAGTCACCACAGAGCTCGACGGGAATCCCTTCAGCCTCATAGTTCCAGACGCTGGCATTCTCGAAGTTAAAGGCGAGCCGCTTTGCAATCTCATTATTTCTCTCCTCCGTCCCCTCCGCCTCCTCCTCGTCGTTTTTCGGCCTCCAGGGTTTTGGTTCAGGCAGGTGAGCATACTCTAAAACATGTTGTAGGTCCCATTCCGAAAGCAACGTACGGATAAAACATCTCCACCCTGCCTGAGTCCACTCAAGAGTATCATACCAAGCATCTCCACCCACCGTCTCAAATGGCAAGCCCCACGGACGAAGTCCCACCGTTTTCCCACCTTCCCTTCGACGTGTAAAGGATCGTGCTTCCTGCGAATTATATGTGCGAATAACGGCATCCATCTGCTGTGTCCACGGGCTGGCGGCATGCATCATCGTGTAACGACCTTGGTTACCGCCGGGGAACTCGTAGAGCTTCCAAGCTCGACTTAAGTTGAGAAAACCGAGAGCACCTACCAACTTTCTGACTCATAGTGAATATTTTTTGACCTATGAATGCGACAAGCGGACGCGTCTGATCAGACCGAGTTCAGAGCTCTCAATGCGACAGGCGGACGCGTCTGATGTCTGCGAATCGACTCATGTGATAACCAGCCCTGCAGCCCCCCTACAGCCCGAGTTAAGTGCAGAAAACCGACAGCATCTCTCAGGATGACTCGAATACTATAGTAGTTTCGCAGACCTGTTTCAAGCAGCAGACCAAGTTCTGAGCTCTCGAATCGACCAACGAACGCGCCTGATGTGTGCAAATCGATTTCTATGACCCGCAGCACTGTAGCCCTCCCCCAGCACGAGTTGAGTGCAGAAAATTGAGAGCACTTTCACAATAATTCGGACAATACGAATAGTTTCGCGAACCTAGCTCGGGCAGCAGACCCAGTTGAGAGCTCTCGATACAACAGACAAACGCGCCCGATAATTGTCAATCGATTTCTGTGACTTTATGCTCTGTAGCTGCCTACAGCTCGAGTTCAGTACAGAAAACCGAGAGCGTCTGTCGAGATGGATCAAATAATACGAATAGATTTCCGGACCTAGCTCGGCTAGCAGACCGAGTGACCTATGGAGTTAAGGGGCGAACGCGTCTGATAATTCTGAGTGCGATAGGTGTGCTTACCAGCACTCTAGCTGCCCTGCAGCTCGAATTAAGTACAAAATACTCACCACGCGTATCAAGTTGACTCGAATAATACGAATAGGTTTGCGGACCTAGCTCGGCTAGCACACCGAGTTCAGACCTATGGATTCAACAGGCGAACGCGCCTGATCATTCTGAATGCGATAGGGGTGCTTACCAGCACTGTAGCTGCCCTACAGCTCCAACGCGTATCAAGTTGACTCGAATAATACGAATAGGTTTGCGGACCTAGCTCGGCTAGCAGACCGAGTTCAGACCTATGGATTCAACAGGCGAACGCGCCTGATGATTCTGAGTGCGATAGGCGTGCTGAACAGCACTGTAGCTGCCCTACAGCTCGAGTTAAGTAGAAAATACCGACAACGCGTATCAAGTTGACTCGAATAATACCAATATGTTTGCGAACCTAGCTCGGCTAGCAGACCGAGTTCAGACCTATGGATTCATCAGGCGAACGCGCCTGATGATTCTGAGTGCGATAGCTGTGCTTACCAGATCTGTAGCTGTCCTACAGCTCGAGTTAAGAACAAAATACCGAGAACGCGATTCAAGATGACTCGAAACGGCCGATCCCGCCAGTGTGCTTTTTGGCAGTAAAAGGTACCCGATCGAGCTGAGATCAAGATGGCGAGCGGGAATAAGATCGAATATCACGGGAAAAAATACTAGAGCTCTAACGAATGTTCAAATTTCGAGAACAAAATTTTCAACCGACCAAAAGTTGTGAAAAGTTCAGTTCTTTTTTTTCGAGCCAACTAGCTCTCCAGCGCGCCGGAATTACTCTTAAGCTTCCAGCAACTGGCGCCGGCGGTGAAACCTGGTCACCGCCGGGAACCTCGTAGAGCTCCTCTCACTAGTAGAGGTGCAGAGAATCGACACAGAATCAAAAAATTGAGATTTTTCGAAAATCTTGAAATTCGATGTTTTCGATGTTCATATTCGCTCAGTTCCCGGAAGTCAACTCATGCAAAAATGCATCGAGAGAGCTGAGCTGCTGTCAGAGAGGAGTTCATATGCCAATGCTCGGCGTAAAAATCTGCTTTTTCAAAATAAATGGTCAAATATCTTTTAAATTTTCGCAAAACCACCCAAAAGTTGTCACATTGTCCGCCTCGGCCGGCTGGGCCAACTGGGCGCCGGCGGTAAACCGTCAACCTTTGTTACCGCCGGGAGACTCGTAGAGCTTTCTGACAGTATATAGTGTGGGAAAAAATCCAGAGAACGATTAGTTTTCAGCCCAGGCGATTTCAGACCTCTCAAGATCACTCTAACGAAAAACAAACAGTTTCGCAACCCAGTTCGAGTATCAGACCGAGTTCAGACCTCTCAATGCGACAGGCGGATGTCTGCGAATCGACTCATGTAATTTCCAGCCCTGCAGCCCCCCTACAACCCGAGTTAAGTGCAGAAAACCGACAGCATCTCTCAGGATAACTCGAACAATACAATAGTTTCGCGGACCTCTTTCGAGCAGCAGACCAAGTTCTGAGCTCTCGAATCGACCGACGAACGCGCCTGATGTGTGCAAATCGATTTTTATGACCCGCAGCACTGTAGCCCTCCCCCAGCACGAGTTGAGTGCAGAAAATTGAGAGCACTTTTCACGATGATTCGGACAATACGAATAGTTTCGCGAACCTAGCTCGGGCAGTAGGCCGAGTTCAGAGCTCTCGATACAACAGACAAACACGCCCGATAATTCCAATCGATTTCTGTGACTATAGGCTCTGTAGCTGCCCTACAGCTCGAGTTAACTATAGAAAACCGAGAGCGTTTGTCAAGATGCCTCGAATAATACGAACAGATTTGCGGATCTAGCTCGGCTAGCAGACCGAGTTCAGACCTCTGGAGTCAAGAGGCGAACGCGCCTGATGATTCTCAATGCGATGGATGTGCTTACCAGCTCTGTAGCTGCCCTGCAGCTCGAATTAAGTACAAAATACCCACCACGCGTATCAAGTTGACTCGAATAATACAAACCTAGCCGGCTAGCAGACCGAGCTCAGACCTATGGATTCAACGAGCGAACGCGTCTGATGATTCTGAGTGCGATAGCTGAACTGACCAGCACTATAGCTGCCCTACAGCTCGAGTTAATTAGAAAATACCGACAACGCGTATCAAGTTGACTCGAATAATACGAATAGGTCTGTGGGCGTAGCTCGGCTAGCAGACCGACTTCAGACCTATGGATTCAACAGACAAATGCGCCTAATGATTCTGAGTGCGATAGGTGTGCTTACCAGCGCTGTAGCTGCCCTACAGCTCGAGTTGAGTATATATTACCGACAACGCGTATCAAGATGACTCGAAACGGCCGATCCCGCCAGTGTGCTTTTTCGCAGTAAAAGGTACCCGATCGAACTCAGATCAGGATGGCGAGCGGGAATAAGATCGAATATCACGGAAAAAAATACTAGAGCTCTAACGAATGTTCAAATTTCGAGAACAAAATTTTGAACCGACCAAAAGTTCTGAAAAGTTCAGTTCTATTTTTCGAGCCAACTAGCTCTCCAGCGCGCCGGAACTGGAACCGGCGGTAAACCGTCAACCAGATTACTGCCGGAGCCCTCGTAGAGCTCTTTTCTCGCACGGCCCTGCTCGGTACACGTCTGGAAGAAAATCAGAGAAAAATCGAAAAATCACATTTTTATGTTAATATCTGAAGATGGTTTCGCCAAGTGTTTTGATAGTAAAACAACACCTACAGTTCTGAGAATTCATTGCCGAACGCAAAATAACCCACTCCAGGTGCGAAAAATACCAGATCTCAAAACAAATGTTCAACAAATGTTCAAATCTCTCACGAAGTTCGTCGAACCGACCCAAAGTTCGCACCAAAGTTCGCACATTGTCCGTCGGGGCGGGTCGGTCAACTGGGCGCCGGCGGTAAACCGTCAACCTGGTTTTTGAGTTTGAGTCAGGGCGCGGACAGCTGTGACAGCTGAGCCCTAAGACTCCCAAACGGAGCACAGGGTAGCTGGAGAGGGCAACTCTTATCATCACACTGCCGAGCCACTGAGGCATAGGCAACGGAATAGGATGCAGGAACAAGGAAAAGGATGCAATACAACATGTGAAAATGTAAAGGTGTTGGAGAGCTCCAAGCAAGATGAAATGAGTCAGCTGCTTGGATGAAAGATGCTACCCAAAATGTGCTCCACGGCCATACAGAGCCGTTGTGCTGCAATCATCTCACAAAACATGACAGAAGCAGAGGCATCAAGCGAGACAGCTTCCTCCGCCACCAACTGCCACGTCCCGTGTACACACAAATCTATACACCATCCTGCAGCACATCCCTCCACAGAGCGACCTCCGTCGAAGAATCCACGGAGGCCGTCTAGTTTTGTTTTACTCGCATGTTCAATAAGTGAGGTATGGAACGTAACGTAACTATTTTTTGTTCTGGCCAACCATGTCAGCCTGTCAGCTCTTTCGTTTCCTTCTCGATAGATCCACTTGAACATATTGTGGCCCCAACTCGGAGGCCTCATACCATACAACACAGAGATATGCTCCAGCCTATTTTGAATGTCGCCAAGAATGTGCTTGTAGATAATATTGGATGTTGCCCAGAGACCGTTAATCCAATTCACCCCTGTGGCGGAGTCCCCAATCAATTCCATCGGTATCGAGTCCCGAGGCTCCGCATTCCACTCCGATGCATGTTCATTAATGTACGCAAGTCGTTTCTCCATCTTCTCGTCCTCCTTCCTTTGCTGCTCCTCCGTCTTCTCCCTCTCCTCCTCCTCCCTAGCATATCCCGCAGGTTGTGCATGTTTAAAGTAACAGTACCCCCACGCCTCCTCCATGTTAGTAACATCCAGTGCCCGCTTCAGAAATTCTTTCCATCCCTGACGTGAAAAGGATAACGTGTGATACCAATCCTTCCCTGATACCAACTCGAAAATGTAATGGAAGTTTCTCAACGCCAGTGGTCTCCCCCCCTCATGCCGACGCGTCATTAATGGGCGTTCTTTCCAAGGCAGCGATGCAATGAAGGCCTGCCGTCGGTCAGTCCACTCCCCCGACCATGCAAAAATACATTCTCTAGCCTGCATATGCGAGTCCCCTGTACTACGATGCCGAGGTGGAGCCACCCGTCGCCGCTTGTTTGCAGCGATTTCCTGCGACGGCAACTCAACAGAGGAACGCTTTTGCGACAGAGAATCCTGAGATGGATGGAATGTCTTTGCACGCTTATGCATCTGGGAAATCAGATTGCGCCGATGCGCGGGTAATTGTGTCTGAGAACCAGGGAGCTCAAAGGAATCAACAGCATGCATCGTCTCACACACGTCAGGATGACATCCCATTGATGTCGAGCACGCAATACTTGGTAGCACATACATGGGTTCATCCTGACGTTGTCTCTT